>ML170194.1:12473-288352 GCA_004355085.1 Rickenella mellea
TGAGTTTCCAAGTTCGTTCAACTGACCTGGCATATCCGGATGCCCATCTGGTGTGAGTAACACTGCTCTCTCGTGATTAGCGATGGATTTCTCAAGATCTTCCATTTCACCCCAGTGCTCAAAGCGTATCTGAAGTGAGATTCCAAGGCTGTTTAACTCATGTGGCATATCTGGATGTCCATCTGGTGTAAGTAATACTGCTCTCTCGTAATTTGAGATGGCTTTCTCAAGATCTTCCATTTCACCCAAGTGCTCAAAGCGTGTCTGCAGTGAGATTCCAAGGTTGCTCAACCGACCTGACATATTTGGATGTCCATCTGGTGTGAGTAACATTGCTCTCTCGTGATTAGCGATGGATTTCTCAAGATCTTCCATTGCACCCAACTGTTCAAAGCGGATCCCCAGTGAGTTTCCAAGGTTGTTCAATTGACTTGGCATATTTGGATGACCATCTGGTGTGAGTAACACTGCTCTCTCATGATTAGAGATGGATTTCTCAAGATCTTCCATTTCACCCAAGTGCTTAAAGTGTATCTGAAGTGAGATTCCAAGGCTGTTTAACCGATGTGGCATATCTGGATGCCCATCTGGTGTGAGCAACACTGCTCTCTCTTTATTTGAGATGGCTTTCTCAATATCTTCCATTTCACCCAACTGCTCAAAACGTGACTGCAGTAAGCTTCCAAGGTTGTTCAACTGACCTGACATATCTGGATGTCCATCTGGTGTGAGTAGCACTGCTCTCTCTTGATTTGAGATGGCTTTCTCAAGATCATTCATTTCACCCAACTGCTCAAAACGTGTCTGCAGTGAGTTCCCAAGGTTGCTCAACAGACTTGGCATATCTGAATGTCCATCTGGTGTGAGTAACACCGCCTTCTCATTATTTGAGATGGATTTCTCAAGATCTTCCATTGCACCCAACTGCTCAAAGCGTGTGTGAAATGAGTTTCCAAGTTCGTTCAACTGACCTGGCATATTCGGATGCCCATCTGGTGTGAGTAACACTGCTCTCTCGTGATTAGAGATGGATTTCTCAAGATCTTCCATTTCACCCAAGTGTTTAAAGCGTATCTGAAGTGAGATTCCAAGGCTGTTTAACTGACGTGGCATATCTGGATGCCCATCTGGTGTGAGCAATACTGCTCTCTCGTGATTTGAGATGGCTTTCTCAAGATCTTCCATTTCACCCAAATGTTCAAAGCGTGTCTGCAGTGAGATTCCAAGGTTGCTCAACCGACCTGGCATATTTGGATGTCCATCTGGTGTCAGCATTACTCCTTGCTCCTGATGCATGATAGCCTTTTCAATATTTTCAACAGCACCTGTGGCCTCAAAGTGTTGCGTAAGCAATAATCCAAGTGAATATAGTACATCTGGCTTATCCTCCTCATTATCTGGTAGGACTTGAGCCAACAACTCCAGCCTGAGAGTCTCTGAGGTGATATCTGTATCATCATCGGATAAGCCTGATGACTCATCATCTTCCTGTGTGATGTGCAACCCTTGTTGAAGATCTGCATTGATGTTAGACTTTGTCCAGACATATCAGCAATCTGCGGTGCACCTGCATCAAGGGCAGGATTTTCTCCGTTGAAGTTGCCAGGCACGGTAGTGGCGGATTCAGTTGTCATAATGTGTTGAGGCCGTCAAGTAACACTGATTGTTCCCGTGGTCAAACCTTCCAAAATTCCCTCCCTCCGTCTTCGGGGAAGCAGTTAAACTTGATCGTAAAGTCACACAACACCGTTGATCAGTCGGAAATTCCCGTGTTGGCGTCGACGGACTCACCTTATCGATATCGAGCGGTTGACCTCCGCGCGTCTGACTGCCAGTGACCGTTTAGTCTGTATATGAATATCAGTCAGTACGAACAACGTGGATATGCAGTATCGTCTGCGTACTGTAGAATTTGTGGTCTCTTGCCGGTGGACTGGTGATGGGAGGGTTGAAAGAGACGACTCCTTCGCCAAACCGTTCGGCGAAACAGAGTGCACTGCCACCGCACCACCGCACAGCGCACAGCCCATCTTTGGTTGCCATCCATGGTCACTTTTTCACACAACCGCGGGAAGATACTGCAGCCTCATAGCACTCCTCAGCGCCTCTCTTGCAACTACCTCACATTCGGTACAACTTCTCCCACATCAGCTCAACTTTAAGCAGGACCAACGTAGACCTGTAGGCGAGAACTTCGCGGCGATTCTGCAGATACCACCCATCCTCTGATCGTCCAACTTGCAGCTTGACCTTCCCGACAGTCACTGTCAAAGCCAGCAGCGGACCACCGAGAACTCCTCGCCGGATTGCATGGACCCAAAGATGCGCCATGATCGTCCTGGAAGCCACCTGAGGCGTAGACGCGCTGATTTGTGAGTGAATCGTATGTCCTGTAACTCAGGAGATTCCCAGCGGACTCCTTACGAACAGACTAAGAAGATGTTTCGTAGCATCCAAAGCCTGCTTCCAAGCTACATCCACCACTAGTTCGCACGTATCGAGAACGCGAGCTGTTCGTGAAAACTGGGGAGTTTCAAGCACGCAATTACAACGTTGAGGACTCGGGGTCCCTTTCTCGAGGAAGGAGTTACTTTACAAGGCACGGATGCGTGGTGAATCGGTCCAATACTTGCGATCAACCTGCCTCCAATCGCTCTGGCTATTTACGGGGATTTCGCGCGACAGTCTCTCATGTCTTACCCTGGGATAGCGCGCTCCACGATTTCGGTGAACCCGAACGGCACTTAACTCATGAATACCTTGGATACCGAGTCCGTATCGCATTGTCTCTTACGACCAATACTCCAAGGTCCATACCAGACCGTTGACGTCGACCTCAATCACGACCTTCCACCTGGAAGTGACGCACCGAGAGGCTACTTAAGGCTTTCCCATCCTTGTCGAACTAAGCGATGACTTGTATACTGGTTCCAGCGTCGTGGCGACGACGAAACTTGAACCTCCAACGCACGTGTTCGCTTGACACCGCTCGTTGCACACACAAGACGACGAACCATCAAAATGCAAGTGACGTGGACGAGCCGTCGTCCGTACTGGCATGCGACCCGGGTATGTTCTTTTCCCATTCTTTGGAGGAACGTATGACTTACTGCGTTCAGACTGACAACCATTCCAATATCAGCCCGTCCATGAATGATGCGTGCCGACATGAATTGATTGAAAAAGACTTCTGGCGATATCGTCCAGTGCATGCCTTCATCTACGGTCTTGGAATCATGAAATCGACAAGTACGACCAGAACTTGACACGTTCACCCGAGCACGTCCGTCGAGCCAAGCCGAGCTTTGTCATACATCTGGTTCTCCCCAGGATCGGCAAAGTCTCCACATCCGCCGTTGCACAAGAGATTGTCGGCATTCCTCCGCTCATCGAAATCGGAACCCTGGAATAGAGGAAGAGTGCGGTCACGGTTCGTTTGGTGGAAACTCAAGATTGATTCGTATATTACTTCACATTCCACCTCCTGTCGCGTCTTCTTTTCCGTACAGTTGTCCTCTATATCTCACAATATTGTGAAATTTTGTCAACTGCTTTTCTTGCAGTTCACTCGTTTGAGAAGTACAACACTTTGAAATACAAAGCTCTAGGTCCCGATTACGAAATCGATGCCACCAACAATTCCCTTTTTCGATTCGCCGCCTTTCCACATCAAGCCACCAGCAGGTTACAAGTTTGTGCTATAAAGCACCTGTTCTCTAACCAATACACGCAACTCATTCAACCTTTACGCGCTACCATGGATGCCAGACTTCGTCGAGTTAACAAAGAAATTGCAGGTAATATAAATCAGCCTCATGAGTCAAAACACACCCTCACTCTGTCGCACTTTATCTGCATCGTAGATTGTAAGAACGACAAGACATCGAGCATCTCGATCGATCTAGTCGACAACTCTCCGTTTCATCTGAAAGGCTCGTTCCCAGGTCCAGAGGGCACGCCGTACGAAGGTGGCACCTTTGATGTCGTGCGTCTCTCCTCCCCATCCTCTCGCTCTCATGCCACACCATAACATCCATCTCCCACAGGACATCGTCATCCCCGAATCCTACCCCTTCCAACCCGTCAAGATGAAATTCATCACAAAAGTATACCACCCGAACGTCTCCTCCGCCTCGGGCGCGATCTGCCTGGACATCCTGAAGGACGCGTGGTCGCCCGTGCTCACGCTCAAATCGACGCTCATCTCCCTGCAGTCGCTCCTGTGCAGCCCCGAGCCGAACGACCCGCAGGACGCGGAGGTTGCTAAGCACTATATGACGAGCCGCGCGAGCTTTGAGGAGACGGCGCGGTATTGGAGCCAGATATACGCGGGTGCGCCGGTGGACTCGAAGGAGGGTGCTGGTGCTGGTGCTGGTGCTGGTGCTGGTGCTGGTGCTGGTGCTGGTGCTGGTGCTGGTGCGAAGAGCCCTGTGCCGGTGGAGAAGTCGCGCTCGGCGACGCCGCGGGATGAGATTGCGATTGCGGGGCTGGAGAGAGCGCATGTGGAGCGGTTCGAGGCGCTTGGGTTCGAGAGGACTAAAGTTGTGAGTCCTGCTGCTGTAGCACCGTTTAATTTGCTAAGAGCTTGCGCTGACATTCGGTCGCGATCCAGATCGATGTGTTGCGACGGCTGAATTACCGCGGCGCGAACGTCAGCAAGATCAACGACGATAGAATCGTGGAGGAACTTCTCAAGTCCTAACTCCTCTGTATTCTTCTTCTTTGTCTTTTATCGCTGTCGTTGCAAAGAGACCACATTTTATTTTTTTATCATTCCCGCCGTCTCTCTTTTAATGGGTCAAAAGGCTGGCGTGACATGGAATCGCCACTTGTAATCGTCACTTTGGTTTTGATATGGACCGCGAAAGTGGCCCGAATTTAGTGATTCGGACGTTTATGCGTTTTCGGACTTCTGTAATCTCCAACTGTGTTTCCTCTTCTCATAGTTTCTTTGCAATTTCGACCTGTGAAGGCGTAAAAACTGAGGCAATTGTATTGGCTGGAGCACTGGTCACGTGGCTTTTAAGCAAGTCTGCTTTAACCACGACATTCGTTAACGTTTCTTCCCTCCACGTCCAGCGTGCTACCCTCCATATCTTTTTCCATAACTTGCCGTCCTAGAGCTCTGTAGCCACAGTCTCAGTCGGATTTTTAAAGCACTACCCTTGGAATTTCAAAAGGTATGCATATCACAATCAAAACCAACTGATGAATCAGACCCGTCCGTATCGAAACATAGGTGTCATACATACTGGTACTCGCGCATACATGGCCTCCGATAGCACCAAATCGATGCGCGAGCAGGTGACGGACTACATCCTCTCCCTCCAAGACGAGATCGTCACCGCGCTCGAGAAGCTGGACCCCTCCGCACCGCCGTTCAAGCGCGACTCGTGGACGCGCGCACAGGGCGGGCAGGGGCAGTCGTGCGTGTTCGCCGTCCCACCACCCTCTTCCCAATCCACCCAAAAAGCCCACGACCAAGACCACGAGAAAGAGCAAGAGAAGGAGAAGGAGACGGTACTGGAAAAGGCCGGTGTGAACATCTCGATCGTGCACGGGACCCTCCCGCCGTCCGCGATCAAGCAGATGCGCGCGGACCATGAGTCGATCCCGTATGACCCCGAGAGGGACACGAGCTTGCCGTTCTTTGCGGCTGGAATTAGCTTGGTTATACACCCGCGCAACCCGAGCGCGCCGACTGTCCATGCGAACTATCGGTATTTCGAGGTTACTGCTGCGCCTCCTCCTCCTCCTGAGGTTCACCCCCAACCACCCACTGATGATCAAACCAATTCCGCTTCTGCGGAGGAGGGTGGTGACAAGGATAAGGCAGCCGAACCGAATGTCCTAGCGTGGTGGTTCGGCGGCGGGTCCGATCTCACACCATCGTATCTATTCGAAGAGGACGCGAAGCACTTCCACGGCACGCTGAAGAGCGCGTGCGACGCACACGGCGAGGCCCTCTTCCCCGCGTTCAAGAAATGGTGCGACGAGTACTTCTTCATCCCGCACCGCGGGGAGTCGCGCGGGATCGGGGGGATATTCTTCGACGACCTCACCGCCGAGCCGCACAAACGTCTCCCCTCCTCCCCCTCCCTTTCCTCAAAGCGCCCAGAATCACCCTCAGAGATATTCGCCTTCGTGCGTTCCTGCGGGGACGCCTTCCTCCCCTCCTACCTCCCCCTCCTCCAACGCCGCATGTCCGCGCCGTCAGACGAGCATAAGAGGCGGTGGCAGCTCCTACGAAGGGGACGATACGTCGAGTTCAACCTCGTGTATGATAGAGGGACGAAGTTCGGGCTGATGACGCCTGGGGCGCGGATTGAGAGTATTTTGATGAGCCTGCCGGAGACGGCGAGGTGGGAGTATATGAGTGATATTGGTGGGGATGCGGAGTCGGAGGAGGGGAGGTTGATTGAGGTGTTGAAGAATCCGCGGAGTTGGGTGTAGAATGTGAAAGTAAATGTACAAGAGTCAATACAGCAAATTGTATCCTTATTATTTGTGATAAAACCCCAGTCAAGAAACGAAAGGTTCGGCAGTCTGCTTAGACGAGTGCGTGACTTGCGTGACCAACGTCACACTTTAAATTCTTTCTTTCACCTCTCCGTTCTGATTTGTGTTCGCGCACGACTTAGCGTCTGCAACCCAACTACTGTAAGATCTGCAAGTTTACTTTGAAGTTATCTCAATAGTCTTATAGACCGTAACGAGAAGCCTTGTGTGGCGATAAGTCAAGATGCAGCCGTTTCCGAACCGGTTGGGACTTGGTCTGCGTCCTCCTATGCCCTCCTATGGGCAGGGTCCCTCAATATCGGCTCTTGCACAGCAGCAGCAAATGCACAACCAGCAATTCGCACCACCTCAAAAGCTGACGACCTTGTTCGTCGGCTCGATATCCGGCGGTATTACAGACTCATTCTTGAATCAGCTACTACAAGTGCGTCATTACAATTCCTTTTTGATTTTGTCCGTAGGTTTTTTTAATGTGTGGTGATATGTAGGCGTGTGGGCCGCTGAAGTCGTTCAAGCGACTCATCACGCCCGCGAACAAACCGCAGGGTTTTGGCTTTGCGGAATATGAAGAGCCGGATGGTGCGCTGCGAGCGCTAACGTTGCTGAATGGTGTGGAGCTACCCGCCATGGAGGATGGATGTGTGAACAAAAAGCTACTGGTGCGCCCGTGCCATCACTCATCATCTATCTCATAACCTACGTTCCGAGCGCAGGTCAAGGCAGACGAGAAGACAAAAGTCTTTCTCGACGCTTATCAAGCACAGCGCATGCGGACAGACGTGCGTCCCACCACTCCTACTGCACTCTCCATGTTAGTCATAACTGACCCATCCATGTAACATAGGCCGACGACGCACAAATGCAGCGCGCAAAAGCGGAAGTCGACCAGCGTCTGCGCGAGATCAACCAGACGCACCTGGACGCCTCGCAGAGCGGCGGGCTGGACCGCGAGAAGTATGTCATCCCGCCGCACCTGCACGACCTGCAGGAGGCCGACCTGCCCGAGACGCAGCGCGGCCTCGTCATATCCGAGATCGCGCTCTTCCGCGAGCGGGCGGCCAAGCGCGAGCGGGAGAAGATGAAGGATGAACGTGCGGGATTTGGTGGCGGCGGAGGTGGAGGTGGTGGAGGCGGTGGGATGCCGCCTTCGGGTACACCGACGTCCGCGGGGGGGACGCCGAGTGGGCCGAAGCAGCGCGAGTGGGGAAAGCCGCAACATACGGATTCGTCGCCTCAGGGTAGGCAGCAGCAGGGCTTTGGACGGGGTGCGCAGGGGTATAGCAAGCCTGTTGGATTCGTGAGGGAGGGGTCGGCGGGTGGCGAGGAGCGGAATATGCCCGGGAAGAGTGCGAAGACTGATGAGGAGCTGGAGAGTGATCGGAAGGAGGCGAGGCGGAGGGACGAGGAGAATTCTTACCGGGATGTGAGTCCATGATTCTATTTGGTCTCGATGGTTTGTTTTTGTGTGAGCTGAGTAACATTCGATTGGTTGTTCGTTTAGCGGGAGAGACGGTATGAGCCCCGCGAGCGAACGCGAATCGCGACTCTTGAACGCACTATCCAGCGCGAGAGAGCGATGAGGGAGGCTGAGGAGCGAGATCGTATCGAGATGAGATCCCGACTCGATATCTGGGACGACGACGAGAGTGATGAACTATTCTACACTGACCGGTGCGCTCCCAACGAATACCAGTCATCGTGAAAAAAATTAACCATCATTTTATTTTATTTATTTTATTTTATAGCTCACGTTGGCGTGCACAGCGCGCTCGCCGGCTTGCCGCAGAAGAGGCCGCAGACGAAGAGTCGCGGCTCTTCGAGGAAAAAGAGGCCGAGTACCTCCGGCAAGAGTCCGAAGCGTTCCTCGCACGACAAATGGACGAGCTACAAGCCCTCGCAGAAGAGCAGCGCAAAGCGGGCATGCTCCTCGACGACGGCGCGCCCGTGAAGCTCACTGTCTCGATGAACACCGCTGCGCCGAAAACAGAGGAGGCAAAGGCGGTGACGGTGTTTGGGCAGGAGGACGAGGACGAAGAGGGGTTCAAGAAGCGGAAGGTGCCGCTTGTGAAGCTTGATTTTAGTGTTGCGGAGGGTGGTGGGGAGAAGGCGAAGGAGCGGCTGGAGAAGATTCGCGAGGGTGTGCCGAGGGATAGGGAGACGCTGTTCAAGGCGAAGGTTCGGTGGGATTGTTTGACTGATGTGCGTCTTTTTTGGTTTTTGGACTGTGTTGTGTTGGTTGTTGGAGTTTCACGCTGACTTTTGCTTGTTTTTTCTTTTTGCCCGAAAAGACACTTATTGATCGCAAACTGGAGCCGCTGGTTAAGCGGGAAATGACGAAGTACCTTGGGGAGCTGGAAGATGACGACTTGATCATGTTCGTTCTTGAGCATCTGAAAGATCACAAAGGGCCGCAAAAGCTCGTCGATGGCCTTGAACCGGTGAGTTACCTTCTCTAGTCTCGAACAAGCGGCTGTGAGGATTAACGACTTGATGTCGTATAGGTTCTAGAAGAAGAGGCAGTCGAGATGACGATAAGCATTTGGCGGCAAGTCATCTTCGAGAGCATGGCATACGGAGAAGGACTACACACGGAGAGGATGATGGCGGACTAACGCCACGCACCTCCATAAAAACCACCATTCATCTTGTGCCATATTGAGCTTGGCGGGAGGTACGTTTCGCATTGGACAAAGGGCTGTTTAACGGTGTAGTTACGAAGGTAGTTTTTGCGATGGGTGGGATGGGATGGTGGTGCCAATCAGGTCGGTGTCGAAGGAACCGCCGCGACCACTTTTGGAGGGTATATGGATCGATTGATGCGCGGTTGTGCCGTGAGTTCACTGTCTGATTATTGCGTTCAGAAATGTAAAATGATGTTGCTACTTTCCGTTGTACGAGTTCCCGCTCTCAACGCTTATTGACAAAACACAAGACGTGTCAACACTTATCGTTACGGCGGCGTCGTTGAGTTCACTCTTGTCTTTTCCTGAGTCTGAATTTATTGATCAGTCTTTTCATCGGATGAAGACGACAGGTAAAATGCACTGAATGTTTCGGCGCTCGTTTTTGAATTTTAAGTGAGCACTGTCTCTTTCGTGATCTTCTCATCCGGCAACATTGCGTCTGTGGTGGTGAGCATTATGATTATTCATCCTAAGTCTAATATTGCCGCGAGAGCATACACAAAATAGCGATGAAAGCACAGCTAAGTGAAGAATAATTCGGCGCGCTTGTCAAATGACAGGGCACAATTACGCTTCAAAAAAATTGTCCGTGGCAGGTGAATTCCTAAAGTCACTGTCATCAGACCAAAACCCAACAATCTAAGTCGGGATTTTCGTCGCTCTGTAGGTGCAATACGTGAGTACCTGTGTGGTCTTCATCGTAGAACTCTGAACTGACTCTCGCGTCGGCCGCCTATCTGCCCAAATGATGAGGCATGTTCCAACCAGCCCCATATTTCTTTTGAGCCTCCTTGTACCGTCTCTCGGTAGCAGAAGGCTGGGTTGAAGGCTCCCCGTCGGCGCTCTTGGAACTTTCGCTCTGATCTGTTTTGGCTGGTGCGGCTTCACTCCTCGGTCGTGGCGCGATGAAGGCTTTCACTTTTTGCACGATGGATTTGCTTGTTGGCGCGGATGAGCTGCTTGAGTTGCAATTTCATTTGATGTTCAAGGCTGGAGCGAGGCGGTACTTACGAGGACGCTGGCTCCCGGGTCGGAGATGATTGGCTCATTTTGGTGTATGTATTTGTTGGTAATGGAGGGTTTGCCGCAGCTGGCGGTATAATCCATCGCCGTCCTCCTTTTAAGCATTCCGAGTCGCATTACACTGCGCTTACACATGCCCTCGGATGATGGAGGCACCGCACCGAGTCATAAAGCGTATGCACGATGTATTTTGGGACCACAGGGTGAGAGTGCAATCGAGTCATAACAACTATTATTACCACGAGCTTGGGGAAATCATGTCACCGACCGCGGCTTTAAAGGTTCCGTTACTGCGTGCGCGACACAAACTCGTTTCGGTCTCCGGGTCTGCGAAGAAACAATGGCTACCACGATACCACAGCACAGTTCTTCTTCTTGTACTATTTGACAGGGAAAGGATTTCGAAGCGAACAAGATAAGGAAAACGAACTGCACGCCGAATGTCTCCCTGGTCGGCCAGATAACATCTAGGAAACTGTTTGTTGGTTACCCAAAGTATGATGTAAACTATCTTCCCGCCTGGCGATGGATGGCAATACCGAACTTGAAGAAATTTTGCTCTTAGTATGCGCATAAGAATGCGGGGCTCTCTACTGTCCTTCTCCCATCTCAGTGTCTTATACTTCTCCTACAAACTCTCCTTCGAAGGCGGTGTACTGACTCCACCAGATCTCGACGATGACCTCCGATGGGGAGTCAATAATCCTTCGAGGTCGAAAAAGGCAGCAAATCAGTCGTTCGGGACGCCTCTTCTTGAAGCTGCAAACCATGCAGACATTGGATTCCACCAGACTCCAATCATGTGAATCCACAATGATTTCATTCTGCTGAATCTGTTCATCGACCTGGCACCTGGTATGTCAGAGACATGCGACATGCAAACCACCCTGTTTTTACCACGGGGAAAGCTCCTGCCCAAGAGGCTCAGGATGCAGGCATCAAGGTCGTGTTCTTCTACGGTACGGCAGTTCCATATGGCATCAGACACGAGTATATTGACCCAGAAGAATGTGAAATTCTTGATAGTAAAGAACCACAATATCCCGGACGATAAGATACGGAACGCGCTAGAGGCTGCAAAGACATTTTTCTCTTTGCCGACCGAAGAAAAAATGAAGGTAAGTCATTCGATATCCACTACATTCAGCGAAATCCTGACAGAAATTACCAAAGATTGACGTCAGAAAAACTACATTTCAGAGCATACAATGGAATTTTCATGTAGAACAGAGACCCAGGAAAATAAAGGCGATATGTATGAAGGGTTTAACTTAAGACCAGAGTTTAACTTTAACAATTCTGGACTAGGCAGCGATGAAAATGCCATGTCAGGAACCTCTGGCCGTCTGAAACCGAAGTACCTGGATTCAGAGAAGCGATTTTGAATTACTAGTCCGTCGAGCGTATCTTTCCTATTCCTTAGTAAGAACCTAATATTCAGGTGCTACAAATTTTGAATGCGAACACGAAATGGATAAACGCTCCACCCATTGATGAAACCTTTCCACTCAAGTACGCCTCTCCTTTAAATCATCGAATGCCATCATCTCATTATGCTGTGTAGTTGCCAGCCTTGGCAATCAATTTGCTCGATGGACAAGTGAGTTACCACTCACGCTTATGAAACCTCGTCTTATGAAAAAAATCTCAAAACTGCTAGATGACGTGTTCAAATCAACCGTACATCGCGCCATCAACCGAACTGTGATAAGGCGATACTCGATCCCACTTTTCTTCGGGTCGGATTATAACGGCAGAATGGAGGTGAGGTCCAATCTTAATCGAACTTGCAGATATTTCCCATTCTGAATTCTGTAATACCTTCTTAGCCAATGGTGAATTGCGTATCCGCGAACAGACCGCAAAGATCTGAAGTGGTCACAGCATGTGACTATGTGAAGTCGCGATTGGAAGCTGTGTACGCTGCCACCGTATGACCTACCTCACTCACTATTGAACACGTCTATGAACTCTGGTGCTCACATCAAATATGTCGATTTCAAAATGATATATCAGACCAACATGACGCATCAAGTTTAGGCGGTACGCAGGATAATGACGACAAGTGTTTCATAATAACATTCGCCCACGTAGCCCTACACTGCGTTTAAAAACCAGCAATTTATCGTCTAACTGTTATAGTGGCTCATCCGCCGGCGGAATGACATTTGGGAGCTAAAGTAATTTACTGAAAATTCAGAATTTGGACGCCAGTGTTACGAAATGTCATGCAAAAGGTGATGTTGCACTCGGCATTTCGAATGTAGGTTAGGTTACAGTTTCGTATGACAGCTGTGGCTGCTAGATGTACTATGATGGTAAAACAAAAATAAATGGAGGGAGTGTGTGGCGATGTGGAAGGACGAGAGGAAGTAACAAAGTACGTGTATGTTTAATGGATGGTAAAACCCCTCGAGGTGAACACATGCCGTCGTATTCCGCCTTCCCGGCCTAATGAAGCTGCCTGGCGAGGTCAGAGGCACCTCACCACGGACAAAAAACTTCCGAAGGGTGGCGGAACGACATGATTTGCTTCCGTGGAAGTCATGTTAGATTTGCGACTGAAAAATTAGGCGGATATCTTAATTCTTGCTTGTGGACGACATATTGACAGCTAGAGTTGGGTGCAAATGATTATTCGAATGTGGGACGAGGAGGTAATTACAGCAACTTACGAAGTGGACCGCCAAATCCGTACTGTAACTGGAGTTGTGCAAAACTGGATTCGAAGTCCTTTTTGTTCGAAGTCCCCTTCCCTTCCGTCGGTTGGGGGACAGGGGTTTGAGAATCCTCCTTATGCTTTGATTTCTTAACTTTCGGAGACTTCGCGGTAGTGGCGGGCGTGGTCGACGTTGGGGAGGGTATGGTCCCAGTAAGACCGAATTTAGATTGCAGAAATGCGAAGGCAGAGGAGAAGTCCTTCTTAGGGACGGAGGAAGACGAAGAGGACACGAGCTGGGTTGTGGATTCCGAGTGATTAGACATCCTGGTAGTTGGAGAGTGAAGTAGGTTGAAAGGGGGACCACAAAACTTCAACTATTTATGTCGTGGAAATATTTGCGTGATGACAGAAAAAAACACAATATGCGAACGGCCATCACAACCGCAGCCTCAATACACGTGGTCAGTTGAATGAGTTCGAGTCATGATCGCGTATGGTCGCCTTACGTTGTCGCTTCGTTTGCGGTGGCGTCACAGCATCAACAACGAATACTGACAATACGGTGCACCCTAGCGCGGAAAATGTAAGCCATAGGTTCATCGGATGTTGACTGCGGCTGTGATATTTTCACCGAAATGTGTATCAGCGTTTGGCTCGCCTTCTGCGCATGCTTCGACCGGTGGATGCCATTGTGTCGCCGAACATGGGCGGCACCGCAGTGGTAGAAACCCGGCGGCTTCCGCAGCGGTAGCGCTGATCAATGATCACGCGTACCGCAGATCAGGGCGCTAAATGCAGCATGGAGGTTTTTTGATTGCCAGATTGCCGTACCTGTCGGACGCATATCTAACCTGAGTCATTTTCCCCGTTACGTGTGAACTTGGGCAAGCCTTTTTAGCACGCCAGGGGCTTTTGACCGATGCACAATTGGTTGTATGCCACTAATGCCGCAGATCACCGTTGGTGGGAGTGTCCAATTTGCTGTGAAAAGCTGTGAGTAATATATGGAACGGCGTGCAACTGGAGACAGGCGATCTGCTCTAAGAACCATACCCGCCAAGTCGACGCTCTCCCAATGCATTGTCACTGCAGTTCGCCAAGCAGGTCTTCATCCAGGGACCCAATCGCCCATGCCAGAAAATCCAAACTTGGATGGAATGTGATTGTATGGTTCCTCGACCTGTGAACACGGCACTACCACATTTCCTGATTCCATTTGAGACGGAGATGACTGTGATTTGTTCTCGGTTGGTTGTACGTCAAACTTTTCGTTTGGCGAGGCTAATTGCTGTAGTAAAGAATTTAGTTTGCGTTTTAAAACCACCAGAGTGACCCACGTTCGCTTGTTCCAATTTTTGCGTCGTTATTGGTGGCATGTGTTGATACTTTGTTCCCTTGATTACTTGGTTACGCGAGTGTCACGAACAATTTATCAACAGTCAAGGATCAATAAGGCTCACTAGATATGTTGGATTTGCAATAGATAGATGGACAGATTGCCGGTAGCGTATAGATAACTTCGCTTCGACGAAGAGTCACATTCGGCAGCGGACTTACGTAAAGACCGAGTCATTACTGAGATAGAATGTTCACAGAAAGGCGTCAAATCCATCGTAAAGAATGTCATCACCATCATCATCGTACATCTTGCTCTGACACTGTCGTAAGTTGCGTAGGTGAGAGAAGACACGGTGTGGCGTCAAGGGAAGTTTGTTTGTCAAGGCGCCTAGAAGCAAACAAGACCATCTCAACGCTTCCTTTTCGGGCACCCGACCGTGTTCATTTCCACGTTCCAGCAGAGAATCCATGGGCCTTCACAAGATCCCAGCGTCCTCCACACAAGAAACTGGAAACCAAGAAGCTACATTGTCGGATGTAGCTTCAGAATCCTCTTCGTCTGCTGATGAGGAAGAAACGTGGGATGATTGGATATCAGACCCTGACCGACAGACTCCGTGTCGCTCCTTGTTTGACGATAGAATCTTTTCGTCGCCGGAAGAAACCGTAAAGCATGACAAGGCTGTGCATAACTTCGACATCAACACTGTCTGCCGGAGCCTTGGTTCGTTCTTTGGTTGCAAAACGTTCCGCGCACTCATGATAGAGCAGCGTTGGACTTTCACTCTCGTGTCCGTTTGATCAACTATATACGGAAAGAGGTATACCTCATCACGATATACTTTTTGCACGCTCATACTTGTACTCAGAAATCTGAGCCTCATACGCTGACGCGGCTGAGCGGGAAAGAAGAATTTCTTTCCTCCGATGTGTACCTGCAACCCGTAATTGAAGATGACCCTCTACTTCGTAAGGAAAATTGTTCTTACCAATGAATGGTTATTAATCCAGTACCAGTGGTTGGAGTTGAGGATTGGTCAGACGAAGAAGACGGAGATCCAGGAAATATTAGCAGTGATCGTCGCGTCCGCGCACTTGAACGGAAACTAGCCCAGGCAAAGCAGGATCTTGCAGAGTATCGAAAGCTCGTCGAATCCCGCTTTGACCTTTCTCGCCTTGCAGAGGACCTTAATGAGCCTTCTGTGACAATCGACAAGTCGGTAACCAAACCCAGGGATGACGACACTTATTATTTCGGCAGCTACGGCGAAAATGGTGACTTCGACCAATATTTATTTCCTGCAAAAGTATCTTTAATCCTTTTTAAATTAGACATTCATGCGGTGATGATTCAAGATAAAGTGCGAACGTCAACGTACGCCTCATTCATCCTCACAAATCCGCTGCTTTTCCAAGATGCAACCGTTCTTGACGTTGGCTGTGGAACTGGAATCCTCTCATTGTTCGCGGCACGTGCTGGCGCAAAGAGGGTATTCGCCGTAGACGCCAGCGATGTAGCTGAAAAGGCAAAGGAAATTGTGAAAGCCAACAAACTTGACAACATCATAACGTACGTTGCTTGCTTATCTGACTATTTATGGCACCCAAAATTTCTATGCGCCATTCAGGGTGATCCGCGGAAAGATTGAAGAAATCACGCTTCCAGGGGACGTCAAACACGTTGATATTATAGTTTCCGAATGGATGGGATACGCGCTACTTTACGAGTCCATGCTAGACTCTGTTCTCCATGCCCGTGACAGGTTTCTCCGACCTGGTGGAGTCATGATCCCAACTCAATGCCGCATGATGCTTGGCTTGTGCCAAGCGTCAGAAATATACAAAGAGCGAATTGAATTCTGGTCCGATGTATATGGTGTGTGATCTTCGCTTTGAGCACTTACATTCTACGAACTCGTGATCCGCGCAGGTTTCGATCTCTCTTCCATGGCTAAGGAAGTGTATGAAGATGCTATTGCTGACGTTGTTGGACCTGAAAGCATGGTCAGCGAGGCTGTAATCATTAAGGTACTTCACTTCTAATCGTGCCTGCATCAATCTCTGAATTTATGATCGACTTAGGACCTTCATATTCCAAAAATTTCAACGCGTCAACTGGATTTCGTCGAATCATTCACTCTGCACGCAACGTCTAACCGCCGAACTACAGTCCACGCATTCCTACTATACTTCGACACATTCTTCACAACTAGTGACGACCCTGTCCCGCCATCGACTGAAGTGCAGACTGTAAAAGGTGGTGACGTTGCTGTCGCAGAAGTTTGGCGTGTTGGCGGAGAAAGTAAACCCCGCCGCAGCTATAGCTTGGATCTCAAAGGGAAGGGGAAAGTAAGAGTAACGAGTTTCAGCACCGGACCTCCCAGTATTCCAACCCATTGGAAACAAACAATATTTCTATTGCGCGAACCTGTCGTTGTTGAGGAAGGTAAGTCAAAGCTGCGATGTGTTTTTTGAATACCTACGGATGTCACATCATTCCAGGTACTGTCGTGTCAGGTGAATTCCATTGTCGCAAAAGCCAAGACAACTCCCGGGAGCTCGACGTCGAGATACATTACACGGTTCAGCAACCTGGTGCCGAAATGAAGGGGGACATCATCATTCAAACTTTCAAAGTGCGGTAGCTGTGTACAATCCTACCCCACGCAATGTACATTATGTATTTGTTTCGGGAATTCGGTGCGATCGCTTAACCCCACTCTATTCTTCTCTGTCGAGTCATTTCTTTACTTGCAAATTCGGAAAACGGCAACTCTATGTCTCCCCGATAAGTGCGTCATGCACAGCAAAATTGTCATTTTCGGTGTTCGGTTAGATTCGGCATTAGAATTAGGACTAGTGTACGATTTATCAGTACGCCTCGATGAATGTCGATTTACTTGTGCACCACATGGGCAGGCACGCGTATTCGACGGGTTTCTCGTTCTTAGAACCCACGCAGCCAAAATGTGACTCGTCCGCAGCCTCAGAGGGATACGCAGCTCGACTCGTGGACGATTGGAGTCGGTTACTGTCATGTATTTCCACACAGCGCTTAGATAAACGCTCCAAGGGGACGATGCGTTCTTGATACTGAGTCAGTTCACCAGCGGCATACGAGTTATAAAACAATCAGAACACCGATCAATTATTGATTCCCCCGAGAACCACAGGTGCGGTGTTCAGGAGGAATAGCGCTGGTGCAACATTTCCTCAGACACTTCGTGACAATGCCCAATGCCGATGACGATGCTTCTTCGACCAGGCCACTCCTTCGTAAGAGGCAACCCCGGAAGAATTATGCAAAAGCTGCAGCCGACCTTATGTCTACCTATGGTTTCGGAGGAGGAGTCCCTGATCCTTTGATCATGCCTGAAAGCAAGTCATCGAAGTCAACAGAAAAGAAGGGTGATGGGGATAAATCTCCCACTACGAAATCAGCTTTGTGTGTTGTCGTTTCACACTCCATTTCAACAGCTGGTGACCCCCTTCAGATCCCAAATCTTGTCGTTCTCTTCGCATAAATCTCAGGTTGATCAAAGTCCTGAAGGAATGGAAACGAACATGTTCGCCGTGGTCCAATTCCCATCTCACCATTTTTTCTAAGTGCTGTCTTAGTGCGAAACCGAAACCTGTGGATTCAAACCCCCGAAATGAGGATGATACGTCATCCCAGAATGAAGGTCGTTCGTGATGTATTCGTCAACACGAAAGGTTTGTTAATATTCACTTAAAAGTGCATACGTACGATAAACAAATTCCTAGCAATGGAGAAACAGGTCAGTCAACGAGAAATATAGAAGAATGGCAGTCAAGATGAACGGACGTCTGAATCCATTTAATCGTGGATTTGGACATGGAATGGACAAAATTATGTCTGACTATGCTTTGATATTGCAACAATCAATCACGAGCCTTGCATACTTAGCAAATAGATAATGGATGTTCAATATCGCAATGGAATGTGCCTCAAATCCTGCATGAAATTAAGCGGTTGTCAACTGCACCTTTGAAATACTGAAGAGTCATACCAACAGTTTCGCGGTACATCAGCAACTCTCGTAATCAATGCCAAGGAACTGGCAGGATGAACTCGCTGCGCAACCTCAAACAAACCTCGGCATATCTTGCATCAGTGGCATCGGTCAAATGTCCATGGCGAATTAAAAACTCCAACAGTGCCAGCGCTGAACTAGGTTTGAACATCCCGTCAAGGAGCTGCACTCGAAGCTCCGATACACTGATCAGCTGAAAGCGCTCAACCTCTCCATCGTTAGGGTTCACGATGGGTATAGGTGTTCCGTCATTTCGAAGGGGCAGATCAAAGAGATGATAGAGTCCAGGGAGGATCCAACCCGAAGGGGAACGATTTAGGAACGAGAGGATGCCAACGGAGCGAATATTCGAGCGAACGAAGTTTGGGTCGAGGGAAGCCTCTTCAGCACATTCCCGAACAATGGTTGATATGGCCGTATCACCGAAACCAATTCCACCGCCAACTGTGACATCGAAGGCACCTGGCCATCTACGGGTTAAAAATTAGAAAAGTTACGCATACCCATGTTATCGCATTGATACGCACGTTTTCTTTGAAATGGAGCGCTGAGGAATCCACAACATCGTTTCTCCTGTCTGCGGAGATGTGAAGAACGCTGCAAAAAATATTTAATATCCAATCTACGGTGACAAGGAGAAATAAACCTGTGAGCAGGCATCCGTAGTTTGCAAAACTGAATAATGGAAGTGCAGCCCTTTCGATTGAAAATGCAACTGGGCTTCTTTCAAATGGTCCGGCTTCCTCTTCGTTAGGGTAATATACTGGATAATCTTCGTCGGTCCAACCTAACTTATATAGTCAGCTTCATTTCCCAGTACCGTCCAAAGCAGAACGAACCATTCAAAATCACGTCAAACATGTGAGCGTTTTTCCACCCCAAAACGAGATTTTTCACGTGCAAAGACCGAAGCGCGGAACCACCGTCATTAACCCACTTTGCAAACGAGACAGCCCATGGTCCTTCGACGTTCCGGTTGGCCGAATAGTGGAAACACCATGGTGAGGATTGGCCATCAGTTTGGTATTCTCTCAGCGCTTCAAGAACTCCTGGTCTTAGAAATCCAATTGGACGTTTTCGTGCGGAAGGTTCAGTGATAAAAAATGGTACCGCAATCTCTTCCTTCACTAGCATGGGATCAATAGTTCGAGTCCGAACTTTGTGGATGGCATTAGGTGAATTATATGGTCCACGAGAGAGCAAAAGGTTGTTAGCGGAAAGCACGAGAGGCAAGAACGTGGTGCTTTCGGATTTGGACCTGGAGCTACAAACTGAGTAAAAGCGTGTTGCTCGTGCATCTTGACGAAGAAATCGACCACTGGGACGAAGAAGTCGTAGGCATCCTGTATTTGGACGGAGAGTAGTGATGGACATGGTAGCCAGACAGCGATGCCGACGGCCAGTGAGGTGAAATTTGTTAAGACGTAAGCAGGAAATACTCCGGCGTCTATGTTACATTCTCAAATTTTGATCGGCAAAAAGTAAATTCAGAAGTGTCGTATTATTTCCATCACCATTCCAAATCTTCCACAGCACGATTGCGGCTCCAATCAAAAATCCCTCCTCTCTCAACAAATGCTTCATTATCAAATCCTGCGTCCTCAAGAGCCTCCCGAACACCGACGTCCAACACCGAGCGACCAGGCTGCTTTCCTCCATCCTGGCTGTTCAAGAATCTGGCCGAGACCTTTAAAACTGTGGAGTGTCTGAGTGGATGCCTTGCTCACCTCATGTTCTCGTCAAGATTTAGATATGAATCCTTCATTGCATCGTTATCCTCCGGAACAAGACATTTCTGAGTGGAATGTCTGGATAAGAAGGATTGAAATTCGTCCTTTGTGATTGTGAGACTCCTAGCATCGCGAAGTGATCCATTTTCTCTTCCTGTATTTTCGCCGTCTAGGAGAAGGACTTGGAAGACCTACGCAACAAAATGATAAACACGTTATAGCAAACAGATATGGAAGTCTGAGCGACTCGCCTTCCAACGATACGGCACGAGCGCTTCAATGCTTTCGTTCATGTCTTCCTCGAAGTTGAGCCTGTCCAGCGTCGGTAGAAACTCAAATTTTAGGGGTATATGCTCACCTGGTAATAACAGTGTTGATTTTGACCTTAATGCCCCGACACTTGCACCACTCGGCGACACGAAATACTCTCTCCACGTGTGACCCCTTTCCTTTCTCCGCTCTCCCAAGTTGCAAATTCGTGTGGGCGTCAAAACTATCACAAGAAATTGCCATGATATCGACGTATTTTCCATATGTATCCAACCATTTTTCCGTAACCTTCGAACCATTGTTAACGACAGTGCACGATTCGAGTTTCAGATCCTCCTTGCAAAATTTGAAGATCTCCCCGATAAAATCAGGCTTTAGAAATGGTTCGCCACCACTGATGTTAAGCTTCTTCATGCCAGCTTCTGCGAGAAGTCTAAGGCCACGTTTTGCTTCGTCGATAGGCAGGATGTGGAGATTTTTTGTGGTGTGAAAGCAGAATTCGCATGAATAGTTACATTTCCTGCTCGTGCGTCAACTTTGAGACTGTTGGTAATCCATAGAGGACATCACCTGTGTGGAAAATAATTGACAGACAAGGGTACGACAAGTGGTGTCGAGTCTTCTTGACCTGGACAAGCGATGTGGACGCGAGGTGACTGCTTCAAGAGAGTGGTTTGAATCCAGTTAAACATCTTGACTGCGAATGCATAAACGTCCAGCTTACCGGTGGTTAAATAAATTCTCATCGCGTCTATAATTTGAGTTCCAAGCCTCAGTGCAGTTGGCCGTTTCATTTCCGACCGAACAGACGCTGGCCGCAGCTCTGGTTAAGCCTCTAAGGGATGTCGATTTCTATGCTCCACTGCACAAGAATAAATGAATTCTCTCCTCGTTGCAACATGATGAGTCGCCAGTACGATCGGATCGGCTTGGGAATGGCGATGACACGCTAAAGCTGAGAACCCCAAAGCAAAGCGAGCTAGTACCAGCAAGTCTTCAATATAATGTTCTTTCAACTCGGAGATGAATACATAGATGGAATATCTTATGCAAAATGTCGTACGCGTAGCTGAGCCGCAGTGCAATGTTGGTGGACCAACATCGAATATGAGCGTCAGAACCAGACTTCCACAAAAGTGCACAGCCACTGAGGTTCAACTTACTACCGCCGCAGCAAACCTACAATCAACCTTGACACAACTTTCTTCTGGGACCTGTACACCACACAGTAGCAACATAGGCATATCCCAATACCTTAGAGCGTGGGTGCTGGAAAAATATTGCAAGAACTTTTGCCAATTTTGCATTTGCTGAACACCCAGTCGCAGACGACAGACATGCCCACGGCAATCTGTTTCTCCAATTCGCATCATCAGTTCTATGATGGTCTATAAGGACGAGGTCTTATCCATAAAGCAACAGACGGATGGCGAATGCGATCGCATGTCCGACGCGTGCATGTACTCAAATTTCTTGGATTTTCTAGGACATGGGTTTTGATTACCTTGATTAACTCTCCCGGGCATATCAGTTTCTCCGCGGAGGTCGCTGCTGCTCTTTGTTTCACAGGTGGTGCTCCTATGGTCGTCGATTGTGTGGTCGGAATTTGCGTGCAAACCGAGACCGTTTTCCGACAAACGCTAGTCGCAAAAATCAAGTCAGTTCTCATGGTCAAAAGGTTGATCGAGCGAGTGTCGAAGGAAGTCTTCGTTCTTCGAGGTCAGGGCCGTCCTTGCGCTTCATTCGCACATGTCGCAAATTGCAAGACATACAATGCTGCCAAAGCGCGGACAACAAGGTACGTACTGGAACCACTAAGAGAAAGCCTTCGGTTCGCTTCCGCGTCGATGCAACTGACTGTCCTACCATCTGTATGTTCTTATCCGTTGCGTGCCCTGCATGGATGAATGAATGTGATTCCGACTAGCCGCAGTCCCGTCTATCATGGCCGGGTATCTGACTGTTTACCATCGCCTATAACCGTGGCAAGAACATTTCCAATGGAGAATGTTGTTCACACACGAGGGCTTCGGTCCCGAAATCTGTGTCGACTCACTCTGCATTTATATATTGAAGGGATCACGCCGGACTATGTTAAACAAACAACATACTGTGATTTCCCAATCGACAACACCATGGTGTATGTTTCCTTTTCCGTCGCCTTCACGCCATCGCTGACTTCCACATTTCCGAACGCAGGAATTTCACCATAGATCAAATCCGTGCTCTCATGAACAAATCGACGAACATCCGAAACATGACAGTAATAGCTCATGGCAAGCCAGGCAACCTTTACCTGATCCACATCTTCTAAGGACATTCTTTTAGTGGACCACGGAAAATCCACGCTGACTGACACACTTTTGTCAAAAGCTGGTATCATTGCAGGCGCGAAGATAGGTGATGCACGTTTCACAGACACGCGGGATGATGAAAAGGAGCGGGGAATCACCATTAAATCTACGGCCATTTCCCTGTACTTTGAGGTGGACAAGGAGGAAGTTTCATCTATAAAGCAGAAGACCGATGGTAAGTGCGATTATGCGTGTGTTCCAAAGGTGCATATACTCACGTTGCAATTTATTAGGGAACGAATTCTTGATTAATCTCATTGATTCCCCGGGTCATGTCGATTTCTCCTCTGAGGTTACGGCTGCTCTTCGTGCCACAGATGGCGCCTTGGTAGTGGTCGATTGTGTGGAAGGCGTTTGCGTACAAACTGAGACCGTACTTCGACAAGCGTTAACGGAGCGGATCAAACCGGTTCTTATCGTCAACAAGGTTGATCGAGCGCTGCTTGAATTACAGGTGTCGAAGGAAGTCCTATTTCAGAGTCTGTCTCGTACCATTGAGTCGGTCAATGTCGTCATTTCAACATACTACGATGCTGCTCTCGGCGATGTCCAAGTTTATCCGGAGAAAGGCACCGTTGCTTTTGGCTCAGGACTCCATGGCTGGGGCTTCACCCTGCACCAATTTGCGTCACGCTATGCGAAGAAATTCGGCGTAAACAAGGAGAAGATGATGGTGAAGCTATGGGGTGATAATTTCTTTAACCCCATGACAAAAAAGTGGAGTACGAAATCTACAGACGCCAATGGCAACCAGCTCGAGCGTGCATTCAATATGTTCGTGCTCGATCCCATCTTCAAAATTTTCGACGCCGTCATGGAATCCAAGGAAGAACAAACGACCATGTTGCTCGAAAAATTAGACATCAAACTTCTCCGTGAGGAGAAGGAATTGATGGGCAAACCACTCTTGAAGGTCATCATGCGGAAGTTCTTACCCGCCGGAGACTCACTCTTGGAAATGATCGTAATCAACCTCCCGTCACCAGCCACCGCTCAACGGTACCGCGTCGAGAGCCTGTACGAAGGTCCTATGGATGACGAGTCGGCCATAGGCATCCGGGACTGCAATCCAGATGCGCCTCTTGTACTGTACATATCCAAGATGATACCCACTACTGATAAAGGTCGCTTTTATGCTTTCGGTCGCGTGTTCTCAGGGACCGTCCGCTCTGGCCCTAAGTACCGTATCCAAGGTCCGAACTACGTACCTGGCAAGAAGGAGGACGCTTTTCACAAGGCGGTTCAGCGAACGGTTATCATGATGGGCCGCTACGTGGAATCCATTGAGGACTGTCCAGCTGGAAATATCATCGGACTCGTTGGTATTGATCAGTTTTTGCTCAAGAGTGGGACAATCACGTCTTCGGAAACGGCGCACAACGTGAAGGTCATGAAATTCTCCGTATCGCCTGTTGTCCAAGTCGCTGTTGAGGTTAAGACCCCCGCTGACCTACCGAAACTCGTTGAAGGTCTGAAACGTCTGTCAAAATCGGACCCTTGCGTCCAGACATGGATATCCGAAACCGGCGAGCATATTGTCGCTGGTGCCGGTGAGTTTCACCTCGAGATATGCTTAAAGGTTCGTAAATTTACAGATTCCCTTGCGTTCTCTCTGACATATAACCTAGGACCTGGAGGAAGATCATGCTGCCGTACCTCTCAACAAATCCAACCCCGTTGTTGCGTACCGTGAAACAGTCCAAGCGGAGTCTTCCATCGTCGCTTTGTCGAAATCTCAGAACAAACATAATCGACTCTATGTCAAAGCGCTTCCTATTGAAGAAGAATTGTCGAAGGACATTGAGGCAGGAAATATTACCCCGAGAGAGGACATCAAATCCCGTGCTCGCCTTCTCGCTGACAAGTATGGTTGGGATGTCGCAGATGCACGCAAGATCTGGTGTTTTGGGCCTGAAACCACTGGTCCGAATTTACTGGTTGATATGACAAAGGGCGTGCAATACATGAACGAAATCAAGGATACTTGCGTTGCCGGTTTCCAGTGGGCCACGAAGGAAGGGGTGTGCGCTGAGGAAGTCATGCGAGGTGTGCGATTCAACATTCTTGATGCGACGGTAAGTTTCCCTCAAAGATATTAAGACAATATTAATCATGCCATTTTTAATGTTTTAGCTCCATGCCGATTCTATTCACCGTGGCGGTGGTCAGATCATACTCGCGACTCGTCGTGCCTGTTATGCAGCATGCCTCTTAGCAACGCCAGCTCTCGAGGAGCCAGTCTACCTTGGTATGTGACTTCCCGCCTGATTCCTCGATCTGCCAGTAACTCAATCACCTCGAAGTTGAGATTCAATGTCCGGAGAATGCAATAGGCGGCATCTACAGGGTTCTGACTAGACGTCGTGGGCAGGTTTTCAGCGAGGAGAGGCAGCCTGGTACAAGCATGTTCACTGTTAAATCTTACCTTCCCGTCAGCGAGTCATTTGGCTTCAACGCCGATCTTCTTGCGAACACACAGGGACAAGCTCTTCCTCAAAGTGTCTTCGATCATTGGAAAGTGTAGGTGACGTCACATGCGGTGGAGATATTGTTGACGAACATCCTGTTTTCGCAGTATGAACGGATGTAATGCAACAAAATCGTCTATCATGCGGTCGGTTAAGCTTACAATTACTATTAGCTCCTCTCGATAAGAACAGCAAATTGGGAGAACTCGTAAAGAACATCCGCACGCGGAAAGGTCTCAAGGTGTGATTTCATTTCGTCTCTCGAAATCAAAAAGTATGAATTACTCTTCGCACTCCAGCCGGATGTTCCTCCTCTGGAAACGTATTATGACAAACTATAACGTTTTAAGAGGTTCGGATTGATTCTCCCCATTTTTATCGGACTGATATTCAGTGCTCAGAGTTTGCGTCAGCAACGTTGATATGAACAATGTCGACATGAATAGTACAGGAGTTCAGACGAGAGAAGTGAATGTTGCGATGTATATGCACCGACCGCGTGTAATACTTCCGAAGTCTATTCATTGACAACTTTCTGTGGTCACTTTACGGCGTTGGAATTGGGACCGTGAAATTTTTCAAGATCAAGCAATGTTAATTTCCCAGCCCAACCCTTTCATATGATGACAGGCTTACGCCGAAAAGTCAATATTCGATAGCAAAAACAAACATAGCGTGTACAAGTCTTTTTGCGCCTTCACCCCCATCTATCTACATATTTCTACATCTCCCCTCCCCGTCCCTTCCTAACCATTCACTACTACTGCATCTGCGCCAACGAATCCCTCATATACTCCTCAAACAGCGCCGTATACTGCGGATGCCACCTACTCAACGCGGGCCTGCCCTCCGTGATGTCGCCCGCAGCCCACATGATGCGCAGCGCGTCCACCTCCTTGCGCGTCTCGTTGTCGGGCACGATGATGTAGAATTGCCCGAGGCGCAGCTTGTCGAGCATGTAGAGGACGGTCTCCTCGGCGGACCACGCGCCGGCGGGTTTGGTCGGCGGGCTGTCTTTGGTTGGGGTGGTGCGCCCGTTGGTGTGCGTGCCGCTGCCGGGGGTGTGGGTGTGGGTGGTGGTGGTGAGGGGGTTGGAGGTGGCGTTGCCGTTGATGTCGGTGTGGGGTGTGCCGTTCCCGTTCCCGTTGGTGTCGGTGCTGCTGGCAGCGGCAGCGGCAGCAGAGGCAGAGGTCATGCCTGTCCAAGTCCATCCGGGGCTATCGTGCCATCACGTTAAGCTAAGGCGAGGAAGGGGATGGAGCGGAACTCGTACACGAAGAGATGCGCCGTGAGCTTATTGGTAGGCTGTTGTCTAAGCTCCCAAGCCAGACCTTCCGTAATGCTCTTGACAGCCGCCTTGGACGCGTTGTACGCGGCGTTTCCGCTGTCGTTAAATTGAGCTTTTAGATCAGTGTGTTTTGGTAAGGGAGGAAGGGACGTACGGAGGATTGGTAATGCCTTGCTTCGAGCCGGTGTTGATGATGACCGATCTGGAGCATGGGGGTTAGAATAGGTGAAGTTAAAGATGGTTGGAAGGAGGCAAAGCGAAGGCTTATTTCCCGCCGTCGGCGTTAACAAAGTTATTCCGATGTTTGCGGAGATAACATTCTCCGCAATTCGATTCGAATATTGTCGTATTCAGGATCTGGTGTCCATCGCTCGACAAAATGTCGACGAAGGATAGGTGTTCCCGATGAGAGAATAAATGCAACACTCACGGATTCTCCTGATGGATCATGTACTATACGACGATACGATGAGTATGGCCCGATCTATGCAAGGGTGAACGCACCGGTACAAAGGTCTGCTGGACGTTGAGAACGCTGCCAAGACATCCGGGTTAAATCTGGGACCTGATCGACACCGAGAAGAAAAGCACGCACCCGAATACATTGACATCGAAGATCTGCTTCCAATTGTCTAATCCGTCCCAGGACGTGCCACGCAGGCCAATGCCCGCATTATTCATAAGCACAGACACCTAGATTTATATTTCATTTGTGAGGGGTGCCATCTCGCGGAGCGCAGCCTCCCGCCGTCCCCGCGTCGAATTTTCGTATAAGGAAAATGGCGACGCAATAGAGGGGGCGGCGCGGCGGCAGCTGCTCACCTCGCCCCACTGCTCAAACACTTTGTCTCTGAGACGCACGACGTCCTCGAGGACGCTGACGTCGGTGCGCATCGCGAGCACGTTCGACTCGCCGACGATCTTGGCGGTCTCCTTTGCTGCTTCCTTGAGCTGCTCCTCGTTGACATCGGCGAGCACGATGCGCAGCCCCTGTCTGTTTGCGATAACGGTGTGTTAGTTGGTTTGATCAATAAGAGGAGGGAGGGTGGAGACACGCACTTTGCGAGCTCGAGGGCGGCGGCTTTGCCGATGCCGCTCGCAGCGCCGGTGATGACGGCAACGCGGCCGACATGGATGACCGGGTGGACTTCACGGTCGATGGGCGACACGGCATCGTCAGGATTGAACGGCGTAAACGGAGGTCGGAGCGGGGACGGTCCTCTAGACATTATCGTATCGTTGGTCGTAGTAAGTGTGAAAGTTAGAACTTGGAAATTTTTATGGGAGTAAGAGCGGGATGCGATGTTATAAGCAGTTTTCACTCTGGGAGCGTCTAAAACCGAAACCAGCACTGCTGAACCTTGGGGTGGCACGAGGCGAAAATTTAAATGTTTATGATGCTTCATGACGATGTACTATATTCCGGTTGTATCCTTTCGGCCGAAAGGCACCCCAATTACACTGATCATTAGCACACATTGCACCTTCAAACCAACAATTCGGCGAATATTGTCCAAGGGCGGGGGAACGTCATCACTAATAAGTACATGGCGGCGAACACCGCCCAGGTTCTCGTCCACTTTGCAATTCAGTTGGCGAAACCTCCAAAGACACGTGGTGACAGATCCGCACCCTAGAATCTAGAATCGCGACAGGCGAACTCAGTTGCAATCTTCGCTGAGACAGAAGACGTAGGCTTGGTTATATTACTTATGTACACACGCGAGAGAGGAGGTGAGAGGTCAAGGGATGGGTAGGGTGGTTAGGCGGTGTGAGATTAGGGTCCACGCAAAGATGGCGATCACAAATTCGAAGGTACAGCGAAAAATAAAATGAAAATTTTGGGAAAGAAACAGAACAGAACAGAACAGAAACATGATATGCTGGTTGGTAACCCAGTCGCATCCGATTGTGCGAGAAATTTTTGAGAGGACGGTCGTTAATCCCGTAAAAGAAATTCCTGAAGAAACGTCCGGACATGCCGGAGCTTTCGTTTGCGTTTGCGTTTTCGTTGCCTACTTGTGCCATTTTAGACAGAAGCGGCAGTGGCAGGTGCAGAACCAGGCATGTCAATGCCCATCTTGTTGCGCACGGCCTCGAACGTCTTGAGCATCTTCCTCCGTGCCCCCAGGGCCGCGACGCCCTTCGCCTCAAGCGCAACCTCGTCCATCATCACCATATCCTTCCAATTCATACCCTCGAAGTTCGGCGTGTACTTGTGCAGGCGCAGCGAGCGCAGCCACGCCGGCACGTCGTTCAGCACCGTCGGGTCCACCTCCTCGTCCTTATCTTTCCCGCTCTCCCGCGCGCTGCTCGGCTTGCCAGGGCCGCGGCCTCCACTGGACCCCCTCGCGCTTCCTCCACTCCCTCCTCCCATACCACCACCACCACGCATCCCCTGCTGCTGCTGCTGCGCCTGCATGCCCATCCCAAACGGCGACATCCCAGGCTGCACGAACCCGCTCGCCGCCATCTGCGCAGCCAGGATCTGCGCCTGCGCCTCGGGCGTGAGCCCCATCGCGCCGAGGTTCGCCATGCTCAGCATGTTCATGTTCATATTGAACGGGTTCAGCTGGCCCATCCCCGCGAGCCCCGCCATCCCCATGCCCAGTCCCGGGCTGGGCATACCCATGCCGAAGCCCCCGGGGTTCATCCCGTTCAAAGCTGACCCGTCGTCGCTCCCGCCAAAGCGGCCGGAAGATACGTTCGAGAGCGCCGGGCTCCGAGCCCCACCGCCACCACCGGCTCCGGCTCCGCCGTTCCAGGCTTGGCCGCTTAGGAAGCTGCTATTGCCGCTGTTGTTCCCAGCGCCGGGGTTCCTGAAGCCGCCGCCGCCGCCGTTGCGCTGATTACCGGATTGCTGAGGAGCGCCGCCACCAGCGATGAGGTCGCCGTCGTCCCCGTACACGGCGTTATTTGCGATTTGGCTGCTGTCCTTCGACACGCGACGGAACTTTTTGGCATCGTCCAATGTGATCCTGCCCGCGGACGCACCGCCCATCTGCCAATTGGCGAGCTTCTGAGCTGCGGCGTCGAGGTTCTGTCCTCCTCCGCCAGTGGCGTTCTGCGTATCGGCGAACATCGGCGCAAGCGGGGTGTTCACCATGCTCGCCCAGTTCCCACCAACCATAGGGCTCAGTTGCGGTTCATCGTCACCCGAAAGACGGGGAGAACGCAGCGCGTTAGCGAGGCCGCTGAAGTCCGTGCTCTTAGGGCGGGACGACACATTTGCAGACGGGGACGGGACGGTCAGCTCCTGCGTCGGCGAGTCCGAGTTGCGTTCCTGGACCTGCGAGAGCTGGCTCCCAGCCGTCGCCCAGACGTTCCTCCCGCCCTCGCCGACGGTGCTGGCGAGCGCAGGCGCGGAGATGCGGTGTGCGGCGTTCGCCTTGAGCTTCGCGCGCTGTTGCGCGAGAGTCGCGGCTGCGTCGTTGCCCCCTGCTGCCAGGACGTTGGCGGAATCCGGGGAGAGGAAGGAGGACGAGTTGGACGAGTCCATGACGAGTGATTGGCGGTTTGGGTTAGCCCCGCCGCTGAAGTTCCTGGCGGAGGGAGAAGGCGGGACGGAGGATTTGAGAGCCGGGGACTTGAGTCCCATTTGCGCGAGCTTGGCTTCCATCTGACTTTGCATGGATCCTGCATCGGTATGTTAGACAACTGGTCGGGTAGCAAGTATAGAATACGAAGACTGACCTCCAGCGTTAGGGCTGAGAAGTGCGGTCATAGGGTCCGAACGGGCCATCTGCTGTAAAACAGTAATAAAGAATCGAATCTGTACTTGAGTAGAATGCTGCAAAAGACTGTAAAGAGCGGCTGTGCGCTCGGCCTCTGAGAGTACACGGAACCCTTGAGGACATCCATAAACACGCGATCATGAAAAAAAAATGAAGGATGACTTACATTGCTCTATGGCACTGAGTTCTTCCTTAAAATTAACATCCAGTGATGCGGCAGCCATTTCTTCCTGTAGGTTCGAGTCAGCATCATGAACGATATTTGGTGCGAAGAGGTGGCAAAGTGGCAACAAAAGGCTTAATATTGCAGCAAAGGTACATAAAGCTCGTGACCACCCTCCTGACGAAATTTGTATTTGAATTCATGCTTACCAAAGTGGCTTCATAATTTTGCAAATTTTCGAACCACTGGTCGATCGCCTCAGCTGACGTGGAGTTCAGTTACGACCATTGGCAATTCAATTTGCAACACGGACCTTCTGGCGTTTGAAACATGCCAGCACCGCCCAGAAGCTCGCTGGTGGGCCTTCCGGAGCCAGGCCTCGGGGACGCCGGTGGTGGTACAGGGTTAATGGGCGCTGGACGACTGGATGGTCCCATAGAGGCCCTCGAGCTGGTCTTCACGCCGTTGCCGGGCCCCGGAGACGGGCTTGGGCTGGTAGAAGGAGGACGGAGGTTGGACATGGATGGATAGACTCTGGGGGGATGTGGGATCCTGCCTGATGGAAAGCGACGAAAAAAGGTAAAGCGACTTCGAGTCGGCGGACTAGAATCAAGGTGCACGCGGGGGAGCGGGCTACGTTGGGTCTAGACAAGACCAGCGGGCCTGCCGGTCTAGCGAATGGGCGGGGCGGCGACAAGAAAGACGGCACAAACGTCGAGCTCGACGACGAAGAGGAGGATGGTCCAGAACAAGGGCAGTCCCGTGAGAAATTAGCCATTATACCTCACGCGGCAGATCCCGTCACATCAAATAATTTTCGTTTCTACTTCATCCAGTTACATTCACTGCGGTGATGGTGACCGAGATAAATTCAAGAACTCGGTGAAACTATCTGCACGTTGTGATCTGAGCATCACAGAACCTGATATTGCGATGAAGTTGCGAATCACCAATCGATCTGTTTCGAACAAAGTTCTCCTTTCTCGTCCATCACGGAGAGCCGTTGCCTGGCGCTCGGCGTGCTGTCCATTCATCATGCTCGCTATTAATAGTGCACCATTATTTTCGTAGTCAAGATCCTCTTGGCACGTCTATCTTAAGTCTCTCATGCCCGACTATTTGGATTAGTCCTCGTCAAAACCAACTTGATGTACTTTCGAGTACTCGTAGTCGTCAGCGCTGTTGCATGTTAGACCACGGAACCCATACCAGGAGCTCCGATTGCATGAAAATGAAAAGAGCTCGGCGTTGAGAATAGCAAAGATCGCGTAGATAGCGGCTCTATCGACTGCTGGTCGGTTACCCAAAGTGGAATCCGAGCTATCTTTCAGACTATCTCCCTTGGTAATGGCCGTCGGGAAGCCTCTCCTCGAAGCTGCGGATCACGCAGACCTCGGATTTCACCAGATACCAATCATGTGAATCCACCACCGTTGGCTTCGTTTTGCTAAACTTACTCGTGGTCATCAAATGGTACACGACGTGATATGGCAGAGATATGCAAAATGCGAATCATCCAGATTTCGCTGTTAGAAAAGCTCTTGCTCAAGAGATCCGGGACGCATGCATCAACGTCGGGTTCTTCTATGGTATCACATTAGCCATTAGGCGCAACGATATTGATTCAGTTTGAATGTTCATTTGTCAATAGTGAAAAATCACGGTATCCCGAACGATAAGATCCAGAACGCTCTGGACGCCGCAAAGGCGTTTTTCTCATTACCAACCGAGGAAAAAATGAAGGTACGTCATTCGAACGTCCACCCTATCCAACCAAAAAATCTTGACGGAAAAATTAATAATAATCGAAGATTGACACCAGGACGACACCGAATTTCAAAGGATACAACGGACTGCTCATGGAGAACAACGACCCAGCAAATAAGGGCGATATGCACGAGGGCTTTAACCTCGGGCCAGAGGAGTTGCGCTCTACCAATCCAACTGGCGGTGAAAATGCCATGTCAGGAGCGAACCTATGGCCGTCTGAATCTGCCATACCCGGATTTCGAGAAGCGGTTCTGAATTACTAGTCCGTCTCTCATACCCTTTACCACCGAGATCTCATAAGCTTATGTTGTTGATTGCTGGAATAGCCATTCCGCTGTCGCCTTCGGCAAGACGCTCTTTCCGCTATTCGCTCTGGCGCTAGAGTTGCCAGAACATTACTTCGACGATAAGGTCAGGTGCCATTTCTATCCGCCCGACGTCCATTTATCGTTAAGTAACTTTCCTGCAGACCACCGAAGACGCAGCTATTATGCGTGTCCTCCATTACCCACCGCAAACCGGTCCGGTGGATGACCGCATCATTGGCATCGGAGCGCATACGGAGTACGTTAATTTTTACCATCTCCCAAGTCCCTTTCATTCATCATGGTTCCAACTTGTTGGATGAAGCTTCGAGGTAAAAAATTTCCAAATTTTCAGAGGTCGCAGTGATCGATTGGATATAGTGCTTCACGATTCTTTGGCAAGAACCTAACATCCAAGCGCTACAAATCCTAAACGCGAACAAGGAATGGATAAAAGCACCTCCCATCGATGGAACTTTGGTTCTCAAGTACGCCATCGCTCCTTTTCATCACCAAAATGAGAAAATTTATCTCATTTATGCGTGTAATTGCCAGCCTTGGCGACCAATTTGCTCGATGGACAAGTGAGTTACCACCCACTCCCAGAAGAAAAAGAAGGAAACCTTGTCTTATGAAAAATTCTCTTCCTTGCCAAAAAAAAACTGCTAGATGACGTGTTCAAATCGACCGTACATCGTGCGATCAACCGAACTGGTATACGGCGATACTCGATCCCGCTTTTCTTCGGGACGGATTACAACGTTAAATTGGAGGTGCGAATTCCAATCTCCAATCTTAATGGGAACTGATGTTCTGTTCTAACATGCACTGTGACGTCTTAGCCAATACCGAGTTGCGTGTCCGCGGAAAGGCCGCCGAGATATGAAGTCGTCACAGCTGGTGATTATGTGAAATCGCGATTGGAAGCTGCATATGCTGCTACCAAATGACCTGCCTCCCACCTGTTCAATAAAGCGTATGGAATCCCATGCGTAGCTCACCGTTTTTCCTCTTGCTAGCTTATTTACAATCGTGGAGGTTCCCGCTCGTGTGTGCTTACTTCTACTTAAATAAGTGTATGAATCCTCCATGTAAAGTCTACCTCATTCCCTTCTATTTCATGATCTACGGTCAACATTAATATTCTTGTTGCCGCGTTTCCATGCTCGTTTGGGAGATCCAAGCACAGGGCAAATGAATTCGTGCACTTCCGAGTCATTGGCTCCCAGTCCTTCTTCGGCTCGGCGATGGGTGGAGATGACTCAATACACCGACTCGGACGCTTCTCACATCAAAATATGTCGCATTTGGACTTTTCAAAGCAGTAACTCCGGGGCCCCACACCCATTGGTTAAGCGACTTCGAAGGTGGTATTTCAGCCATCCTCAAATTTCCGTTTCCCCACCAACCTAGCCAGGCTTCAGATCATAAGAGAAAGACCAGCATGACGCATGGAGGGTCCGTACTTGACGCAAGTAAAACTTTGGACCCGGCGTTTCATATGATTCCAATCATGTATGTTTTGAGTAAATTCTAACTGAAGAAACGATTGGTCACTGACATGTCGACTTGCTTCAATCATGTGCGTAGAGACATAAAGGACGCGGAAAGTCCGGATCAGGCGGCCAGACGCCGTGTTGCTCTTGAGATTCGAGATGCATGTATCAACGTCGGATTCTTTTACGGTGCCGTTCCCTATTACATACACGCACGGTGTTCTCATTGCATTTTTGAAAGTGAAAACCCATGGGATCCCTCAAGCTACTATTGACGAGGCCTACGAAGCCTCCAAACAATTTTTTGCTCTCCCATTAAAAGAAAAATTGAAGGTGTATTGAGGCTCACTTGCCTATCGTATAAATTAATCCCTGAATTTCTTCAGATCGACCACACCACCACTCACAATCACAGGGGATATAATGGCCTTCGCTCACAGAATACCGATCCCGAAAATGACGGAGATATGCATGAAGCTTTCAATATGGGCAAAGATCACTTTGACGCGAACGTTCCGGACGTCAAAACGGCCGCCGCCAAAGGCAGCATGATGGGGGCGAATATTTGGCCTACAGAGTCTCTGGTGCCAGGATTCCGACCTGCCGTTGTTGACTACTAGTGCGTATTGATGCAATATCGGCATCCATGCATTCATCACATGTCGACCGATTCAGCGACGCATCTGCGAAACTGGGGAAGGTTCTCTTCCCTCTATTCGCTTTGGCATTGGACTTGGACGAGCATTTTTTTGATGACAAGGTGCGATTAAAATCATCATGCTCTATACCCAAATATTACTCAACTAGCACCACGATTTCCGTAACATAGACGAAGAACTCGGCAGCAAATATGCGTCTCATGCATTATCCACCTCAGACCGGTCCTGTTGATGACAGAGTCATCGGGATCGGTGCCCACACTGAGTGAGTAGAATGGTATCATCACGATCTATTGCCTCTGAATTTGCCTGTCCCGCCTGCAGTTATGAAGTGCGTAACTCGCAAATATGGTAATTTTATTAAACTCATGAAATCCGAAAGTGCTTCACTATTTTGTGGCAGGAGCCTGGTATCCAGGCTCTCCAAGTGCTAAATTCCAGCAAAGAATGGATCAATGCCCCACCCATTGACGGTACATTGGTCGTGAAGTGCGTTGCCACCAGATGGATTTAAATTTAATGATCCAATGTCTAATATAGCCTCGGAGATCAATTCGAACGGTGGACCAGTCAGTTGTAACTTATTCTAGCCAAAGTTCAGGATTTTCTCACCCGTGATGCTCAGACGACATTTTCAAGTCGACCACTCATCGAGCAATAAACCGTTCCGGCGTGGAAAGATATTCAATCCCTACTTTTCTCGGGACAGACTATGACGTCAAGATGGAGGTTCGAAGTCATTTCCTTCGTGTTTCACAGAGCCTCTGACCGGTCCCCAAAAATAGCCCATACCGAGCTGTGTGTCTGCCGAATCCCCTCCGAAATATGAGGTTATGACTTCAGGAGAATTCTTCAAGGCGAAGGTGGATGCATCGTATGCTGCACGCTGATGCAGAGATATTGATTGGAATGCTTTGACCTTTGTCAAGAGTTCCTCGAACATATTCTGAATTTAGAAATCACTCGTGATGAGGCAAAAAAAACTGTTGTTGTGATGACGAAGGGAACAACAATTAAAAAATCCCCGCCACGACTTGATGCTAAGATATCTTCTCCCCGCTGGTGTGTTAATTCAAGGTCAAGTGTTATAGTTTGTCGTAGTACGTTTCAAGAGGAGGAACTTCCGGCTGAGTGCACGTTGAGTGTAAACGGATATTCGCTTCGAGACGAAAGCGAGAAACTGCGTACCTTGAGACCCTTCCGCGTGCGTATGTTCTTGACGAGTTCTCCTAATTTGCTGTTCTTGTCGAGAGGAGCTAATTACAATTATCAGTTCAATCGTATGAATGATATGAAAATTGGCTAAATTACATCCGTCCATTCTGCGAAAATATAGTTTGGTGAATAATACTTGTGAATAAAGTGATTTGTACGTACACTTCCCAATGATCGAAGACGCTTTGAGGGAGAGCTTGTCCCTGTGTGTTCGAGAGAAGATCGGCGTTGAAGCCGAAGGACTCGCTGACAGGAAGGTAAGATTTCACGGTGAACATTGTTGTACCCGGTTGCCGCTCTTCGCTGATAACCTGTCCACGACGTCTAGTCAGAACTCGGTAGATACCGCCTATCGCGTTCTCGGGGCATTGAATTTCAACTGCGACAACATTTAGCAACCAGATAACCCGTAGCATACAGCCGGAGATGGTATACCGAGGTAGACCGGCTCCTGTAGAGCTGGTTTGGCCAAGATGCATGCTGCATAACAGGCACGACGAGTCGTAAGTATGATCTGACCGCCGCCTCGGTGAATAGAGTCGGTATGGAGCTGAAACGAAAGCTATGTCATGACGATGTTCGATACGCTCGCGAGGGAAACTCACCACTGCATCAAGGATGTTTAGTCGTACACCGCGCATGGTTTCCTCGGCGCATACGCCTTCCTTCGTGGCCCATTGGAAACCAGATACGCACGAATCTTTGATCTCGTTCATGTATTGCACGCCCTTTGTCACATCAACCAGTAAATTCGGCCCAGTAGTCTCTGGTCCGAAACACCAGATCTTGCGTGCTTCTGTGACATCCCAGCCATACTTGTCGGTGAGAATACGAGCACGAGACTTTACATCGTCTCTTGGGGTAATAGTTCCCGCCTCAATGTCTTTCGACAGGTCCTCATCGATAGGAAGCGCTTTGACATACAGTCGATTATGCTTGTTCTGGGATTTTGACAATGCGGCGATGGACGACTCCGCTAGGACAGTCTCACGGTACTGGACAAAGGGGTTAGACTTCTTGAGTGGTACGGCAGCGTGATCTTCCTCCAGGTCCTAGGTTCAACGTAAGAGAGAAGATGATAGAATCTGTAACTTTACGGACCTTCAAGCATATCTCGAGGTGCAACTCACCGGCACCAGCTACAATGTGCTCCCCAGTGTCGGATATCGACGTCTGGACACAGGGGTCCGATTTCGATAGACGTTTAAGACCCTCAACGAGTTTGGGAAGATCAGCGGGATTCTTCACCTCGACGGCGACTCGGACTACAGGTGATACAGAGAACTTCATGCCCTTCACGTTGTGTGCCGTTTCCGAAGATGTGATTGTCCCGCTCTTGAGCAAAAACTGGTCAACACCAACGAGACCGACAATGTTCCCCGCTGGACAATTCTCGATAGGTTCTACCTTACCGCCCATCATGAGAACCGTCCGCTGAACTGCTTTGTGGAAAACGTCGTCCTTCCTTCCTGGTATGTAATTAGGGCCTTGGATGCGGTACGTAGCGCCTGCGCGGACGGTCCCTGAGAACACACGGCCGAATGCATAGAAGCGACCTCTATCAATCGTGGGTACCATCTTGGACACGTAAAGTACGAGAGGCGCATCTGGATCACAGTCACGGATGCCGATAGCAGACTCGTCATCCATGGGGCCTTCGTAGAGGCTCTCGACGCGGTACCGTTGAGCGGTGGCTGGTGACGGGAGGTTGATTACGATCATTTCCAGGAGTGAGTCTCCGGCGGGTAAGAACTTTCGCATGATGACCTTCAAGAGTGATTTGCCTGTCAATTCTTTCTCCTCCCGAAGAAGTTTGATGTCTAATTTTTCCAGCAACATGCTCGTTTGTTCGTCCTTGGATTCCATGACCGCTTCGAAAATTTTGAAGATAGGATCGAGCACGAACATATTGAATGCACGCTCGAGATGCTTGCCATCGGCGTCCGTGGACTTCGTACTCCATTTTTTCGTCACGGGGTTGAAGAAGTTATCACCCCATAGCTTCACCATCATCTTCTCTTTGTCTACGCCGAATTTCTTCGCGTAGCGTGACGCAAACTGACGCAAGGTGAAGCCCCAACCATGGAGTCCTGAAGCAAAAGCAACGGTACCCTTCTCCGGATAAACTTGAACATCGCCGAGAGCAGCATCGTGGTACGTTGAAATGACGACGTTGACGGACTCGATGGCGCGAGACAGCCTCTGAAATAGGTCTTCCTTCGACACCCGTAATTCAAGCAGCGCTCGATCAACCTTGTTGACGACGAGGACCGGCTTGATTTTTTCGGCTAGCGCTTGTCGAAGCACGGTCTCGGTTTGTACGCAAACACCCTCCACACAATCGACGACCACGAGGGCACCATCTGTGACGCGAAGAGCAGCAGTGACTTCCGAGGAGAAATCGATATGGCCAGGAGAATCAATCAAATTAATCAAAAACCCGTTGCCTGGAAAATCGCGGAAATATGAATATATGCACACGTTGCCACATAATCGCACTTGCCGTCCGTCTTTTGTGCTATGGATGAGACCTCTTCCTTATCGACTTCAAAGTACATAGAAATCGCCGTAGACTTGATTGTGATTCCGCGTTCCTTTTCATCCGGCCGTGTGTCCGTGTGCAAACCACCAATATTTCCACTTGCAATGATGCCAGCTTTCGACAGAAGTGTATCCGTCAATGTAGATTTGCCGTGATCCACTAAATGTTATGTTAGACGGTTCGGATTTAGTAAAGGGATGAAAGGCTTGCCATGAGCTATGACAGTCATGTTTCGGATATTTGTTGATTTGTTCATGAGCGCGCGGATCTGATCCACGGTGAAGTTACTGGCATGATGTGAGACTCATGGGTAAATGCGGGGATGGATGATAAACATACACCATATTGTCTAGTTTCGACTAGGTAATCACTGGAGTTTGTTTGTTTAGGAATGATCCTCTGAACGCGATTGTAGTTATGCTATAAAGCAACGGGAGCCGAGTCAGGGGTCGGGACCGAGACTTGAGTGTGTGACTCACATTCCCCATTCGGCGAAGGCATCCAAAAAATGAATGCGAAATTCGAGCTAAATTCGAGCGAGAATCCCAACCCGTGATACGGCTATTCTGACTCATCTCGACTGCTCTCAACGTAATTGATATCCGCGCGAGTCGGAACCGACGGTCGTGGATGAATTGTCGATGAATCTTGTGGTGAAAGGATATGCCTCAGCTGTGCGAGAAAACGCCTGTGCCAGCAGTGTAAAAGTCTTGTATGTTGAGCAGTGTACATGCGGGTGTGTCGCTGCAGCGCCGGTATAGGAATAGATGTCCGCTGCTTCTTTGTGGTGCTGTCCGGTGCACAGCCAGAAGACCACCAATGACTCGACAGTCCGAACTGGTTTTCCATGGTACTGCGTTGTGAACCATTGAATTTTGACCAGCCTTTAAGCAGATTGCATTTGCACTGACTTCCCAGGGATCGGAGAGAAGCATTGTGGCTTTTGGACAGCTAAAGAGTGAATTATAGCGTTGGATTGCAACGACTTCAAAGTCTAACACGCGTAAACAACATCAGCCACATCAGCCACCCACCAACTCAAAAAAGCAACATACTCAGGTTACAAGAGCAGGGTAGATGGCGAAAGAAATTCCTAAATGCAATAAACGCTTTAGGGTGCATTATTTTGGACGGGAGCAAGCTCCACCACTGTATCGCAATGCGCACTCACATGCCGGTGAGTGACTGCGAGTCAAATCGATATAAAATAAGATGTCGTGTCATGAGGAAATCCCTCACCCTCTGGTCTCCTCCCTGCGAATTCACGAGCACCTTTTGTCGGAACCGACGATAAATGGCAAATATAACGAAAAATAATTCGTCTCTTCGTTCGGTGATCGCGCGTTTGAATGATTTTGGAGATAGTATTTGCAGTTGGAGTCGCCGTTTGAGATTAATTCTTAGCTGTGCGTCCGTGCAGACTGGGCAATGCCAAATAAAATCCAAGAGTATTATATTTCAATGGAATGATGTGCGACGCTCGTGCTACGGATGTCAGGTAAAATTGTAAGGATTATCGAATGTGTCAGTAATGAACGATACTTTTCGGAAGTGTCACATCCAGGTGGAGAATTGGCGGGAGGAAAAATATCAGCTTCGAAAGAAATGTAACGTGAGGTAAGGTAAGATGGTTGGATAGTCGGGAATTGAGTAGGGATGTAGGGGCCTCAGGTTTCTGAGGAGGTTATGAAAACCCTTTCTATGCGACCAAAAATATTCGGCAAGGCTACGGCAAGCAAACCTCTGACCACCACACCCCTTCTAGTCGTCGACAAGTCGGATCCGACAATATGGTTAGAAATGATGGTCCACGAATTCGTCATAGCAATTGCGCATGTTGAGAGTCAAATGTGTGTAGATGATCCAACCGACTACTTCTTGGAACCAGATTTGGTCATGTCTGTTAACGAAGTAAGCCTAACAACTCTCAGCGAACGAAAGGAGAAAGGAGACGCACAGAATGGACCACCCAAACCGTACTGGGACTGGAGCTGTCCAAAACTGGCCTCGAAGTCCTTCTGTGGAGAAGAAGATGACGAAGGCGACGGATTCGGTGAGACCGTGACGTTCTCGCTACGTGAACGAGAGCCGAAGAAACGGGAGAATTTCCCCGGCTTCGATGACTTCATGGTGGGCAGTTGTGGTTGTGACGATATGGGTGTCGGGACGCTACCGCTCAGACCGTAGGTAGATTGGAGCATTCCGAATGAGGATGAGAAGTCCTTCTGAGGGACGGAGGATGTGGTGCTCGATGACGAAGACACGAGCTGCGAGGTAGAGCTGGATGGTGAAGACATTGTTGTGGTGATAGCAGTGCTTGTGTTCGACAGAATGGTTTGTGGTAATGTGAGTTGGTAAAGACTCGAGCATATTTCATCCATCTTTTATACGCAAATGAAAAACCCTTCGCCCAGTGTTGATTTTTGTAAAACGGTTTAGCACGGTGATTCGCGGGCACCGCCGCAGTTGACTCGCGCCTAATGTGAGTCATGATTTCTTCAGAGCGCGAGAGGCGCAGCCGCAGTGACTCGGACATCAGGATGCATTACAAAGACAACAGAGCCAAGGTCCGTCATAGACGGAGGCACCAGTAAAGCACGAAGTTAGACCTTGACCTGTACACTGGGGCTCTTCGAAGGCAGATTACAGCAGAACAGCCTTTCCAGACCGTCCGAGGGTTTCACAGGAATCACAGCACGAAACGTGAAGTCGCATGATGGTTCGCAAGGTATACTAAGTAGTACCCGTCGCCCATGCAGTTTAGCCGCCGGCTGGAAAAAAATCGAACAATAAGACGGAACCGCAGCGGCTCTGCAGAACGAGACCGCAGCCGTACTGTAGCGCAAATCAGCGGTGCACATGTGCAGATCAGGGTGATCGCCATTTGGTCGAGTCAGAGTTAGGAATTGAGGGGTTCCGACATAGTCAATTGCCGAGCCATCGCTTACAACCTCTTTTCGTTCTCATCGTCCACCGTCCCCAATACAACTCATTATCAAACATCGGCGAGACATCATCTACAAACCAAGTTACATCACTAGCATGACACCAGGAAGTTGATACGAAGAACGCACGACCCGGAGCAACACCCATGGCAATGCCTCGGAGGAAGATTTCATGATCATCATAAGCAGGCAACTTATCGTCTAATCTTGCACTTCCGTCTCTTCGATGGCTCTATTTGTCTTCATCAAGCGCGGAAAGCGGATTTCATTATGATAGATTGGAAATCTGGTGCACCCTAACGACGCTCTTGGCTGTCTCGGACCTGAGACGAACGATGGTGGCTGACTGTCTTCTCCTGCGCTGTTCGCGTCGACTATTCTGTTCGGAGCTCCCGTATCTCGTCTTTCGGTGTTGACACGTTGACAGTGTGCACACTGAAACGCTGGCGACGATGAAACAAGTTCTGGTCACTCTTTGCATGGTGTGCTTCTCTGTGGGCACGAGTTACCACGCAAGCAAAGAGTTTTCTGGGAAGACGTTCTTCGATGACTGGTTGTTCTATGACGATGGTACGACCTTCCATTTCATGCGTTCGAATTGAAATTTATTACTATCCAGTCGACAATCTCACAAACGGCATGGTTGTGTAAGCGTTCCGCACGTCTCATCGTCGTCGTGCTCACCGTGATCGTAATTACAGCTTCGCAAGCGCGTCATCAGCAGCGAAGACCAAACTGGCATACATCAACTCCGCAGGAAACGCCATAATGCGCGTCGACAACACCACCACCCTTAAATTAGGACAGAAACGAAATAGCGTGCGGATATCCTCGAAAGATCGGTTTGCCGTTGGGAGTGTGTGGGTAGCAGACATGCTGCATGTGCCATTCGGTGTACGTTCCCATTTGGTTTAAATCTTGTTAGCAAATTGAAGATCTGATGGGACACTCTTGTTTCACGCAGTGCTCGACGTGGCCGGCGTTTTGGAGTCAGGCGGAGGTGTGGCCGGAGGGAGGGGAGATCGACACGTTCGAAGGTGTGAACCAGATTGGGCAGAACACGATGTCCCTACACACCGAACCCGTACGTCTGTCATCTATCATCAAAGCCCTCTCGCCCTGATTATTCACTCAAATCTTCGTGCAGGGGTGCACGCACCAAGCAAACGCGACTCAGTCTAGCACCATCATCAACACCATCGACTGCGACTCGCGCGCGAATGCGAACTCCGGATGCGGTGTCGCAGATCCCAATAACAGTTCGTATGGCGCGCCGTTCGCTCGGGCTGGTGGTGGTGTGTTCGTGACGGAGTTCGCTGAAACGGGGATATCGTGAGATCCTTCATCACACACACGCAATAAAATCTCACAACAGTCGTAGGGTTTGGTTTTTCAGCGTGCGTGTCCAGTTGAATTCGGAAGCTATGACTGGTTTCTGATGAAAGGCGGGATTCTAGCGCCAATCGGTCCCTTCAACATTACAGAACAACGCCAGTACGCTCGATACATCAACCCTTGGTCTGCCCGTTGCGAACTGGCCCACAGCGTCATGCGCCATCAACCAATATTTTGCTCCACAGCGTCTTATCTTCGACATTACTCTTTGCGGAGACTTGTAAGCACCACATCCTCTGCCCACCCCTGACGGTCTGCGATACTGACGATATTGTGCGCTTCTTCTATTTACCAGTGCAGGCCAGTCATCCGTCTTCGCAAAGACATGTCCAGGTTTATGTTACGAAGACTGGGTACTCGGACCTCCTTCCAACTTCGACGACGCGTACTTCGAGGTTCAGAGCGTACGAGTGTATAGCGCTGATGGATTGGATACGGTCATCGTTGGTAGTGGTGCGTTTTCACGGTGGACGGGGAGGTTATGGTGGGTTGGAGTTGTAGGCGTTCTGATTGGGATGCACTTTGACTTTGGTCATGTTGTGTAGACTGAAAATATTAATCTTCGATTTTTTTTGACCGTAGAATGAAGATTAGTATTTGGCTAGTACTGTACTGACTGTACTGGACCTTCTCTGCACGAAGGTACGATGTAATCCGCGACCAGGTACCATATTGCGGCCCGGATTTAACCGAATTCATCTGTCGGTCATGTTCGGTCTTGAACCTATCCACTGTGAGAGCCGTCGTCCAAACATCCAGCACGCAAGCTGTGTGCCATTCTTCTCCGGCGTGGCTCCAGTGAACCTTCCAGGACGCTGCTGTGCTGTTCTCCCGTCTTCATCGCGGTTCGCTATCGGTGTTTGCAACTGAAAACCTGGAATCGTTGATGTTCGTACCAGTCGGACTTAACGTTGAGTCATCGCAGCTGCGCCCGCTCTTGGCGCAACGTCGGTCCCTGGGACTGAAAGTGACTCGCAGCAGGCAACGCTGCGGCAGTGCATGCATGCATGCGAATCATCGTCATCGCTGCTAGGAAAATTTTCAGATGAGTTCAATTTACTAGAAGCCGGGCCTGGTCAGGGTTTGGATGAGAGCGTATAAAAGATGGAGAAAGTTCGCTCAAGCTTCAACCAATTCACATTACCAGAAGCATTCCACCGAACACAAACCCATTCAGTCGACTATTACCACTAGTACTATAGCAATGTCTACACCATCCAGCTCTACTTCTCAACTCGTCTCCTCCTCGAGCACCACGTCCTCTGTTCCTCAGAAGGACTTCTCATCTTCCTTTGGACAACTCCAATCCACCTACGGTTTGAGCGGTAGCGTCCCGACACCCGTATCTTCACAATCGCAACTACCCGTGAAGTCGTCGAGACCCAAGAAATCATCCCGCTTTTTCGGTTCCAGCCCGAGCGGCCAGAACGTCCAATCGACTAGCCCTCCAAAGGACTTCGAGTCTAGTTTCGGACAACTTCAGTCTCAATACGGATTTGGTGGTCCATTTTGTATGTTTCATTTCACACTTCGTTCACCGAGAGTTAATCAGACTTACTTATTGTCCCTTCATAAACAGCCATGACCAAATTTGGTCCCAAAAAGTAGTCAGGCGGATCCATACCCTTCGACTTCCAAACTCGAAACTAAACCTCAAAACCATGCATGTCAGCGCTAGGCCAGTTGCCGCGGCCGGTTCATTGCTCATCGTCTCCAACATTTTGTCGAATCCGACTTGTTGATGAAAAAAAGCGTGGGGCGTGAGTTGCAGGAAGGGGTGCGCGGAGCCGAGAAGAGTGAAGGAGGCTCGTCTCCATCCTGTCCATATGCTCATCTAAATTCAAGCAGCCATACTTTACGTTTCGTCGTAACGCTTCTTATTTTTCCACGTTCCAACCTTCTTGCCTTCGGACGTCCCTACGTCTCAAAGTCATCACCGTTTAATACGTACTACGCTCCATGATTTTATCCTCCGTTAGCCATCCAACCGTAATCCTATCTCCACTTCTCGCATTGTGACATTTCGGCTGGTGGCTGAAGATGTTTACGCGTGTTAGACTTTGTATACCTTCCACAAGAGAGTGTGATTCCAACAATGGCACTCATACTGAAAAACGCTCCATGGACGCCACAGTCGATTGAGACCACTGTTTAACTGCAGGATTGTGTCGATTCATCTCTTTACACGGCTGGACGACTGAGACGCTGGTAGCCAATTTGTCCAACGACGAGAACTGGCCTCATCCAATCCGCTGTACACTGGCGCCAGCGTTCCAAACCCATAACACGAACGTCAGGCACGGTCGGAGAACTTCATTCAGGAACTGAAACAGTACCTTTGCAATTCACGAACTCAGCCCACAGGCACGATTGTCAATGTCGTTACCAGCGGTGTGTCCTATGAGGCGACGCATCTTAAATGGAGTAAGGACAAGGGCCATACCACCTTTGCAAAGGCAGTCCGCAAACGTCATTCAAAGGCTGGGCTCGCGGAATAGAGTCCCCATTCCCGGGGCATTATATACCACGTCGAGGAACGGCAGCGACTTCGAAAAAGAATATCACATCGATTTAGAGGGTCTACCGGGAGACGTGCAAAGTCCAGAATTCGAGCCTGTGTATAAGCACATATCACGACTTCTAAACGACAAAAAAATTACATGGACAGTGACGGGAGATGACCTTCTGAACTATTACGGTGCTCCGAAGCTCGTTACGGTGCGTGTACGAGCGTCATCAACATTGTCATATTTTCACAGCAATATTTTCAGGGATTGGAAGTTTGTGTAGCTGCTGTTGACCTTGACCGCGCTAAAAGTGTCTTCACTGAAGCCTCCAAATGGTGCATGCCATTCCGGCCCGCGGTGAGCCTGTCTCACAAGATATTCGAAAAATATCCGCGCTTCAAGCTCCACGGTGTTAACTTGTTCATCACGGTCGTTCCAGACACATTTTACGGCCTGGATCCTCTTACTGCTGAGAAGTTCATACCTGCGCGCCACGGAGATTCACGCCCAATATTATATCTCAAATACCACGTCGCAGGCATCGCCGAGCGATACACGAACAAGGATCAGAACCACACGACATGGTGGGGAATGATGCTGGAGTTTTTAATCGACGGGATGGATATCGACCATGATTGGTGCCAACGACATCTCGACGACGGAGCTGGCAAAGACTCAGTGATGAAGAAGTCCACGACAGCCGCGAAGATAAACAGAATCGGGAAATTGAAGTTTTATGAAGGTATAGTGACGTGTTACGTCGATGATGAAATCCGGGGGATGGTGTTAAATACGCTGGGGAGGGACTAATCTTTGCATGTTAAGCCAGCGCAATACTACCATTCCTCACACCAACCAACTGCACGAGGAAACCACCTCGGTTCCTTGACCCGGGCTCTCTGACCACCATCCAATGCCCCTGGTTCCACCTCTACACAAGGACTTTGATCCCCTTCCCCCTTACCATCTCCAGTCTTCATACACCTGTTTTCTAAATCGATTTGGTTGGTGACAGGACAGCTGAAATAATCCTTCGCTGATCTACTCCATACATACCACCCCACTCCAAAATAAACCACGCAGTCATCGTGGCCCAAAATACAGTGGGCATGTAACTATAACTACTGTGAATATAGGAGAACCTCACAACTCGATGCAAGCAATACGATTCTGGTGGAAGGTGACGCGAGAGCTCTCATATTTCATGAAGTCGGTGTCTATGCGATTTGCACCAGACTGGAACGTCCCAACGCTCCTTTCTAGCTTACCGTAGTACCATGAGTTGGCATGTTGTAAAGTCTTCGAAAATACTGAACATTACGAGTTTAATGACGTATTCTAGGCTTGCGTAGTAGAAGCGCACATTCTAATAATATCATTTGCTCCAATTACGTGGGTCTGGTCTACCCCTACTTTTTGTTTTTCGCCAGTTAGTTCTTCACACACTCCGAGTTTGTTACTGGAAGAAATAACCTTTCGGCCGATATCAAAGGCTAATTGCAATGGAACGGCCGAAGTTGAACGTTCTGCTCCGGCTCAGAGATCGCTCGAGAATGATTGGTGCTACGTTTCTATTTATGATCCTCCACGATTCGAATCATCCACCTTCCTTCGTTCTGGTCCACTCGTGGTATCCATATGCCCATGAAAAAACTCTTGGTCTCTCCAACAGATAGATATCTGCACTAGTTGGTGGTACCTTCAACCTCCAAATCGCCTCCGTGTGCAAGCCGTTCTCGGTCGAAATATGGTTTCCAGCTGAGGTGTGCAATCGCGCGCGCATTTGGACATTGCTGTTACCTCATCAACTGCATTTCGTGAATGCTAATATGCACCGGAAGGTTCTGTGACCATATACTTCACCGAACATATGTTTAGCAAGACGCGATACATCGATATTTGGTGAGCAGACCAAGTTCACAGCGTTGTCACAAATATTGGAACCATTATCAGGCGTTTAATACCCCCGGGGCCAATAGCAAGCAAACCCCTCCAGTTGTTTCGCCCAAAGTTTATACCCATCAGATTGATCTCGATCCAGTGAGAGCTTTCCAAGAGTGGGAAGGGTCTCGTATTAGCCTTCGCGATCGCCAAATTTCACAAGCTTAACGCGGCCCGAAAAGGCCGATCAAACGACTCCGATTGAGACCGCGCCAAAACTCATGTTCGGCATTTCACAAACACTGAGGTTGATGTTTGAGTGATAATAATCACCGGGCAATTTTGGCCAGCCAATCTATCGGACTCAGGCTATCGCCGATGAATTGACTGCCGAGTTGCTCGACTTTAGCCTTTAAGTACTTTGATTTGCCGGGAATGTCATCCGCGAAGCTCAACAAACGTACCCGTTGGCTTCTTATCTTCGGAAATGCCTCCTTATCCCGAACTACGTGCAACCAAATTGTTTGATGTGAGTGGTTTGGTGGCGGTTGTGACGGGAGGTGGTACAGGTGCGTGATCGGCAATTGAAAACTAGCATTCGGATAACTCATCAATCAAACGCCAGGGCTTGGACTTATGATGGCAACTGCATTAGAGAATAACGGTGCGATTGTGTATGTCTTAGGAAGAAGACTGGACGTATTGGAGAAAGCAGCAACGGAGAACAGCGTAAACGACCTTGCATCATTAGTGGACTGAGCGATTGCTGAACCTCTCTAATAGAAACATGGAAATATCATCGCTATACAGTGCGACATTACGGCGCGCGAATCCCTCCTAAATGCTGTTGAACTCATTAAACAGCAACGTGGGTATATCGACCTTCTCATCAACAACGCAGGCGTCGCACGACACACATTGCCTCAAGTTGCGACCGAAACATCTTCCGATGTTACATTGTTTCAACAGAGTCTTTGGAATATTGGTTCTGTAGAGGACTGGGCCACAACATTTACAACGAATGTCACCGCTGTGTACTACACAACAGTTGCATTCCTTGAGCTACTGCACCTGGGTAACGCTCGTAACACGAAAAGTCCCGGGGCCCCGTCCAGTCAGGTAGTAACAGTGGGGAGCGTCGCCGCGTTCCGCCGCGATGCGCGAACGCTAAGCTTGTCATATGGTCTTAGCAAGTCTGCTGTGACACACCTGGCCAAGACACTTGCGAATGTGTTGCTTCCATGGAATATTCGCAGTAATGTTATTGCACCTGGGATCTATCCGTCTGGTGCGTCTTTTAGGTCTTTTCCTACATTTAAAAATTAAAACACTACGATTCGCAGAAATGACGGCATCGTTGGTGAACTGGGATAATATCTCTGCGGAAGTTGTACCAATGCGCCGTGCCGGGAGCATTGACGATATGGGTGGATTAATACTTTTTCTCGCAAGCAGAGCTGGCGCATATGTCAACGGAGGTGTCCATTTGACTGATGGAGGGAGACTGGGACTTTTTGCTTCAACCTTCTAATAATTCGAGCTAATATACACTCGTCCACTCGTCCACCTGTCCATTTAGGAGAATATGATGGAGTATTGCAATTCCGAAATAAGCCTAGATGACTCTCATATACACCTCATTCCTCATTCATGTGGGCCAAACAGACTCGACGTCAGATCCTCAGCTGTCAGAGCAACCATATTCGAGAGGCCTCCCTGTTATTTTACTTTCCGTTCTTGTTGACCTGCGTAGAATGTACCCAAATGACATTTAGTCGTCGAAGATGTCGTAATCCAGACCCCAGGCTTTGCTCGGATTCACAACTCTGAATGGTGGATGTGAAACCGCGGCGTTCTCGAGTTGTTTGAATGACTCTGATGGTAAGGCAAATACTGTACACGGTCGCAATCAATATTAGTGTTGCAACACGATTAGTGAGTACAGACAGACCTTGGAAGTTCTCTTCGACGCGGGACGGCGTAACACTCTTAGGCAACACAACAGTCTGGCGGAATCAGATAAAATAATCCGTCAATATCATCGCGACAAGATAAATGGCAACGCACCCCTCGTTGGACATGCCACGAAATGAGAACTTGAGCTGGAGTGATTCCGAGCTGCTTCGCTATCTGTTTGACCTTAGGCACGGTCAATGGCGTATTACGAATTATTAAGCAGGAAATGAAACAAACTTCTGGAACGTTCAGACTCTCCTTCACTTGCTGCGTACTGCCAAGAGGGGAGTATGCTTCCAGGAGCAATCCATTCTCTTTCGACCACTGGAAGTAAAAAATTCACGAAAGGGTCTAGATTACAGTGCGGGAAACATGCCTTTAAGAGTTCAGACTGTGGGTTCCAGAAACTAAGCTCCACTTGATTGACCGCAGGCTTGACTTTCAAAGGATTGCTGGTAAGATTCTGAATGCTTCACGTGAAAAACTGGTCAACCAATAGCTAAGAATTGTAAAAACGAAACGCTGAATTTACCGTCTGATGTTGAAACTAAAATCTGATTAGTTTTCGATCGGGTAATAAGTCGTGTAGCAACTTACTTGCTGATTCCAATATTCTTGATTTTGCCTTTCCCCACAAGCTCCTCTAGCTTTTGCCATGTCGGATACGGATTCGCGGTAAGATTTTCATCAATAACTGTCTTTCCGTCGCTGCCAGGATTTTTCTTGAATGCAATTGGCCTAATACATTGTCTGATGTTTCGGCATGAGTGAAGTGTTTGACAACGCACCAGTGGATTAAATAAAGGTCTAAATATTCAGTGTCGAGCTTCGAAAGCGAGTCGTCAAGGGCAGCTTCTACGTCTTCCGGAGAGTGGAAATTATTCCAAAGCTGGACGATCAATGGGACTGATGTAGCAGATGCACAAAATGCCTCGAACCTTCGAAGTGATGAATATTTGATCACGAGGAACACCGCTATCTTTGATGGCTTGTCCGACTTCCTCTTCATTCTAAGTGTGCCGTGTGAAAAGTGGAAGGAGAAGTGAGAGTTATAACACGCACGCGATAAATCCATGCTCCGTCTATATGCCTGTATCCTGCCTTTAAGGCGGTCTGGTGGACATTTGAATGAACATAGGAAACCATAGGCTAAGAAGAATACAAACCTTGACAGCATTGCCTACTTCACCTTTGCTCGCCTGCCAGACACCTGCCGCTCATGTCAGAAACAACTCAGGATCAAGTCCACGCACGGTACCAAGAGCGACGGAAGGGATGCGATCCCCTGAAGGAAGAGTATAATGCGATGGAAGATTAGCGCCTTTTGTGAAGTTCCGTTGAATCCCGTGGCATGGTTTGCGGATACCACTCCAAAGTTTCGAGCTCGACAGTGTTCGCAAACCAGTGAAAGTCACATAGCCGAGAGCCATAACGCAGAGAAGTCGAACAAAAATGTTCTGTCTTGGTCTCTGCTTCCTTTCTGTACCCTCGGCGTCGGCGAGCAGTTGATAAGCTAGGGACATGACCATGTGTGACGACGCAAACGAAATGGGAACCACAGTTTGCCGAAGGAGTGACAGAGTCACAATGTTGTGTCACGGTCGAACATCTTCCTTCGAACTACCATGGCAGCTAGGTGTGCATGCATACCATGCATTATGCTAGGTTTTAAGATTGATGTACAGATCCCTTGCTAGTTGTATATTCTGCAAAATCATCAAAGGTATCTGGTGTTCAACTTTGAAGGACCTGATGACCTAACCTGACTTCACCAGGCGATATACCGAGTTTTAAGCTGATCGAGACGGATCTCTCGTACGCCATGATCAGCCCTGTGCATTCAGGTGCCTTCCTCAGCCACTAGGCAGATATTCGTTCTTGGATATCAACCCACTTTCTAAGGGTCACGCGCTCGTTATTCCAAAATGTATGGCTACCATGTTTCAAACGTAATTGCTTCCAATAGTCCATACCAACAGATCATGCCCAGAAACTTCACGAATTACCTGACGAATACCTGTCGGATGCTCTTCCCATTGCCAAAAAGATTGTGACTGCCATTGGAGCCACAGACTACAATATTTTACAGGCAAGCATCTTCGCATACCTTTATGAAGTGTGACTGAATGAATGATCTTGCCCCAACCAGAACAATGGGCGAGCTGCACACCAGGTTTGTCGAACATTTTCAACTTGAAACATCCTAACGACCCCATTTATGACGTCTGTAGCTCGTGGATCACGTCCATTTCCATATCATTCCGAAGCCAAGCGAGGACAAAGGTCTGGTTATAGGATGGCCTATGCAAGACGCATCCAAGGAAGAGCTTGCAAAGCTACACGAAGAAATCAAGGGAAAGCTCTGATGCTAGACGAGCTGTACTTTACCTATGCTGGTGAATTGCAATGCGAGATAACAGTTTTATGGTCCACTGTGTTTGCAACCGGAGACTAATTGTCCTGTCGCCCGACGTCCAAATGTGGGTCTTAGTTGCCTGAAAATGCACGCGATATGGATCAAGTTATTCCATACCCGTTAATTTGGGCTATAAAGGAATTTCATGCTTATGGATTCTTAGACGCACAAGTTTTACTCAAACCTGTCGCGTAGTCTCTCCGAACTCTCAGGCGATGGAGGGTTGCGACAGGAATCTCGAATCTCTAGTCGAACATCGGCTGGATTATCGCATATCCTCGGTCCGGATTAGTTTGCGGCTGCGTGTTCGACAGTACGTGTCCCTGTGACAAGTTCAGATCCTACACCTGTGTGAGCGACCTCGTTGGATCTGAATCGCACTCTGCGTTGGTTGGCAACTCTTTCGGTTACGCTTACCAACCCCGATGGCTCAAATTGCACTGTAGGGTGCGTTTGTACTTTTCCCCCGTATCTTTAATTTTTTTTTCGGTGTTTTTCAGTTCCACATCAGACATGACATAAGGTGACAGTGCCACACCGTGGATGCAAGGATCAGAACGAGATCTAGAAGCTGAATTGTCAACAATCAACGGCACGCGTAAAATTATCTGACATTATCTGACTGTGGATAACGGTTTGGGTCTAACTGTTCAGTATGCTAACCGAGATTTTCAGCGAACACCCACAGTGTGATATTTGATGGTCAAATCTGTCCAGTTCTCATCATTCTTGAGATGTGGACACCACTCAGCGCAAGTTAGTACCACTTCTTGGTTGACACTATTTATTTTGATACCCTAGCAGCGGCACCTTCGGTGACATGTGGTTAAAGATTCAGAACCAGAAATTTTGATCAAGCGACCATACGCACCATCTGTGTAACCCTGTATTGGGCATAATCATCAAGAATTACGTTGTTCGAGACAAAGCCGACGGTTCCGATGACTGACGCTGAGAATATGTGCATAAAAATAGGCACAAAGATCTGTTATTTCAAGGGCGATCACGCAGGAAGTCTATTACGAAGTTTACCGGGGTATGTTCCACGGGTCGAGGTGGTGTGTTTAAATCTCAACTTCCCGTTTGCCAGTGCTTTTCGAGCTATTGAATTGTTTTCACCGCCGTCGTGTTCGCCACTACGCAACGTCTTTTGACAGGTCACGTGGACTGATAAAGACTTCTCAGTCGCGAATTGGTCGCGAAGCCGGGTTGGTGGCGATGTTGAGGTTCTTCGAATCTTATCATCTCGTCACACCGAGGACCTCCAAAGTGCTCAGAAGTTGCTCTCTTCCGCATCAGAAGTACCGCAAAATAAATGAAGTCGGGCAACTCGGATCTTCCTCCTTGGCTCAACTCCCACTGTCTCGACAACGTCCATCATCTCTCATTATCGCTCGTCTTATCTTATACACCCACATGGGCTCAATCCTGTTTCCACGCACGGCGAGTTGCTAAGCGAATGTATGTCTGCCTGGCTAACTTCTACCCAAATATAATTAATTCAGACACTCATTAACCTTGACACTGCCAATCATTTGGATATCTTCCAAACACGGTTCAGATCTGATTGTGACCGGGCAACACGAACTGCAGAATATCATCAATGTCAAATTTTTGAGTACGTTCAAATGCGGACCGTACCATATCTGGAACTTAAAGTCTCGCCCAATATCTTCGATCCTAGTTGAATCTTCCATTGGTGAGTGTCGACGGCTTTTACGGCCAAGCAAGACAAACCTGCGAATAGTCTAGGTCCCATGGTGCAGGCCGGTCCGCCTCTGGAGCATTCTCGCCTATCACTGCTTGTGACGTTTTTCTTGAAGGCAAGCCATGATCATGTTTTTTCTTGCATCGGCAGCGCCATGCTTGCGGCTCCGTTACATGCTCCGAAAGCTTGGGTAACTATTGGTCGGAAATGCCCTGCGTGCAACTGTTCCCTTGTGCCACCATGCGAAAAGACAAAATCCTGTTTCAATTATAATTTCAAGCGAGATCCACCTGATTCGATCAACCCATCTGTCATTCTCTTGATGAGGTTACACAAACTCAGATGCCGTCGGCGCCAGTCGAACATCTCTTATTCTGGCACTTGTGGTCTGCACGCATCCTACTGGTTCGTTCTTCGAGAAGAAGGATCCCACCTTCCAACAAACGATCGAGAATGCTGTGAACAACCTGACAGATTCCTCTCATGTTCGGGACCACATATAAACACAACGATCCTTATGGCTATTGTTCACTCCCTGAGTCCTTCCTTCCTCTAAAAGCTTCACTGGTCAGCCATGGTCTTCAAGTTCGGCGTCACTATTGTCGCTCTCGCCGCCTTGGTTTCCGCTGGCACATTGAAGAAGTTTACTTGCCCCGACGGCAAGAACAAGGCGATCAATCCTTGAGTTCGCTCACTGCACATATTTTGTGGCAATCAAATTCACCCGGTCCTTTACAGTGTTGTGTGTTTTATGCTCTGCGAGATGATTTGCAAGCACAAGTTTTCAACAATCAGTGCGGCGAAGACAGTCAGTTTTGATATAGTTTTCTTCGTTCCGTTCTGATTTTCTAATCGAATTTGTAGCTCATGAAGTCCTGCGATTGACATTTCACGATGCAATCGGGTTTTCGAAGAGCGGAAAGTTTAAGTTCGTGTGTTGTATCTAAAATGACTAACGTAGCCACTCATAACCAAACTTAGAGGAGACGGTGCAGATGGTTCGATGATCCTGTTTGACAGTATCGAGACCGCCTTTGGTATGTCCACAAAAATATTCGTTTTTGTTGGTTCCAATGTCCTTTTTCAGCAAACAATGCCGGTATTGACGACTCTGTGGACGCGCTCAAGCCGTTTCTTAAGACTCACAAAGTGTCCGCTGGAGATTTAATCCAGTTCGCTGGCGCTGTGGGGGTATCTAACTGCCCTGGTGCACCCCGTTTGCAGTTCCTTGCTGGGCGTCCCAACGCAACGGTTGCCGCCAGCGATGGCACCGTTCCTGCGCCGGAGGACTCCGTCGATAAAATCCTTGCTCGTATGGCAGACGCAGGCTTCACCCCAGCGGAACTTATTCATCTCCTGGCGTCGCACACGGTCGCTCGCTCAGATCACATTGACCGGACGATTCAACATGTCCCATTCGACACCACACCATTCACATTCGACACCCAGATCTTCCTTGAAGTTCTACTGAAAGGAAACAGTGTCCCAGGTACATCGGGAAACGTCGGCGAGGCCTTGTCTCCTCTCTGGAAGGAGGGTGAAATGCGTCTTCAATCGTACTTTGCCCTTGCGCGCGACAAACGTACGGCGTGTGAATGGCAAGCCATGGTTGGCAAGTACTTAGTTAATGGTCCATACTGACTTCCCATACTGACCGTGTTGATAGGTAATCAAAAGTTGATGCAGAAGAACTTCCGTACCGTGAGTTTGTCATTCCATTCAATCAATTTATCTTCGAACTTTAGCTTCCTTTGCAGGCCATGGCTAAAATGGCCATCACGGGTCAGGACAGGAGGAGGCTGTACGATTGTAGTGAGGCGATACCTCAACCAAAATCATTTATTAAGAAATCAGCCTCGTAAACGCTTATTCATTACCTCCCGCAAATTTCCTTGACCAAAATATGTGTGATTAGATTCCCCGCCGGAACAAATGCGAAGGATCTCCAGCAGGCTTGCGCGTCACCATTCCCAACGCTCGCGACTGATGGTACGTACTACTGAACTTCCTTCACATACATAATTTTTAGCGACTCTAATTTCCGAATAGCCGGCAAGCCGACGCGAATTCCGGCCTGTCCCGATGGTTCTCTCGACATCACCACCTGCCTATAGGTTTTCACGTTGAATGAATATTGAAGGCTGTGGTGCGGAGCCGTTCGCTACCAATTTCACCATGCTCTTTCTCGTCGACTTGCCATACATTCGTTACATTCTTTGCACTTAATTTATGACTTTGTTCCTAATGGAACACTTCAGGTTAAGTACGAAATTGTGCGTGTAAACGTTCCAAGAGTGCGTATACCTTGTCCTGGTCAATCAAAACCGAACATGTCTGGAACTTGGATCATAAAGTTGGATGGAGCGATCCCCGCCGTTTCCGGAGGCCCTCTTCAACGTGCTCACTGTCGTGACCTCGGCGGAAGCAATGGTATTGTATCAGCACCACAGTAGTGTTTTATATACCGCACGAGCATCGAAAACTTGTTTGTTGTGGCCGGACTGTATGCTCACAATTTTAGGACCAATTCTGATCTTGTGATGCTTGTCGCATCAATTATTAATATTAAAATTGGTGACCTCGAGGGCAAGCAGATTATGTGCCGCACTGCCATAGCCTTCATCCCGCAACTACCCCGCAAATTGTTTAGTCTTTGCATACATGCGGCCCGCCTGAGCCGCACTTGTGGCGCAGAATCACCGCGAAGTTAAATTTTGGTGTTACAGAGTAATGTGATCGACGACTGAGGATCTTACGTCATAGCCAGATCCCCAGAGTGTTTGTCACGAGATTTGTGCCTAAGGAATGGAATCAACTGTCCAAATCGCCTCAACTTGTTCGAATCGGGAAGTTGATGGAACAGCTGTTTGCATTCCAACAGTACCATACAAACCGAGCATCAACCGCAGTGAACTATTCGTATGTCACAACTGAGTGTTTTTCAATGAAGTCATGAGGGAAGTTCATCACCCCATCGTCTACATGACTATGACCGACCTTTAATACCGACCGAGCATCAACCGCCGTATATTTTTGCAGCTATCGTTCCCGACAAACCAAACGGCATAAAAGGCCATAAGTGTTCCCCCAATCGCTGGAACTCCACCTTCGTCCCGGTAAACAATATGAAGAATATTCTCTCCATTCTCCTGTTCGCAGTCTACGCAGTTTCTGCCACACCTGTCGCCAGTGACCTTCAAAAGGCTGCCGTCGAAAAGCGCCTTGAGAAACGTGGAGCCATTCTCACCGGTCAGTGGCAGACCGAGTCCGAGGTAGGCATCGTGCATGAAGATGGTAGTCACTGAAGCCCAAACTCGTTAGGCAAACGGCTACTACACGTTGTTCGCCGACCTGTGGGGTGCGGGATCGGGAACCGGTTAATTATTCGCATTTATCCTCTAGCAGCATCGTTGACGGTTTGTCACAGGTAGTCAGTCGTCGCAGGTTACGAAGACAACAGGAACGACCGTTTCATGGTGGACGAAATATTCCTGGAGCGGCGGTCCATATAATGTAAAGAGCTGTGCGTATCAGGACGTCCTCTTCGGCAGCGAGTCCTGATGAACCCTGAGTTAGACTCCAGCATCAGTCTCAATACCGGCTTGAATAAGCAGTTGTCTGCCATTAAATCGATACCCTCGACTTGGCATTGGTCGTACACACAGGCGACCAACGTAGTTGCCGACGTCAGTTACGATCTGTGGTTATCAAACTCTGCAGGAGGATCTCATACGTACGAAGTGTATGTTCCATGTCATGTCATAGCTTTCGGCAATTGAAGATCTAACTGTGGTTGCGTAGGATGGTCTGGCTCAGTGCCAGGGGCGGGTACAGGCAAATCGTGACGACGTGATCAAATTTGATAATTCTTCGCAGTGCCGGACCTGCTGGGTCGCAAATCGCAACCGTCACTGTCAGTTGTTCCTGAATATTATTGCCAATGATTCACCAACCGAATTGTCACAGGTAAACGGTGGCTCTTGGAAGCTCTACAGAGGCACTGTCGGCAATTGGACTGTCTTCAGCTTCGTGACGAATCAAGGCGAATTAACTAACTTCAGCCAAGACCTGAAACCATTTTTCAGTGAGAAAGAATGTTGTACGCAAAAGACAGCATAACCTGACCCACGACTTGTCAGATCTACTTTCCAGCTCATATGGTGTTCCAAAGACCAGTTACTTCGTAGGGGCTGGGGCAGGAACGGAACCTTTTACAGGTAAACCTTCCATCAACCTCGAATTCTGTGACCTCAAGGACTGATAATGATTAGGAACTGCCACGCTGACCACGTCTGCCTACAGTATGGCAGTTAATTGAGGGTATTTAGCGCGTTTCCGAAGGAAACGGTCAGGAGTTTACGATAGTCTGTGCATCTAAAGAACTTGAATGTGATACGTCCATTTGAAATGTGACTTGGAGCAAAGATTCGGATGTGACCCAGCTATCGCCATGAGACATAAGTTTGGGGTTTAGAGAAATGCAGGTGCAGTTGCAGGAGCGCACAACCAAGGCATCAAGCTTCAAGCCGCCCATCGAGACCACATTTCCACGAAACGCATCGAATTGATCGTGATCGAAAGACAAGATGCACCGGCAATTGCCGCGGTGTACTTTCAGCCACGTGGCGAATGTTGCGCCTCCGCCAGCAAACCTAACGAGTGGGGCAATCACTTGCCTGGCTCTCGTGACCTAGTCAGTCTCAACGAGAACTCTTTCATGCGCAATCCGCGGCCCTTTTGCGTCGGATGGAGTTTTTAAACCAGAACATCCCAACTCGTGACGCATTCGACTTCTTTGAACCTCGTTTGAGGGAGGGGTTGAAAGCCTGGAGTTCGGGCCATGTTCCGTATAGTCATCTGGGGCATCGGCATGCACGAAAATATTCAAGCATCCATCGCGTTGCGACGAGCCGCAACAAGTCTGGAGGCCAGCGCGGGCCGCTGTGAAGCCATAGTGATGATTCAAGTCGCGCCGTATAAAGTGGTCCGAGTCTACTGCATGACTTCGAGCACGCCAGAGCGCCTCACCTAGCATGATCAACGTTTCCTGGTCTCTGCTCTTCATTCAAATATGTGCTGCCGTTCTTGCAGCATCGGCTCAGAAGCCTGCTTCAGTTTCGATTCCAAACACGCTTCCCAAAACGAATAGTTCTATCGGCTTTCTGGACACACGATTTCTGGGTCTGTCTATCGAATTCTCCAGTACTGTTGATTTTGGGGGGGAACCTGGGCAAGTGAACCAGTTTACTGCACAATGTATGAGGTGAGTTTTCACGGGCATGTTTCAATAATGTCGCTGTTCGCAGCACCTGATGACAACGAAAAATAGTGGTCTCTCGAGAACTACTGGCCTTGGTTTAAGGCTGCGAATAGGAGGAAGTACCGAGTCAGTATTAACGTATCTTTTCCCGATTAACTTATAATGTTTTCGGGTAACTTAGAAATCATTTTACGTATCACGAAAACCAGACTACAGCGATCAATGCTACATGGGGGTCCAATCCAGACCGTAAGTAATCGTTCCCTTGCACAGAGATATCTTGATCAACACCTATTACAGAACCATCTCACGTCGACATCGGTCCCGGCTATTGGACTTCACTCAATCAGGTACGTAAAACACTTGAACCATTCGCATAAAGTAGCTTATGAAATTTGCTGCTTATCCCTAGATTGGGGGCGGTCGCATCGTCCTTGGTTTGAGCGGTGAAGACACCACTCCCCAGGAGCAGGCGGGTGTCGCCGTAGCCGCACTTTCGGCAGTAAAGCACGTGGAGCAGGTTTGTTTTTCGCGTTGCCTTCTGAAGACATTTTATCAGTGAAGTATCATAGATTGAAGTTGGCAACGAAGTACAGGGACATTATGCGAACGTTTCGGCATTCGTGCAAGATATGCACTACGTACGTTCATACTATTACAATGCCATTCGATTCTTAATATAATCTTGCAGTATTACAATAACATCACAGTTGCCCTAAAAGCAGCCGGAAAGTCAAAACTCAAGGCATCGGGATGGAATGGTACAACTGTCTTCGAGGCTGGTGATATGTGTTGCGATAAGACATTCTTCGCTGCCGGCCTTATTGGGGCTGGCATAAATAATGTTACTGGAGATTATCGCATCGGCAGTATCAGTTCCCATGACTATGCTGGCGTAGGTCTTTCTTTCTTGTTCTAATATTATGTTCTAACTTTGTCCAATTTCATGAATTATCGTAGAGCGCTTGTTCTGGCTCGTACGTATTACCTTCACATTACCTCCTTGAATGGCAGATTCTCACCATAAATCGAACAGAATACCCATTCCATTGTCCACATTGATGTCGCATGCGACTAATGTCAAGCATATTGTTGGCAGAGACACCGGGGACATCGCCGCTGCACAAGCCGCGAAGATTCCCTGGGCACAAGGTGATAAAAGACCTAACGAATTACAATGAGGCGATATTCATAACGGTTGTTGTTGTAGGGGAGACGAACTCCATCAGTTGTCAAGGAGCGGCTGGAACCAGCGACACATTCGCAGCTTCTATATGGACGCTTGACTGGGCTCTCATACTTGCCACACGCGGCGCTGCGAGAGTGAATTTCCATTCAGGTAAAATCTCTAACTCCGGTCTTCACCAAGCTACATTCATTCACGTCAATTTCTCAGGCACGAATTACAGATATGCACCATGGCAGCCCATCCTAATCAACACCACGGAAGCACACGTGCGGCCTAACTACGCAGCCATGCTCGCATTCCAAGAATTCATCGGCGCGTCGGGCAAAGCCTCCATCGCAGAGATCCCCGTGGCGGGTGGTGACAGCCTTCTAGCAGCCTACGCCGTGTACGAATCCAACGTCCCCGCTCGTGTCGTTCTGATCGACACCAATATCTACAATACGTCACCTTCTGCGGCACCAGCATCTGCATTCACTAACTTTACGCTAACGCTCCCGACGGGCGTGACCCAGGCGATGGGGAAGAGGCTCACCGCTCCTGGCGCTGACGCATTTGTAGGGTCTTGGGCGGGTCATACATACCAAACCGATTGCTCCCCTGCTACCTTGCCTGATGTGGTTGAGACTTATGCGCCCTCCGACGGTGCCGTGACAGTGTCTGTTAGGCACTCAGAGGCGGTTGTTATTTCCTTCAAATGATGCACGAGAGGACCATTGTATATCTCGAACAATTAAAATAGCCAATTGCGCTTTTCTCGAAGTCTTCCTTGGCTTTCCGGCTCCATTGCATCGGTTCCCATAGTATGTGATCCACCCTCCCAGTCCATCATAGCCTCCGCACTATCGCCCAGTTAACTTTAGGCGTGACCTCATCGAACGGGGTTAAGGCATTCAGATCCGATCGTTGGCTCGCACTCTAGATATGAAGCTCCTTCGCAAGATCACCCGCATCCCATGGTGAATACGGAAACAAGGGATATAGTCCACTCCGCCTCTCAACAGTACACAGTTTGATTTATTGACTTCCAATGCGTATTCGTACATTTTACGGTTTGTTTCAACGCACTTACAAACGCAGACGACCGTCATCGACATCACCGCGACTTTCTTCGAGTTTTATTCATTGCGGTATGATTTCATTGATGTGAGCCTTTGCCCACGACTCGAAGGATTGAACCTGTGGGTACAGCTTCTTCGTTTGCTCGAAATCACGACCAGGGTTGCCATTTTTGTAGTAGAACCATTCTGAGTTTTGATCGGGTCGTTAGTAAAATGCAAGGAAGGAATGGAGATCCGAATACTCACTCATACTAATGGTTTGTAAGGATAGCGTAGTAAGGAGGTTAATTATTTATTAGAAATGCAACCAGAGAAGAAAGCAAAAATGACGTACTTGAGATGGAATTCCTTTAACCCCTCAATGTCGTTGGATTTCTCGAATGCTGCTTGGTCGATTTCAGTCAACTTGATTGGCTTGCCGGATATCTCAGTGAGCGTTTTCACGACTCCGCGTGGCGTGAGGATTTCCGCAATGGCACCGATGTCTTTTCCTACATTATCGTTGTCAAAGTCAAGCACAATCAACTTCATCACCTACACCAAGAAAGGAGTGTACGACTTACCAATCCATTCCTTCGGATTCTTCAACGCTTGCAAGACGAATGCGCCAGTATCCGCCACTGCAAAACAAGGTATCGGTCCATCGCTCAAGAAAATCGGCGGCCAATTCGCCTCGACACCTCCCTGAGCATTCTTCAACAACTTAAACCACCCCGTGAAGTTCTCGTAGTAGAACGAAGTGTACAGCGACGTCCGAGGAACGCCAGATGCCTGGAGGTAGTCGTTGATGCGCGCTTTGGAGTCAAAGTGCGGTACTTTTATTGGGGCAGTGTCCTCGAGTGTCGACCAGACGAAGTGTGATACGTTCGCCGCTTTGGCAGCGTCGATGAGGTTCTTGCCTTGTTGGATTTCTTTGTCATAGCCGCCTTCCTTAGGGTCCCAGACTACGTCATATGATGGTGTCGTAAGTCCCAAGGTAGCCCGATGTTCCCGATGGTTCGGGATGAAAGACGGTGGACGCACAGTTGGTTGTACCAAACACACCATAAGCACCTGTGAACGCCTTTTTCAAGCCTTCAACGTCGTGCAAGTTCCCTGTTACGACTTCGACGCCTTTCGCAGCCAGCTCTGCAAAAAGTTGATATATGCGCGTTATTTCTGAGGAATTGACCATGTTCGATCGAGACATACCTTTGGCCTGGGCAGAGTCAGCATTACGTGTTACGGCTCTGACGCTGAATGTGCCGTCCTCAAGAAGGAAGCGCACCACGCTCCCGCCTTGTTGACCGGTAGCACCAGTGACGACGATGACCTTTTTACCCGACATGGCTTAAATCTTCGATGGAAATGGGGAAGATGAGTTAATTGGTTGTTAGTCGTTTGTTGTTCTTGGGATTTTGGGGCTCTGATCGATTGCACATTGAACTGAGCCTTTATATACTCGAGAGTTGCACCCGCGCTTCTAAAGAGGCTCTTGGCAAAACAGCATACCCATTTGAGGTTAGGGTTAGTTTAGTCAGCTCTCCGCGGATGTCCGAGTCGCGGAATACACTGATCAGCAAAGCAAAGTGCAGCGGCATGTTGACGGCGGGAAAGCTCGGAAAGCCCGCTCACCAATAAACGAGATGAGCAAGCAGATCTCGAAAGCATTGCGTCATGTTGCATCATTGCACCGTTTTAAGGATCAATAACCAATTCCGACTCGGAATGTCATTGAAAGCCTTTAATATTACAAAATTAGTTCCCGCAGTATCATGTCCTGAACTCTTGAAACGAAGGTTGTACATGGACACAGTGACGGGAGAGTTTCTGGTCTGCTTGACTGACTTTCGGATAACAGCGTAATTCCAGTGGTGTCCTACATTCATCAGTTAGGATCGATCAACACGACAGAGTCCAACACCGAAAATCCCACAGCTACACCACCCTCGTCGCTTTCCCTCCCTTTCGTTCTAACGAGCCATCCTCCTTCACCCGTCCTCATCATCGTCTCGGAATTCTTCGCTACATCTTTCGTTTGTGCTGCGCCTCCTACCTGACCAGGACCGAAGAGCGCCCATCCGAAGATACCCAGCTCGCTCACTATGTCCGACTTAACTGCCCCACCTCCGCCAGTTGGACCAGTAGCAGAAGATCCAGTAGAACCGGCTCTGACCAGCCAACCGCCAACGCTGACGGGCGGCTCGATCAACTCCATCGCTATCCACGCCTCCCTCTCCCTCTCCGGTAGCGTTTCCAGGAACGGCAGGATGGAGGATTTGTAGACATTATTCCCCCCGCCTTCGCGTTGTGGTTTCAGCACGAGATTCGCGTGGTTCATAGCTGCCCGTTCCATCCCAGATGGAGTGGCGGAGCCAGCGGGAGGGTTGTCCCCTAATCTCCACATTCCCATCCAGCTCTCCCTCACTTCCCTAACCTCTTCCTCTCCAAACGCAAACATCCCGTCCGCTTGCGCGTCTCCGTCTCCGTTTAGGAACCTCTCCAATACACCCGCCTTCGTAAGCGCCATCTGGACCATCTTCCCGCCCGCAAGCTGCAGTTGTATCGAAGGACATTTCGTTGCTCTCGACCTTTCCAGTAGAGCTCGGGTGGAGAAATGTTCAGGGGTAGGGAAGTCTGTGGGAGTGTACGCTGCACGGAAGTATATTGTTGAAATTTCCGTTGCGTTGGGGGGAGACTGAGGGGAGTCAGAGATGAGGAGGGAGCGTGTTGGAGAGAGGTGTGCCGAGCTGGCTAGTTCGGGGAGCGTTTGACGGATGATGTGGATACCGTGTCTACAAACGACATACTTGCAATCAATAAACTGAACGAAGAAACGACCATTCTCGTACTTTTCTAAAAGTTCATAATCGAGCCAACGTTGATCGAAAACGTTCCGTTCCCCAGCTTGAACAACGAATAAGATACGGGCACTACATATCCATGAATCAGTCCAAATTAATCGCGAGACGGACAGATTTAAAGTGAATTGATTGCGTACTCTTTCACGCCGTACGCGTAGTGTGCAGCAACCAACCCTTCCACCACGGCAGCTGTAGTTCTATTCGGCGGGAAATTTTCCGGCTTGAGGTATGGCGACGAGTTAAAATATCCTGTTGAAGCGTATAAGTAGCTTTAAGCGCTTCGGTAAATCATGAATCAGAAAATATAACATGACGTGTGCGATGGACTGGAGCAGCAGCGAAAAGAGAGATAAGGCTCACTTGTGTAATGCGGATACCCGCTCGGAGAGAGCGCCGAAGGAGGAGGATATTGTATTGAATTCGACTTGTTTTAGCAACATCGGTTGGCTTTCGTCTGATGCGTGCAGGAGGTAATCCGAGCGGAATATGCCTAGCTGCAGTTCCTTTTCAAAACGATAAGAAACAATCGTCGATCAAAGTGCATAATAACTTACTTGCTCGATCCCTTCATCCCGCAGACTTTTCCAAATCTTCCAGAGCTCGCCCGTAAACTCATCAACGCGGCCGGCCCCAACTTCCGCGCCATCACTCTATCAAGAAACTCCGTGTCCTGCGCAACACATGCATAAAGGACGTTATACGCGCGTTGAAGCCTTTGTGCCTTTTCGAACAATGTCCGAGGAAATGGTGAGGGAAAAATGGAGAACGGGGCGTGGATTGCGGACGACGGAGCTTGCGTCGGTGGTGGTGCCCCGGAAGGAGGGTGTGGTGGGAGATAGAGGAGGCCATGCGAGAGTGCGTAGGTCGTTGCGAGGTTCGTGAGGTGCTCTAGTTCTGGATGTGAGATGCTAGGAGGCCATTCTGGCAGTCTAGACATTTCGTCGACGACAAGAGTGGATTCCATTAGATAAGATCAACTTTTTCGGGTCCTTCCGTGTTGTTGAGTGATGTGGACCGCTGTGGACCGCTGAAGAGGCTTGCTGTGCTCACCTTATCGATACACTCTGATCGCCACCTGCACACTCCAGCGCATTCGCGTCGCACTGTACGCGAATTACCATCAATCATATTTGACCAGGGGACCTCAGGAGACGGGCTGTCAAAGAGGACAAACGACGGACAGAGTGGAAATCGCACGCGCTGTTCGGCGGTGGAGAAGATCGATAACGACCGTTTGTGGACAGCTCTCCCAACACGCTTCGCCACTGCCTCGTGTACTTCTTATCGCCGTACGACGACCATCGCACTCAGCTCTCAGCCTTTTCGCTCAACAGACTTGTGTCAAATAGTCATGCTTTTAGCCAACGGTGTCTACAGGATCAAGAACGCTCAAACCAAGAACTATGTAACACTTCTCGGTGAATTCAACGATCTTGTCGCGGGCGAAGAAGCTGTTGGAAACCGCGAGAATGCAGAGGTCGGTACTCTACCAACTCCACCAAGGGTGGTACCGAAATAGGTTGTTTCTTTCTAGTGGCAAGTTAAATTATCCGATAACAACGAACGATGCACAATTCAAAACCGTGCTTTTGGAACTTTCGCTGGCCCCGATCCTGAGCATTCGCGTGTTAGAGGAACGGAGGTACCACACATGTGGGAAATCAAGGACATTGATGATAGTTTTGCGTAAGCCGCCAAAATTGTGGCCAATTCTGTTCACCTGTTGAACGTTCAAGCAGAATTCACGCCGCCGGAACTGTGACAAAATTCTGGTGCTTCGAGAACCATCAATTAAATTCACAGGTCTGCACCTCATTATCTGTCCATAGTGTTTGTTAGTGATGTTCTTCAGGTTTTTCTCCGAGAGGCACCATCCGGTGATACAGGTTACCAGTGGATACTTGAGGGAATAGAAACAGCTGAAAAATTACCTTTGATTCAAACTTCTTATGTGACAAGACAAGTGAGTACACTGTCATGGCATCTACGTTCAATGTGGTAACACCATCACAGAGTCATTTGTTGGATGGCAATTCTGAGTGGGAAGGTGAGTGCAGTGTAAATAAAATATGCTTATTTTATGATTTATTGTTGGCAACTGTGACAGAAATACTTAGGGTTTTGTCTGAAAAACTCCCTATAATGCCTGAGACAATGTTTGTGCCAGAGCATGGCTGTCTTCAAGGAACTCGTACAACTCTTTTGAAGATAGTCAATGAATGGACTATGGTATCTGACTCAATCTGTTTGCTGACTGGGCTAACAGGAGCTGGTAAGTCTGCCATAGCTCACTCAGTTGCATTACAAGCATGGGAGAAAGGCATTCTTGGTGGTTGCTTCTTTTTACCCCGTAATCTTAGTATATACAGAGATGCACATGTGGTGATAAACTCTCTAGCTTTCCAGCTTGCTCAGTTTGACTTGGAAATTGCCAAGCACATAAGAAATGTTCTTTCAAGAGAACCTGATCTTGTGTCATCATCAAATGTTCACAAAAAATTTTCTGAACTTATTGTTAAGCCTGTTAAACAAGCTTCTGATGTAAAAAAAATTATTCTTCTGGTGATTGATGATCTAGATGCTCTGAATAATGTGAATGCCATGTACAGTGATGTACGGCAAGAATTTCTAGTATGTCTAGCAAGTTTGGAACCAGAGTTCTCCTCTACACTTAAGATTTTTATAACTAGTAGACCAGAAACAGATATCACTTTGGAACTTGCATCATTTTGGGGATTCTCACTTGTACTTGATTCAAGAGAAATATGGAATGACTTGATAACATACACCACATGTTGCATGGCCAAGATTGCTATGCAATATAAATACCTAGGTTATGATTGGCCAGGATCTGAAAAAATAGTAGAACTTGTCAAAAGGGCAAATGGCCGATTTAGCTGGATAAATGCTGTGTATCTCTATGTGAACCACAAGGATGCTAGTGCACGGCCAAATAACATTCTGTATTCTCAGCCTTTTAGCAATGCTGAAAGTGATCTTGATAGATTTTGTATTAAACCTCCTCTCATTCATGCAAATTCTTACGACTCTGTATTTTATGAGAGATTTCACCAAGTTGTAGGAGGAATTGCTGTGCTATTTAATCCACTTCCATCAGCATCTCTTGATTCATTGCTCAAACTATCATTTCATTCAAATGATATTTTATCACATCTGCAGTTATTTTCCTTTTCCAAAGATGGAGATATTGTACAATTTATTCCACCATCATTTTCAGTCTTTTCTTCAGAAAGAATTTGTTTCAATAATGGTGTGATAAAAATTGACAAATCCATTCATCATTGTATACTTGCAAAAGCATGCCTCACAATAATGCATGAAATGCTTAGAAAAAATATATGTGACCTTGATACTTCAAAGTTACATACTGAGATTGTTGACCTTGATGAAAAGATTAGACAATATATTTCAAAGGAACTTCAGTATGCCTGTCAGTATTGGGCTTGTCATCTGAACTCAATACCTGAATTAGATGCAGAAGTGTATGATCTTGTCAAAAGATTTCTTCAAGATAATTTTCTTCATTGGCTAGAAGTTCTCAGTCTGCTGCAAAAAAATGAAATTCACATCTTCATCATTAAATCTTCTTCAAAAAAATATTCTAGTAAGTTTTATATATTTGTGATAGAAATTTGATTTAATATATTAGTTTAGAGTTATTCAAGTGTTCAAAGATTCACCCAGCTTTTGAATTTAGTATATGATGCAAAAGGTTTTGTTCAAAAATCGTATCATCTTATTGGTCAAAAAATAATGCACATTTATAATTCTGCTTTGCCTCATACTTTTCAACAGAATATTTCTTAAATATTAAGTTGCATTTAAATGTATTGAGTATTAGTGAATGAGTGAAATCATACTTACTATTGATTAGCTTGAAACACTTAATAATTACACAAGAAAAAAAGAGACAGAACTAAATAGATAAAAAAAACTAGAGTAAGTGGGAAAAATGTGAAAGAGAAGGTAATAGGAGATCATAAAATGAAAACCTAAAATGGCATTACTATTGTCATTACAAGTATATTGCAGCAAAAAAATTAAATGCTGAGATTACAATAATTAACTGATAATCAAATTTGATGATTATGCTATCAGCAATGTGTCTTAAAGAAAAATCACACACATTAGCTGTATCTATGGTTACAGAAGGTATGGTGGATTAGTGTATCACCATCTCAAAGAATCTCATGGGCTACAAGTCACACACAAGTGGCAATAAGTGTTATAGTTAAAAAGTTTCATCTCAAGATAAGACAAGATAACTAAGATATATGACATGATAACCCTCAAGATAATTGAGATTATCAAAGAGCCTCAGATCAACAATTATGATTGATATATGCTTATGGCACTCTTACAACATGGTATTTGACCACATCATAAAACTTCACCAGCACACATATCACTTACGCTTAACCTCATACAAGCAATATATATCATTCAATGTATGAAAAACATGGAGGAAAAAATGTCTGATCAGTTAGAACATGGCATGTTAGGGCATGGGGTTGCCAAAGACTCTTAGATGTATAAAAGCAATAGTAGTATGATCATATATTCTAACTCTTGAGGTTCTCTAAATCCTACTTGCCTTCACAGATTCAACATATGCATTGGGTTTAGTTGGTTTGACTTTGACTTGACAATAAGTTTTGCCACATATTTGCTTATTCAAATTTTTGCTCATACCTTGTTCTTCATCAGCAAAGTACAATGTATTATATGTACTACTGCACATAAATTACTATAAAATAATGAGGTTTACGCTACTTAGATAAACTGTGTAGACCTGGATCTGAAGATTCTAAGAAACTATTCTTATGTGTAAAGTCAAGAATCATAATCTGCCCATTTAAAGTACCAAGGGCAATTTGATTTCCATGTATGTTTACAGCACATTCATAGTTGATACCTGATGATCTGAGAAATTTAGGAATCCAACAAATGTATTGTTTTTATTTTAAAGCATAGACCCACTCAGTCTCCATAACATAATTTGAAGATACTAAGGCATTAGAAGTAAAAACACTGTTGCTCTGAGGTAACAAGCTTGAGAGTTGAGATGCATATATGGATGAAGCAACAAATGAAGCAGACCATGAATTTCCCTCAAATTGATGTATACATTTGCCACTAATTATGTTCCACACTTGAATGATATTTCCTACGGATCCTGATACAATATACATGCAATCTAAAGAGAATGCAACAGATTTAATATAAGAACAACCATTAAGAGTGCAGAGATGAGCACTACTGATTATGTCCCACAGTTGAATAGTTCCATTATCAAACCCAGATGCAAGATTAATGCTATCTGGAGAGAATGCAACAGTTTTTAATTTAGAGTGGATTTCATGTATCTTGAAATCAACTCCATTGATTGTATGCCATAGTTGAACAGCTCCATCATAAAACTCAGATTCAGGTATAATGTGCACATCATCTGGAGAGAATGTCATAACTCGATTTGAATGACTGTTGAATGTATTGAGATGAACATAGCTAACTACATCCCAGAGTTGAATAATTCCATTGTTTGATGCAGACATAATATATTTACCATCTGGAGAAAATACAACAGATTCAATATAACCTAAGCTGTTGAATGTGTTGAGATAGACACCTTTAACTATATCCCACAATTGAACAGTGCCATTATCAGATCCAGAGATAAGATGTATGCCATCTGGAGAGAATGCAACAGATTGAATTGAGTGTAAATGACCATTAAGTGTTTTAAGATAAGCACCACTAACTGCATCCCACAGTTGAATAGTTCCATTATAGGATCCAGACACAATGTATCTGCCATCTGGAGAGAATGCAACAGATTGAATTCCATTGGAATAATCCTTATGTGTTTGGAAATGAGAAATGCTGACTGTATTCCTCTGATACAATAACATAGCTCTGTTGGATCCAGACATAGTTTGCATAACTTCTGAGGAGAATGCATCTGGGTCACAATCAGAGTGTTCTTTTATTATACATGTATCTAAGTGTGATGGCCATTTCTTTCTCCAGATATTTTGTATTTTAACAGAAAATAATATCTCATTTCTGTATGTTTTATACAATAATGTTTGCTGTGGAGTAAAGAGTAGTGCTGAGTGATAGACTAAAAGGGCTGAGATGCGAAGAACTTCAAGAAATTCATTGATAAAGTGCTCGCAATCATCAAGTAATTCTTTGGTATCAGCCATATTCTGATCCAAGTTCTAAATAATCATATAATTATTATTTGCCAACTGAAAAAAATAAGGACATACCAATAGTGCCTGCTTTGCAGTATCTAGTGAAACAAGTGCAACTTTGAAGATTGTCCAAGAGACAGCACACCTCAATCCAGTACAATAGAAATTTTATTGAAAACTCCTTCACAATGTTCAGAAGAGAATTAGACATAATGCTGTGTGAAAGATGAAAAGCCCAGTGACGACATGCATACCTGAGATGAGATGGAATATGTGTTGCAATAAGCATTGGAAGATCACTAATTTCTTTATTGAGAACATTTGAATTTGCAATACCACACATATCACGTTTGAGACACTTCATTGTCTCCAAACATGTAAAAGTCATCATGGTGTGTTGTGTCAAGGTATCCACAAAAAAAATCAAATCAGAGCATCGAGTTGAATTGGTAATAAAGTCAAAAAATGATGGATGTATTAATTGAATTACTTGGGAGTCATTATCTGGTACTATAATCATAGAGTGAAGGTGCAACAAAGTCTGCCGAACAGTATTAGGCTGCAAATTCAGCAACCTTGCAAGACTATGTGGAGAAAGGGGATCTTGAAGGAGAACAATGCTGCCAAGAACTTTCTTGAGCCGAGTTACAAGACTCAATGAAATATCAGGAAAAGCACATGTCAAGATTTGAGTGTACAATTGATCTAGGTGATAATGTGGAGAGGATTTTACAGAAACTGTAGATGTAGCACAGAGGAGGCTTTCAAGCTGGCCTTTGGGATCAGAATAGTTCCGATCCTTTATGAATCTGACTGCTGTCACTGCAAAAATAAATAAGCCAGATGACTTATGGGCAAGATTATAAATATTATTAGAAAGTGAAGGCCATTCATAATCAGCAGATAATGAAGCAAGATTTGAGGTGAGATAGTGCTGAATGTCATATTGCACAATATCCAGTCTTATTTCATGCAGATTGAGTCTTTGAGTTGCAGAAGGCAAATCACCTAACTGAAATGCAGTTATGACACCCTGCTCCGGACGGCTTGTGATGAGAATCTTCAGTAGTGACAGCTCAGCAATATGGTGTGAGAGTGCAGAGAGGATGGTGGAGGTGATGTCACTATCCTTGAATTCATCCAGTGCATCCAACACAACTACACACTGGGGAAATTTTTCCTTAGCAAAGCAGAGAGGTTTTATAATAAGCTCTTCAAGCTGATATGGCACACTAGATTTGCCAATGTCAAGATTTGACTTTACTGCTTCAGTAACTACCTTTTGGAATTCAGCACAAATTTTCCCAAGTTGGTAGGCAATAGTTGGGAATATGTGTTTTGGGTTGCTGCAATCAGTATCATCCCGAGAGCAGAAAAAGCTGGCTCCAAGGACTCGGTGTCTTCTGCAGGTGTCAGCAACAGTATAAGCAATAGTTGTTTTTCCCGTTCCCGCAGGGCCATTGATCCAAAATATGTGTTGATCCACTGAAGTTGCTTGTGCAGCTGAATCTTCATCATGCCTGGGGCGAGGGCGAAACATGCTACCTTCATGTTGATGGCCCTTAATACCTATCCAGGAATAGATCTCATCCAGAACGGCGACCCTAGTACCCTCCATACACGGCGATCTGTCTTTGTAGTCGAATACAGCAGACATCACGTGAGGCGGAGGCACATCTGCAACGGTTTTAGTCAGATGCGTATGCGTATAGCCAGCACCTACCTTGCGAGTCAAACTTTTCGGTTACTCGCTGGAAAAGATTCAGGTAAGTGATCGAAATCGTGATACTGAAATACGTGTAAGACAAACTTCGAGTTTCTCTGCCACCACTTTTACGTTGTCCCCGACCAGTTTCACGTTGTCCCCAACCACTGTGACGTTTTCCCCTACCACTTTCACGCCGTCCTCCACCACCTTTACGCTGTCCCCAACGGCAGTGACACTGTCCCCGACCACTTTCACATTGCCCTCCACCACTTTCACGTTCTCCCCAACCGCAGTGACGGTATCCCCAACCACGTTTACACTGTCCCCGACCACTTGTACGTCGTCCCCCACCGCTTTCACGTTGTCTCCAACAGCGTCTACCTTGCCTTCGATCGCGAGGTTTGTCTCAACCTGTTGCCAGCTGTATAAACGAAAAGCGAAGTGATTTAAAAAGCATTCTCACCGTAAAGCATTCCAGCGATAATGTGATCGTTCGGATATGACCACTTATCGTCTGTGCATCGGCATTATAATTGATCATTCGTTCGATCCGGGAACGGGAAGCCATTTTTTGCACTTTCTCGGCGGTTGCGGTGCATACTCTGTCCAAATTTCAGATGAATCACTTCGTCGCGACGGAAAGAAACCTACTCAGAAAATTTCTGAATACGAGCAATGATATCTGGCGACAGCGGGCGGCCATCTCTCTGATCCGATAGAATCTTGCACAGAGAGTCGATGTGTTTCGCGAGTTGCTCGATGTCCTGCACGTTTTGAGACGTTTTCTGCTCATCGTTAGACGACGAAAATAGTGAATGAAATCTGCTATACCTTCGCAACGTCAATGATCACCAGGAGAGCGCTGATTCCTGCTTGTAGTCCAGGAACACCTACGTTCCCCGCGACCTCCTTCGCGACCGTGAGAGTCGTTTGCAACCCATTGACAAGGGTGGTGCATGCGTGCTTGACCTGCTTATTGGACCTCGTAGGGATTTTAGACAACAATTTCGACATGGCGGAGTGCTGCTTGATGGGTGTTTGATGGAGAGTGCGTTGCGTGAGGCTTGCAGGGCTGTGCTTCCACGTGTCCCGGCGGCTTGATCTCCTGCAGTGTCAACTCATTCATAATCGTCGATTAGACATATGTTACTCTGCGTTCCGTACGACAGTCATCTCTGAAACCTCAAGAATTAACTGGAAACGACCTTTATATACCTGCAAGCTGGATGCTGTTTGATTGATGAGCCAAAAATGAATCAATCGCACATGCTCGGACGTCCATTTTCGTCCGCTCCAAACCACCTACCAACTCATCGTCCACATTCCCAGTCAGAATTATGTCTCCGTTACCTGAAGTCGATACAACTACAAGTCTCATGCGAACAAGCCGGCAGTCTCCTTCATGCAGTTTGCAACACAGGCTCCCTTCATCTCATGACACATTGACCTGCCAAACGGTGCGTCGTTTACGCGTCTTCTCCTTGTCCCGTCTTAGAGATGAGACGAACTGATGAGTGTTCTGTGGGCTGGGTAGATTGGAACCCGTTCATCGTGTACATGATCCCACACCGTAGCTTTCCCGAACATCGGTATTCAGAATCAAGAACAGGAGCATTGTATCTCTCGATGGCTGCTGGTGCTGGTCGGGTACGTGCCACTCTTGCTCAACTATTCCTGCCCTGGTTTCTTCGTGTCGAAGTGATGTTGGAGTGGTGCGAATCGTCCCAGAAACCTTTCTTCACCGATCCTGATGTATGGCTGGAAATTTTTAAAGTTCCATCTTTCATCTCATCACGGTCGGTCCTGCACGTCGCCCGTCCACGCTTCCCGCTTCACCCCTCATTCTCGTAATCTCTTCAGATGCTGACATCGTCGCCTTTACCAGGAACTCGAAGTGAACGAACGCAAATACGGGTTCAACTCGAGCCCTTGGACACTGTGGCTTTCCGAATACGCCGGCGCTTCCGCCTCATTAAAGGTGGCGCGCCACAGTTTATTTTGGTGCACTATTCCAGGGGACAGGCCGTTAGTGAGTTTGTGTCCTGGTCTTTCCTCATGTATCCTAACACATACTCGCGCTACATGAAGTCGACAGGTCCTCAATCAAGTATGCATGCAAAGAGAGACGCTCTGTGGACATCAGTGCATGTAAAGTTAAGACCGTTGGGTTTGGGGACCACGAATTGGCTCGGTTGGTTTTACATCGAGGAGTTATCGTGCTTTCTATCGGTTCGTCGATGTGCACGAGTGGGACCGTTCGGATGTTATCAGGGATTCGCACCAGATGAAAGGTTCGTCATACAGTATGCAATTTTCTTGCTAATCAAATTGACCTACAGTTTGTACAGTATCGCTGGCTGTACTAGTAGTAGCCCGGCATAACCAAACCACGTCCGTTTCTGGTCTACGAGCCACAGCGCTTATCGCCTTGCCTGTCCATCCCAGGCTTCAACTCCATGGACGGCAGGACGACCACAGCAGCCTATCCGCGGCACTGTCACGACTACTTCGCCCCGTGTTCTCCTTCCTCTTTGGATGCCCGACGGTCGAGTTATGACTCACAGCCGCGGTTACCTACAGGCAGAATACCTTCGTACTTCGCACTGATGGACGGACCGCGTCGGATTCGGTGTCGTGAATGTCCTCTGCTGAGTCATATCCGGAGTGATCACGACGTCACTGACCCTCAACGGGTCCTTCTCCAACCCGTGTGGCGAAGTGCTCTCCTTCATGGGAGTTCGGTGAGGCGATCTGCGAAGAGTCGGGTCTCGTTGCTCAGGTGAATTGTGCTTAGGCGCTCGAAATGCTGCAAGGACGCGCACAAGGCGAAGAAGCGGGTGAAGGAGGACGCTGGGTGGGATTGAGTTGGATTGGATTCTTCGGAATTTGGAGGGTGCCTCGTTCTATTGGCGTGTCGTACGCAATGGATGTGCTGCAACCTACAGCATCTGGCTCCTGCCCATGTACATTCGCGTCCAGACGTGCTACTCGATGTTCGAGTCCAAGTTCATCTCGCCTTACGCACACCGATGGCGTGACGATGCTCGTTGGTATCGAGGGCACCTGGTGCGGGAACAGGACCGGGTAAGTGGACCGTTCGTCCAGCAGTGTGGGGTAGCTTAGGTGGACAACGTGGTGACGTGAGGTGGTTGGAGGCCAATACGCGCTTTTAAAAGGTCCTTCAATTTGCGTAGCTAGTATGTACAATAGCTATTAGAATACTCTTGAAACTGAAGGGCTTTCTTGCATGCTCTCGCAGCACGTTGTTGAATATCCAACAAGACCTCCTTTACCCGTCCCAGCACATTCGCTCGACAGGCAGTAACCTCATGGGCATACCGACGGAGAGCGCCGCGAGTCGCGGATCTGGTGGGATCGCCGCATTGAGAGTCGTCGGTTATTGGTCAGTCTCGTTCGCCGTTTAGGGTGTGTCGGCACTGGGGCGTGGTGTCCAGTGGTGGTAAGAGGGTCCAATAAAGTTCCACATTTGTTCGCTGCGCTGGCAATCAACATGATCACCCAGATCGCTTCCAGCTTACAGACTCAGCATTGGCGCGAGGGTGATGATCGTAACAGAGGAACTTGGTCCAGTGCTCTTTAATCGCGATTTCCGCACTTGCTGGATGAACGGTCGTCAATGGCTCGTTTTTGTCGCGCGTACGCTGGACCATTGCATAATTTGTCTCTGTTCGAAGAGCCTTGCGGTTTAGAACATGGTCATATTATCGATAAGCGCTAGTTTCCATTTGTACGCATCAGTGCGTTCGTGGCTACTGCATGTGAAAGCGGTTGCCTAATATCTTGCAAATTTCAGTGGTGGGCCCGTGGAGAACGGGTTGATTCCGTGCTCTTGCGCTGCCGAAACCTTTAAACGCTTGAGAGGCGCACTTTAGACGCGGCGATGGAAAACGCACCCGAATCATGCCCCGGTGATCAATCCACCATCAACCCTGCATCGTCCAGCAGTTAACCAAGTAGGAAGTAACAACAGAGGCGGCGGCGACGACGAAGACGGCCGCTCCGCCAGCTCCACATCCACAGCTGGGATGATCAATTCCATAGCTATCCATGCCTCCCAATCCTCGCCAGGTCCGGACAGCGGAATGGAGTGTTGTCACCACCCGCCTTCGCGATGTGTTTTGAGAAGGAAATTTCGCGTGGCCACCCGCTGCGCGTTGTGTGCCAGATTGGGTGGAGGAGCCAGTGGAAGGATTATCGGCATATCGCCACAACCCAACCCAACCTCGTCCTCATCCAACGTAAACCTTCCTCCGCTGCGCCTCTCCTTCTCCGGTCCAGAACTCCTTCGTAAGCGACATCCGTACCTACTTCCCGCCGACAGGTAATAGTTGTATCGAAGGACATTTTGTCGCTCTGGATCTTTCTAGTAGAGCTCTGGTGGAGAAATGTTGAGCAGTGGGGAAGTCCGTGGGTATGTAAGCTGCGCGGAAGTTCATTGATATTTCCATTGGTTAGGCAGCGTTGTGGGAGGAGCAGAAATGAGGAGAAAGCGGTTTGGGGAGAGATGCGCCGATCTGGCAAGGTCGGACAGTGGTTGACGAGTACTGTAATGTTGTTACAATGTCTATAGCACGACATTGATTTCAGTCCACAGACTGAACAGAAAGGTAAATATTAACGCACGTCTCTAATGATTCATACTCAGGGAACCTTTGAACACAAAAGTTCGTCTCCCCGCCAAAACGACGAATATGTGTTGCACTACATATCCGTGATTCAACCCACGTTGGTCGCGAGACGCACAGATTGAAAGTGAATTGATTGCGTACACTGTCACACTGTGCGTATCGCGCGTAGCAACCCGACCTTCTACCTCGGCAGCCGTACTTCTATTTGGTGGGAAAATCTCCGGCTTGAGATATGGTGATAAGTCAATGTGGTGGGGAGCAGCGAAAATAAGGGTGCGAGCTCACCGGTGCAATGTGGATACGCGTTCAGATAGAGCGCCGAAGGAGGACATCTTGTTGAATTCCATTTGTTTCAGCGACATGGGATTGCGTTCTTCTGATGCGGCAGGAGGTAATCTGAGCGAAAAACGCCCAACTGTAACTCCTGTTCAAAATAATCATTGATCAGAAAAGACATCGTGCAAGATGCATTAAAACCATACCTGTTCGATCCCTTCATCCCGCACGCTCTTCGAGATCTTCCAGTGAACACCCGTGAACTCGTGGATCTGCCCCGCACGAGCTTCAGCACCCATGACCCTATCGAGAAACCCCATATCCTGCGCACTACGCGCACAAAGGACCTTATACACGCGTTGAACTCTAAGTACCCTCTCGAACAACTGACCAGGACACGGAAAGGAAAATTGGAGAACAGGGCGTGGATTACTGATGACGCAGCTTGCGTCGGTGGTAGATGCCTAGAAGGAGGACGGCTATGCAAGAGTGCGTTGGTCGTCGCGAGGTTCGCGAGGTGCTCGTTCTGATTGTGAGACGTATGGAGACCATTCTGGTAGTCTAGGTATTTCGTCGACAAGAACTGCAGTAAAATGGGATTCCATAGATTTGATCCCGTGCTGTGGACCGGTGTGGACGTTTATGGATGAATGAAGCGCCATGATGGGCCACCTCATCGATAAGCTCTGGTTGCCATCTGTACACTTCACGAAGCGCACTGCACGCAAATGCCAATGATGGGATTCGTACAGGAAACGTCTGACATGCTTTTGGATATTGAGCTCGACGAAGAACGATGGACAGGTTAGGAATCGTTTGATTGTGGGGGACGATCGACAACATTTCCGTTTGTGGACAACCATTCCAACACGCCGTGCCTCGTGTGCACCTTGTCGTCTTACCACGACCACCGCACGACCTCTCGCTCACGTCGACACTTTCTCGTTCAACCAGTACTAGTTCAAACTACCATGCCTCTCGCCAACGGTATCTACAAAATCAAGAACGTTCGAACGCAGCATTATGTCGCTCTTTGCAACGAGTTTAACGATCTTGTCGCGAGCGAACATATCAATCTGAACCACGAGGAGGTCAGTCACCGATCATACGCATAAGAAGGACCACACCATGATGTTTTATATATTTCTAGTGGCAAATCAATTTCTACAGTGACAATAAATGTTGTACCATTCAAAATTGCGTATTTGGAACTTTCGCTGGCAGACCCCAACGTCCATCGGATTTGTATGTTAACGGGACGGAGAAAAGATATCTGTGGAAAATTAAGGAGATCGATGGAAGCCTTGCGTAAGCCGCCAGATTGTCATTCATTATCTTCATCCGTTTAATGTTTAGGCAGTATTCATACCAGTGGTGTGGAGATATACTGGTGCTTCGAGAAAAATCGAATTAATGCGCAGGTATACACCAAAATCATGTTCATCTATTGTATTTGTGATATTCTTCAGGTTGTCCTCCGACATGAACCACCTGAAAGTACATACTACTTATGGATATTGGAGAAAGTTGGCGCTGGTCAAAATGTGCTGCAGAGTTCTGAAACCTTTCATGTTGCAAGACAAGTGAGCATATCCTTGTCATGTTCAAAATTGAATTCATAACACATCCCCCCGCCCCAGAAATGGACAACAGACAATAAAGCTGAATGGGAAAGTGGGTATTTATTTGTAGGAAGTATTTTACCTCATAATTTATTCTCCTTATCAGGGATGCATAAGTTACTTTCTGAGAAACTTCGTCAAGTTCCGAAAGCAACCTCAATTTCTGACCATATTTGTCTAGGAGAAACCCGTGTGAGTCTGTTGAGCAGAATTAGTGACTGGACAAAGACAACAGATATTTCTGCTAAGGAACCTGTGTATTGGTTAACCGGTCCAGCTGGGGCTGGTAAATCCACCATTGCCTGCACAGTTGCAAGACAGGCACAAGACCAAGGCATGACTGTTAGCTGCTTTTTTCTGCACCGTGATTCCCATGATCGCAGAGATCCACATTTAGTTGTAGACTCTCTTGCCTTTCAGCTTGCACACCTTGATGTTGGAATTGCTGATAAAATTGTTGAGGCCCTCATGAACTATCCTGATCTTGTATCATCTCCAGGCTTTTATGACAAGTTCTCCAAACTCATTGTTGAGCCTGTCAAAGAGTCTGGCATTGCTGTTCTTCTAGTGATTGATGATCTGGATGCCCTGAATAATGGTAATGACATGCATATTACCACACGTCAAGATTTTCTAGCCTGCATAGCTAATTTGGAAAAACAGTTTCCATCAAACCTTAAGATCTTTATGACCAGCAGACCAGATACAGATATAAGTTCAGAATTCCCATCTGACTGGCAGCAGCCACTGGCACTTGATACACAAGAGACCCAGGATGATGTGGAGGCATATACCACAAGTTGCATGGTCAAAATTACCAAGCAATATAGATACCTTGGTAAAAATTGGCCAGGATCAGAAACCATTCACAAACTTGTCAAAAAAGCATGTGGACTGTTCATCTGGATTCATACTGTATATCTCTATGTGAAGCAAAGAGATGCTACCAAACGTCTCGAAGTTGTTTTATCTTCTCAGCCTCTTGGAGTTGTTGAGAGTGAACTTGACAAGCTTTATGCTAGAGCTCTTCAGGATCATCCAGATACATCTGACTCTGAATTTTATGAGAGATTTCAGCAGGTTGTAGGAGCAATGGTTGTGCTATTTGACCCACTCTCTTCTACATCTCTTGGTTCATTGCTTGATCTATCATTTCACCCAGAGGAAATTTTAACTTCTCTACAGTCATTTTTGCACATCACAGATGAAGAAAATATTGTACAATTTATTCATCCTTCATTTCCAGAATTTCTCTCAGATGAAACTCGTTGCAAAATCAATGAACTAAGGATAGAAAAAAATTCTCAACATCACATACTTGCAAAGGCATGCCTTCTGACAATGCATGAAATGCTAAGAAAAAATATATGTGATCTTGATTCATCAGAGCTAAATACTGAGATTGTTGATCTAAAGCAAAGAATTCTGACAAATATTTCAAAGGAGCTTCAATATGCTTGCATGTTTTGGGCTTATCATATTGAATCAATGTCTGAGTTGGATGCAGAAGTATATCAGCTTGTGGAAGGATTTTTCCAAGATGATCTGTTTCATTGGTTAGAAGTTCTCAGCCTGCTGCAAAAAATGAACTTTACATTGACATCATTGAATCTTGTACAAGAAAAACTGAAGGTAAAACTCTAAAATTGTAAGAGTGCTTTTCAACTGACAAGATAGCTTAGGCTTATATTGTAAATGAATCAGCTCAGCTTTTAAGTTTAGTATATGATGCCAAAAAATTAGTTCAGGAATTTTATGATCTTATTAGTCAAAATGCAATGCAAGTTTATGATTCTGTGTTTTGTTTTATTCCTACACAAACTACTCTTCATTCAACTTATTCAGACAAATGGAAAAGCTGTGTGAAAGTTTTACATGGTACATCATTGCAATGGTCTAATCTGATTACAGTGTGTGAAGGTCATACTTTGCCAGTTGAATGTGTGGCATTTTCTTCTGATAGTTCAATGATTGTGTCTGGTTCAAGTGACCGTACTATTTGCTTGTGGGATGCAAAGTCAGGTATAATCAAAGGAAAACCAATAACTGGCCACAAGCATCAGATCACAGGTATTGCATTTTCCCCTGATTGCTCAACAATTGTCTCCAGTTCCAAAGATAAAACTCTTTGCTTATGGGATGTAAAATCAGGTGCACTTATTGGAGAACCATGGAAAGGCCACAATCAACATGTCACATGTGTAGCATTTTCACCTGATGGCACAATGATTGTGTCTGGTTCAGCTGACAAAACTCTTTGCTTATGGAATGTAAAATCAGGAGAAGTTATTGGAAAACCATGGAGAAGCCACACTGATTTAGTTCAGTGTGTAACATTTTCACCTGATAGCTCAAAGGTTGTTTCTGGTTCCAGTGACAAAACTCTTCGCATATGGAATACAAAATTAGGTGTAGTCATTGGAGAGCCATTGAAAGGCCATAAGCATCAGGTCATATGTGTAGCATTCTCTCCTGATGGCTCAATCATTGCATCTGGTTCAATGCACACAGATGTTAGTATTTATTTGTGGAATGCAAAATCAGGTGCAACAACTGGAAAGCCATTGAATGGCCACAAGGGATCAGTCACAGGAATAGCATTTTCACCTGATGGCTCAAAGATTGTCTCCAGTTCCAGTGACAAGACTCTTCACTTGTGGGATGTAAAATCAGGCACAGTCATTGGAAATCCATTGAAGGGCCATAGTGGTTTAGTCAACTGTGTAATATTTTCACCTAACAGCTCTACAATTGTCTCCGGTTCAGCTGACAAAACTCTTCGCTTGTGGGATGCAGAATTATGCATAGCTGACAAGGAGTTATTGAAAGGCCACAGTGATTGGATCAATTGTATAGCATTTTCACCTGATGGAGAAAATATTGTATCTGGTTCAGCTGACAAAACTGTATGCTTTTGGGATGCAAAATCAGGTGCAATTCTTGGAGAGCCATTGACTGGTCACAGTGGTTCAATTAATTGCATAGCATTTTCTCCAAATGGCTTTTTTTTTGTATCTGGTGGTGACACAACTCTTTGCTTGTGGGATGCAAAATCAGGTGCAGCCATTGGAAAGCCATGGAAAGGTCATAGACAACAGGTCACATGTGTGGCATTTTCTCCTGATAGCTCAATGATTGTTTCTGGTTCTAGCAATGCAACACTTTGCTTATGGAATATAAAAACAGGTGCAATCATTGTAGAACTTTTGAAAGGCCATAGCAAAGGAGTCAATTGCGTAGCATTTTCTTCTGATGGCTCAAAAATTGTGTCTGGCTCAGCTGATAAAACACTCTGCTTGTGGAATGTAAATTCAGGTGCAGTCATTGGAGAGTCCTTGAAAGGCCATAAGCATCAGGTCACTTGTGTAGCATTTTCACCTGATGATACAAATATTGTGTCTGGTTCAAGTGACCATAATCTTTGCTTGTGGGATGTAAAATCAGGTGCAGCCATTAAAAAATCAATGAAAGGCCACAGTGGTCAAGTTGCATGTGTGACATTTTCTTCTGATGGCTCAAAGATTATATCCTGCTCTAATCATGAAACATTGATTTGGGATGTGTCATCACAATCTCTTCTGAATTTACCTGATGAAAGATTTGATGTATTGTCTGCCAACTCTCCAAATTTTTGTATTAATCAAGCAGGATGGCTCATGTATAATTCTAAGCTTAGGATCTGCTGGATTCCCCCTATCAACAGAGGGGATGAAATTGCATATTGTAATGGCATCCTATGCATTGGTAGTGGAACCGGGATTGTAACAATTTTGGATATTTCAAATGTTCTGAATGACAAATAAACAATCTATGCAGAGATTGTTCAATACTATTCTGGCTGGAAGTCATTGTTGTCAGGATTGCTGTGTTGAATGAGGGGCAGGAATTGTGTACGTAGTAGCATATATGTGTGTACATAACATTATACAGTACAAAGATGCTGAAAGTGATGCTGAGTTACTTTTTTCCCTCTTTGTTGCATGTCACATGTTAACATCATCCTGGTAAGAAATGAGAAACATTTGACCAACATGCTGGTGCAAATCCACAGAATATCTGGTAATGTGATAAGCTAATTACAGTTTTCGAGGTGAGAGTGATCGAGGACCCCATTGGATGAGATAACCTTATGCCCAAATTCGTCCGCTTCTCTGGGGTCCTGTTATGCTAAGCGCTCAACTCCTTCCACCGATTCAAATTCTCGACTGGACATAACTAATTGGCTGCATTGACGCCCCGAAAATAACTGCTAGAATTCAGGGAGAATAAATCGAAACGTCTTTTATACGCCCGAGGTGAAAAACCAACCAAAAATGAATCAATCGCACATGCTCGTGCGTCCTGTCTCGTCCTTTCCAAACCACCTAACCAAATTCATCATCCCCGTAACCAGTCTGAATTATGTCTCCGTTACCCGGAGACCATACAGCAACAACAAGTTACATACGAACAAGCCGTCAGCCTCCTGATACGCGCCATGCAACTTGCGACGAATGTTCCCTTCGTCTGGGGACACATCGATCGGCCGAACGGTGCGTCGTTTACGCGTCTTCTCCTTTCCATGTCAAAGAGATGAGATGGACTGATGTTGTATGTTGTGGCTCGTTAGATGGGAACACGTTCATAGTGTACATGGTCCCGCAACAGACCGCGTTCCCGAACGACGGTATACGATTTCAAGAGCAAGAACAGCGTATCTCGATGGCTGCCGGTGCTGGTCGGGTACGTAGCACTCTCTTTCACGTCCCCACACCACAATTGCACCCTCTTTTTTCGTGCCGAATTGTCGGCCCTGCACGACCGTAGTGGCCTTCTTTGTGACTTTAAAGAAACCATGTTGGCAAGAGCGCTGTGTCCAACCACCCATGTTTATATACCACAAATCCCTTCTCGCCGATCCCGATCTATGACCGGAAGACTTTACCTTCCATTGCACATCTCATCACGACCGGTCCTACATGTCATCCGCCCACGCTTCCCGCTGCATCCCTCACAACGTTCTCGTAATCTTCCTGATACTGATACTGTCATTTTCCACCTCCCCAGGAACTCGAAGTGAACGAATGTAAATACGGGTTCATCCCTGATTCCTCAGACACCGCCGCGTTCCGAATACGCAGGCGCTTCCGCCTCATTAAAGGTGGCGCGCCGCAGCTTATGTTGGTACATTATTCCAGGGGGCAGGCTATTGGTAAGCTTTATTCCGTTCGCTTTGCGGAACTCTATTTTTCTATGTGTTTCTACCATTTTTGCGTTGTCAGTTTTGATCTTTGGAGGTGGGTCGTGGAGCGCGCGAGTGTGGAGATGGATCGTCGGTGAATTAATGATGGACCGGGAGTGCAAGCATTATTTGAGCGCTCTTTTACGGCGACACCGAGAAGGCCGTACTGTGTGACTGGCAGTTTTCATCCCCATTTGCCCAACCACCGTTCTCGCCAGGTCTCCGCTCTTCAGCCTAATGACACGCCAATCTAACCTTTTTCATTCTCATACCCTTTCACTTCCAACTTACACGCCATTTGTCGAACAATACTGACGAAATCTACACTCCCACCTACAGCTATCAACCCAGCACTGGCATCCCAACCTATCCGGCAATACCCCCTCAGGCCAGTTAACGAACCTGCCATGTACGTTCTAGGAGAGAAAGTCGGACAGAAGGTGTATCCTGGTCAACAGCAGCAGCAGTTACAGCAGTTACAGCAACAACAGCAACATCAACAACAGTTACAGGCGCAGCAGGGGATGATGGGCGGTGGCGGCGGCGGAGGGGCGGGAATGCCGATGTCGCCAGGAGGAAACGTTCAACCTGGTGGTGCGATGCCCATAGGCGGGTTGGGGATGCCGGGTGGTCTTGGCGGAGGCTTGCCAGCTGGCGTCGGCGTTGGCGGTATGCCAGTTGGCGTTGGCGTTGGCGGCGGTATGCCAGTGGGTGGTGGTGGCATGGGCGTTGGCGGCATGCCGAACGCGCCAATGTCCAACATGCCCAACATCTCCAACATCCCGAACCTCTCCAACATCCCTAACCTCTCCAACATGCCCAACCTCGGTTCCCTGAACCACCTAGACAGCGCACGTCCAGGGCCAGGCGCGGTACTCAACCATCAATCCATGCTCGCGCAACAGGCGCGGGAGATGGAGGCGCTCGAGCAGAGACGGCAGGCCGCGCTCGCCGCGCAGGCTCAGCAGCAAGCTGCGATACAGCAGCAGCAGGCAGCGGCTATGCAACACCAGCAGGCGATGCAGCATCAGCAAGCTGTTGCTGCTAGGGAGAGAGGAGGTGCTGGCGCCGTAAGTTGATTTTTTGCTTTCGTTCTTTGGCCGTGCAAGTTTCGAGTGATCTGATCTAACTGAATTCTCCTTGACAGGCGAGAGTGGACGAGGATGATTCCGGCGGTACGTTAACGTTAACCTATTATCACCTATCTCTGTACAAATCATTTCCATTATTTCGGCGCATAGTTATGAATGATGTGACTGAACTATACGGTTTACAGATGAGGTGGACCAGATCTCGACACAGGCGCTTGCGCTGGCACGCTACAAGCGGAACCACGACTATATGAACGAGGTATTCATGCACGCGGCATTTGGTGAGTTGACACGACCGATACCCTAATTTTCCCCACCTTCCCCCAAAAATATAACCCTCCACTCGTCTCGATCGGTTCCCGTTCCCCGTTTATCACCTTCTTACTGCACTTACGCCATCCCACCCCCAAAACCCAAAATCCTAAAATGAAACGTACTGCTCCAGTGCGTCGGGGAAGGGGGCGAGTCCCAAACTGCGCTTACGGTTGCCTTACGGCGGTCGTTCGCCTGTGATTGATGCATTTTTCGTTGGTCGTGGTTTACGTCAATTTCTACGTCGAGGCGTCGCGCGTTCCCCACTAACTTTTTGTACCCGTGTAGGCGAGAAAAGGCCGGAGACGACCCCACGTGCGGGAGCATATTCATCGTGCTTCGATCGTGCTGACGTGGATGCTAAAGCCGTGCGTTTTTATTCTTCACCCTATCATTCCCGCAACCTTCGCGCCCTCCCCCCCCCCGAACCCTCTTCTTCCCAGCTGACGTCGGACACACGGGATTGATTGCTTTTAATTGTTATAGACGAAATTGGCAATGGAAGTCGAGGCGTTACGTGCGCGTGCTGTTGAACGAGAAGAGGCGCGTGCACGACGGATACGCGAGGATGAGGAACGACGAGTTGGAGGAGGAGACGAGGAAGGGGACGTGTCGATGAATAGCACTAGTCATTGGAGTACTGGTGAGGGCATAACTGTATAGTCACGTCGGTGACCGGGGATTCGCCTAATTTAGGTTCAGATCTCAGATGGACCCCAATAGATAAGATCTAGAGTCTGGTGTGCACCCCAGATTTCATTGACGGTGACGGTGGCTTGGAATTTGAGGCGGCTGCAAGTAGCCTTGCTTACGGACTCGGGAGGGGCACCATCAAGCACACGCTCACGGCAATGACCATGCCTTCTTTCTTGCACCCATCTCCCTCCCATCTGGCCTCCAAATAACGTCCAAACCCATGCCTCCTGGTCCCAATTTCAAAGACAAGCTCAAGGGCCATAAGGCTATAATCATAGGCGGAAGCAGAGGGTGAGCCGTGTTTTTGTTTTATTTGTTATGGCGCCAAACTGGCGGGCGGAAACTCATACGATGATTTGGCGTGTGGAGCATCGGTCTAGGTGTAGCTGAGGCTTTCCTCGCTTCTGGCGCTAGCGTGCACATCATAGGACGCACGGCTGCGCACTTACACAACGCCCTTGCACTGCTCAAGGACGAGTACGTGCCAACGAAGGAGGAAGGCACGCCGGTGCTTACGGTAGAAGGTGAAGTGTCAGACGTCACGGACGAGGATAAGATCACAGCGTCTTTGCGCGCTGTGGGGCCGGTCGATCATGTCGTGTACACTGCTGTCGACGGGCGCATACGAGGACCCATTGGCAAGGTGGACATTGAGCGCGATCAGGACCTCTTTGGCGTAAAGTTCTGGGGACAAGTGACCGTTGCCAAAGGTTCCATTCTTTCGACTCATTTGAAATTGCAAAATAACCGAACCGAATCTCTGTGCTGCTGCGGGTGAATAGCTATCGCCAATTATCACATCATCAAACCCGGAGGATCGTACACAATCACGAGCGGATCACTCAGCATCAAGCCAAAGTCTGGGGCTGCTGTGCGTCAAAGTCCTCCCGCGAAGCTCGCTCATAATTAACGCACTCACGCCTATAATTCAAACTTTGTGGACATAGGTCGGAGGCGCACTTAATGCTGCTGTCAACACCCTCGCCAAGGGCCTCGCGATCGACCTCGCGCCGAAGAAGGTTCGAGTGAATTGCGTCGTACCAGGCCAGTTCCAGCTTTATTACCGGCTTCATTAAATAATCAACTACCAATTTTACGTCCTCAGGATATGTCATCTCCCCACACGAAACGCGCAGTCCTGAGCGCGACGCGTACATCGAGAGACTCGGCGAAAGCCTCCTCACGGGTTTCGGCGTGGGCAGCACAGAGGACATCGCAGAGGCCTACCTTTACTTTGCCCGGGCACGATTTACCACAGGCACGTGTGAGTGGGAGTTCATTTGATTTGATTTTCAACTGCACTGTTTGCGATGTTCTAATCTGAGCGTCATCGCGCGCTCGGTCCATTTTCTTGTTAATTTCTAAGTCTTGTGTTTCTCCTCCGCTGCCGAACGAGCAACTGACAAATCGTCCACCTCTAGTGGCTATAGTCGATGGCGGCGCGTTGCTCGTGGATTAACGGGTTGAGATCTCTCTAGTTGTCGATTTAGCAATGATGGTCGTCGTGGTGGGATTCGGGTTTTATCTTAAATCACCGCGTTTTAAGATAAAACTACCGCGTGTAGGTGAACGGACCACGAGCGTTCCGAGTCGGTGACTCGAATAATGAATAATGATGATTGACGCGTACAGTTCTCATGCGTATGCTTTTGAACATCCCCATCCGACGGGTTGGGTGCATACGCGGACTGATGATTGCTCGAGTGGGGCTTCGAATGCTATGTTTTGTCATCAAATCTGTCGATGCATCAGCGCTCTGCCTTTGGCGAAAGCACGCCGTGATCGTTTCGTATGTGGTGCGACTCGGAATGACGACCGCGAGGCGGAGAAAACCCGGAGCTGACTAACTGCTATGCCCGAAATGGGTATGTTTTACCATGAACCTCCATTAGTATTCAACTCGTAATGATGATTACGCCAACCCTAGGGCGACATCTGGGGTATAAAGATCGTCATTCATCGATGAACTGGATCCAAGAACTACAACAACTCATCCGGTCTCATTTACTCCTCACCCAATAAAACACCTCAACTTAGAAATGTCAGGCAAAAAAGTTATCGTCGTCACCGGTGCCACTGGCGCACAAGGCGGGAGCGTCGTGCGTTTCCTCCTGGAGGACGGTACCTTCAGCGTCAGAGGCGTAACGCGCAACGCTAATTCTGATAAAGCCAAAGGTACGTTTCATTCATTCCTTGAGTTAAACACGCATATATTCACCTTTTCCTGCCCTTTGCGCACTGCAGAGTTAGCTGCGAAAGGCGTCGAAGTTGTAACAGCGAACTTGCATGACATCGAGAGTGTCAAGAAAGCATTCACCGGTGCCTATGGCGTGTTTGGCGTGACCAACTGTGTGTACCGCCCATTTTCTCTGGAAATAGTGTTTCGGATGAACTTACTGCCCCAATCGTGATCGCAGTCTGGGACCCCAATGAGGGCGGCAGCGAGAAAGAAATCGCACAAGGCAAAAACCTGGTCGACGCCGCAAAGGCCACCGGCATTTCTCACTTCGTCTGGTCCACGCTCGACAACACTGCCCCTATACACGCAGTGCACTGGGACTCCAAAGCTCAGGTTGACGACTACCTGAAGGCGTCCGGCGTACCGCGGACATCGTTATACACTGCGTTTTACTACGAGAACTTCGCGACGTTCTTTAAGTTGGCGAAGAATGCTGACGGCGGGTTGGAGGCGAATTGGCCACCTGTTATGCTGAGCGATGGACCACTTGGTATGTATGCGGTGGAGGATACGGGTGCTTGGGTTTTGGAGGCGTTCAAGAATCCGACGGAGTGGGTTGGTGAGTGATTATTCTTAGTTTGATTTGTGCAGAGCTGACTGGGTTGTACTATGATATAGGCAAGGACATTCGCGTTATCGCGGAAGTCGTCACACCGCGGGCTGCGGCAAAAACGCTCTCTGACATCTTAGGCAAACCTGTGAAGCTGGCTGAAGTCAACGAGGAAGCTTTCGAGAGTACGAAGGACATCCCGCAGTTGAAAGAACTATATTACAAGTACGTCTTTTCGCTACTCCTTCCACTCTGTTTTTAATTAGTCATTGACATCCTCTGTTCTCTTTCTGATCTCCATTAGCAACAGTGAGCCTCTGCCTCTCCATCCCTTTTGCCTAAATTACTAACAACGCATCCAAATTGCAGAATGGTTCTACCACAACAAAGGCAGCCCGAACCGCGATCCCGAGCAAACGAGGAAGATTTACCCGAAAGTGCAGTCGTTCGAGACTTGGGCAAAAGCTCATATCAACGAGCTCGTACCTCAGTGAACTGGAAAATACATTACATATCAGATGTAAACCAAATGTCAATTGCGAAGGAAGATGTGACTTGTGTACGAGAAAATGCGTGGAATAATAATCGCACAAAGAATAAATGAAATGATACTTTCCGAAATATACCTGAAAGGATTTTGCTCGTCCAGTGTTTGGAATGAAGCATTATGCGCAAGGGTTCTGTGAGCAGGACGTCGATCCGGGATCTGCGCTCAAATGCTTAATGCTTTTGCTATCTCCCACGTGGTTGAAATTGAGATGCCAAAGTCTAAACGTATCTAAATTTACACCAGGCAATACCGCATACCGTACAGGGTGGAATCGACTGACGAGGAGACGGGGACATCAAGATACCAATACTTTTTGTATTCAAATGTACACTACGACAGAATGTTTTGCTGGTATACATCATTTGAAGGAAACAACCACGGCCTCCGAATTCCTAACAGAAACAGCCACCTTCCCATTTGAAGGCTTGTACGTCTCAATCACATCAGCCAAATTAACCGGCGAGCAATCCGCGTGGTATGTATGCCCCGCCCAAGAACCAACCAACGCATCAGCGCCCGGTGCCGTGAGCCTCTTCCCCGTCGCGTGCGTTACGCCTGACGGGAGCGTCAGCGAAAAGCTGGTGAATGCAGACGCTGGGGCCGCAGACGACGACGTGTTGTACATATTTGTGTTGATGAGGACCACCCGGGCGGGGACGTTGGATTCGTACACGGCGTATGCTGCCAGAAGGTTATTACCCGCCACGGGGAGCTCTGCGATGGAGGCTTTGCCCGATGCGCCGATAGCTTCTTGAAATGCGAGCATTGCCGCGTAGTTTGGACGCACGTACGGTGCTGTGGTGTTGATAAGGATAGGCTGCCATGGTGCGTATCTGTAGTTTGTGCCTATGACATCGGATCAATATATGCTTTCCTGCAAGCGATTAAATGAGGTGAACTTACCGGCGTGGAAATTCACTCTCGCCGCGCCGCGTGTGGAAAGTAGGAGAGCGTCATCGAGTGTCCATACGGCAGCGGCGAATGTATCGCTGGTCCCAGCAGCTCCTTGGCAGCTGATAGAATTGGTTTCTCCTGCGACACGATTATGAGTACTGCTACATTTAATTCTGTCAGAACGGTTACCCTGGGCCCATGGAATTTTCGCAGCTTGTGCCGCTGCAATGTCTCCAGTATTTCGGCTCGTCGTTCTGCTAACAGTATTCGTGTGTGACATCAATTTCGACAGCGGAATAGGTATTCTGTTACAGCAATAATAAATAATTCGATGTGAGAATCTGTGTGAAGATGACACCTACGATCCTGAACATGCACTCTGAATTGTCGGGACGAGGTTCAGCGAAGTTTAAAGTAAGGACGTACTCCAGCATAGTCGTGCGCACTGATACTCCCGATACGGTAATCTCCGGTAACATTGTTTATGCCAGCAGCAATGAGTCCGGCAGCGAAGAATGTCTTATCGCAACACATGTCACCAGCCTCGAAGACTGTTGTACCATTCCATCCCGATGCCTTGAGTTTGGACTTGCCGGCAGCTTTTAAGGCAACCGTGATGTTATTGTAAAACTATATGATTATATCGTGAACCGTCTGGCATGCAGAATATATGTATGAACATACAGAGTGCATATCTTGCACGAAAGCGGAGACGTTAGGATAATGACCCTGTATTTCGTTGCCAACTTCGATCTGGGACGGATTACTGGTCATTGATGGAGTTTTTTCGAACGAAGAAAAGACGAAACCTGTTCCACGTTCTTCACTGCCGAAAGTGCAGCGACCGCGACGGTTGCTTGTTCTTGCGGATTGGTGCCTTCATCACTCAGCCCAAGAATTATGCGACCGCCTCCGAGCTAATAATAAACGATAAACTATGTGAGTTGCTCCACGATTTTATGTTGCAAGTGCGTACAAACCTGATTCATTGATGTCCAAAAGCCGGGTCCGATGTCAATATGGGATGGTTCTGTAAAATGTGTTGGTTAGATCGTTTTTCACCGAAGGGGGTCAATTGCTGACGATCTGGGTTGGATCCCCAGGTAGAAATAATCGCAGTGGTTTGGTTTGGGTGGTATGTAAACCGATTTCTGGACGAGCAAGCGGAAATGAGGCTCTATATCCAGACAGGAATCCCGTAATACTGACTCGGTACTTCCTCCTATTCGAAGCCGCAAACCTAGACCAGTAGTTTTAGACAGTCCACTGTTGGTTGCCTCGGTAAATACTACTGGGGAGTAAATGAACGTGTAGATGACAGCTCACCTCATACATTGAGTGGTGAACTTGTTCACGTTGCCCGGTTCGCCCCCAAAATCCACTGTACTGGACGTTTCAATAGATAGCCCCAGAAATCGTGTGTCCAAAAAGCCGATGGAGCTGTTGGTTTTCGGGAGTGTCTTTGGAATTGTAACTGACGCAGTCGTTTGAGCGGATGCTGCCAGAATGGCTCCGCATGTATGAACGAAGACCAAAGACCAAGAGAGGGGGTTCATGTTCAGATTATGGTGAATTGGTCGGGGTGCTTGGCGCCAGCAATGAGATCCAGTTCATTTTATACATCTTGCTGGTGGATTGTCGCCGTGCATTGAGTCTTTCAGGACGGCCCGCGGCTAGTGCCCAGAGTTCTTGCGGCTCCTCTTGTTACGACGGATGTATGAAGCGCTTTTTGCTCGCCACAGATGACCATCGAGACATAAGACGACTGTGAATCCTGAGCTTCACTTCCATGGAATTCGGACCGAACATGCGTTTCCACCCCCTCGAGCGGTCACTAGATCAGAGATTCGAGTTGTAGTTGGGAAAAAAGGTGGAGGGATGCATCACGAGTTGCGCATAATCCAGATTATAAAATCCTTCCGATGCAAAGGGGCCGCGGATTGCACATGAAACACGTCTGAGTTCTTGAGACCGCCTAGATCACGAGAGCGAGGTGAGTGACAATATATAGGCCCGTCGCTTTGCGGAACGACGTTTGCTGTCAACGCGATTCAAGGACGGAATCTGCGGGCCGAAAGCTTCCACATCTACCACACGGCAATTGCCGGCATATTTACACAAATTTCCCGGTTAAATTTTTTTCTGCGATTTAAAGGTGCTGATGATGTTCTGTGAACTACGACTACTGTATGCTAGTATGCTGGTGGCAGCTGACGAACCTGTAGAAATTCAACCATGGGAGACACGAATAAAAACGACTCGGACATGTTTTGCGGAGCTCTTGCAGTGAAATAAGTTTACAATAAGGTCATAGAAATGCAAGAGATCGTGCACTTCCGCCTGTGACTAGGCGATTCCTGGCACGAAACCACAGACTGCGTATTGTCCTCAAAATTCCGAATAATCAGCTTATTATAGCTCTGTTCGTGCGGTGCGTTTAAGAAATGCGCCGGGATAAGGATGTCGCAATGCTTATCGTGCAGAAAACTGGTCTTCACATACCACTGTCACCTCCTATGAGCAATTGAAGATCATCGGTAGGTGACATCGTTTGCAGAAGGTATTTGAATCTCAACACCATTCTGAATGAAGCTCGACAGTGGCTGCCCAATTTTTCACACGAATCATTGAACACAATTGCAGGACCATCGCCGCTGTTATCTCAGGAGGTCGAAGCAGATCCGGGGAGAGATACCGTGACGGTGAACAGTCTCTCGGTCGAACTGCTTTCGAAAATATTCATGACTTGCCTGCCTCGCAACCACATCTCGTCTCCATCAACGAAGCGTGTGCCATTACTCCTGGGTCGGATTTGCAGCCTTTGGAGACAGGTGGCGCTATCAACACACTTGCTGTGGGGGGGTCTGGAGCTGAATCAAAAGCAGTTGGTCTACCCAGAACAGCAAAAGCATTTGGACGGGCTGTAGGAGCTATCCAGGAGTGGAAATTTCGAGCAGGTCAATGTCCCTTGTCTTAGGAGTTCCAGTCTGAAGGCGGAGGCGGTATCGAGATTACACTCGATGTCGCCAGGGCAATACTTCCGTATCACACGCAGTGGAAGCACGTCGCCGGAAGGCTCCCAGCTCCGGCGTGGGGTCGGATTTTATCTGCAGTCACGCAAGGCGCACAACTTGAACTGTTGGAACACCTTGGCGTCATACCGCTGTTTGGAATCTCAAACATCTAGAGACCCCATTCTTACCATCGACTTGTCCTCCGTGCCACGGTTGTGCTACTTTTCAGTGCTGTTGAATAATGTCCGTTTGGTACCCGGTGCTACCAATCTGCATGGCCTTCGAATACTTCAATTTATGGGAGGGCCAGATCCAATGAGCGTTGACGATAGCATGTCTTGTCTGTCCCCACTGTCACAATCTTGAACGTGTCCACATGACGTGCGCTGACCAGCGACCTTTCAATGGTCAGGCGTTTGGCAATATCATCGAAGCCACCCACCTTTCCCAGTTCAACCTCACGGCACGAAGCGACGCAGCAGCTTGTTTTGACAGGCTTTATGCACCAGCTTTACTCCACCTGTCCATTTTTATTGCGGACGTCCGACCTTCCGACGCAGGGATGAGCAGATGGACTCACATTGGATCCTTCCTAGAGCGATCAAGGTGTCCACTGCAATCCCTAGTCGTTGGAAACCCATTGATGGACGAATCTCATAGATTGCTCTTCGTTTCGTGCCACAACTCACGTGAATCGGGATTCAGCGGTCTCCGAGTCTGACGGACAGAGGGATAGGTATCTTGACACTTTCGCCGTCCAACGATATATGCCTAGATCTTCAAGACGTCACTTTTTCCGGAAATCGAACGCGCTGCTCATTGATATTACACGGTGGCGCGGCCGGAGTGGAGAGTCTTTACCGAGTGACCCCGGGCGTTCGAGTCCGACGTGGAAAAGGGAACTGCGCAGAATAAGCTTGGCAGGCTGTGGATTTAACGGACATATAGAAAGTCTTCCGTCAATCCATGGACGCGTGGAACAAGGCTTGGAATTAACGGATTATCTTTAAATGAATTATCCGACGTCTTTGGACTTGGAAAATGAGGAGCTTAGCGATTACGGAGAGGAAACAATCGTTGATGCTCAGGCCACACTTCCTTCGTCATGTCGTTTCCGTCAGGTCCTATGTGGAGAGGAAATGAGTTTTGTTCATGTTGAAGGGTATAACAGGGGACCCGATCTTATGTTATTGCCTTGAACACGAAGATATGCCTACCTACTGAGCTGTGTATGATACCTGAAATTTTTTCATCTGTAGAAACTGTGATTCTCGACGAGAACCGAAATTAATTTTGCGGGCTCAAGAACCTGATGCGCTTCCTGTCTTCGTCGGACAACGTTTAAGAATTAACACCGCTTCCAACGGATGAGAATATGCGAGTATGCGAACGAACTGCGAAAGACCACCAGGGCGGAGAGAGGAACTGAAAACTGCCAAATCGAGCCACAACCATGTTGACTTCTCCCGTGTCAGTCATATCATCTCCATGGTTTTCAGCACCAAAGCAACTTTCTTCAAACCACTGCTGAGCTTCGTTGCCGCAACGACGGTTCAGGGTTGTTCGATCTTCAGCACAACGGAACTGAAACAGGACCTGCGGCTACCAATTTCCTACAGATGGACTGGCTAAGACTGGAGGAAATTTGACTCGTGCGCAATCTTATGCCGAATACAACTGGCTGGCGCCGCACAGGCATCCAATCGGTCAGCTTGCTTGAGTTCGCTTCCGTATGATGTCGCAATCCGCATTGCGTGGCCACCTGCTTCCATTGTGCTAAGACTTCCCGTTCGTCGGGCGGTTACGCGAATCGGCCTTCAGAATCGTCTGCGAATACAGCCACGTTTCCTTGTGCAACATGGTGCTAGTCGATCGAATGACAGTTTCCCAGCGCGACGACCGAACATCTTCCTAAGTCACGCCGCGTATTGCCCCTGATCGCCGGCGAAATTCCCGTATAAAATGTGATGTCTGTGAGACTAGTGTCCACCTGCGCATCTCCCGCCGTTCTTATACCTCCTCATGATTGCGACAAAATCTTTCGTTTATTTGTGCATCTTGCTTGTTGTCACTGCAGCTACCCCACTTGTCTACGATGGACGGGCGCCATTTAACTTAACACCCGCGAACTTGGATGCTTCAACTGGACCATACCTCACGTAGGTCAAAGTATCAAACCCATTCCACCACATTCTCAACGACCATTTCGATAGGGGAGTCAAGGGTGCCACTCAGAATGCTAGCCATGTTAGTTTCTTATTTTTCAAAGTTTATCTTTCTGCAGCGTAACCCACAAAATTAGTATACCAAGCTCCTCGGACGCACCGTCCCAGCTACGCCCCTGTGGTCGACAGCATCTCGTTTCCTCCCTGTACCAACGGAGCAACCATTATCGGTCTCAATTGACAACACGTCGATCTTTGTCCCCGGCTCTAGTGCCCCCCAAAATGGTTTCCGCCGGACGGAACTCTTGGCACAGATTAACAACAACCACACAGCATTCATCGCTACCGAAGTCGGTACGAACGTATACCACGTCTCGATCATGCAGGACCCACTACGACCTTTGAACTTCGACCACGAGTATCAGATCGTATTCATTGAGCCAAATGACGGGACGCACGTTTTCGAAATTCAGCTTGGTATGCATACCACCGCATAAAGCTCTTTGTATTGATGAGTTTACGATTTATAGGTTCCCCATTCACGAATCCAACGGGCAAGCTTCCCGCTGCGGACGCACATTCTTTCAAAATCCGAGATCACGCACTCAACCTTCTCTTCTCCACGCCATTTACTCCATTGACGTGGCACAATTTCGCAATTCAAGTTAATTTTGACGCTCGCACGCTCGGCGTCTTTTACTCGCAGAATAGCAACACGCTGAAGCCCGTGACGAAGTTGGTGTCCAACTCCGCTGCCTCCGCAGGCGCAGCTGGTCAGGGAGATTTCCACTTCGGCGTTTTGAAGGTTCGCTTTGTTGGACTCACGGGATTTTTGCTTGCATCGGACTAACTGGCATTTTACAGCTTCCTCTCGTTGATCCCGCTGACACGCCTGCCGAACAAAGCGATGTCGTTCATTTCGGTATCCAGGAAGGAAAGACGGAAGCTTTGATCTACTCTGGAGTATTCGTCGAAAAGGTGTCGGGAGGTGTCAGTGCTGGTCATGGCACATTGATCAAACCAATTTCGTAACTTTTATTAACATTCGGACGTTGGCATTCATCATACAATATGGCATTATGACTAGCTCCAAAAATAATATTCAATGGCATAATCTTCGTCATGAAAAATAGCGGAAGTAAAGAAGTATTTCATTCCGGCATTCTACCATCATAATTGCAGTCGGAAAGCAAATTTAGTTGATTCGTGATGAAAATATACTGAGCTATTACACTACATACGCAAGATTCTACGGCCCTACCAGCCTCGGGATTATACTGTACAATAGGTGTAACATGATTTCTATTTCGCGTCTAAAAATATCTTTTCCAACCTGTCTTTCAGAGATTCCCCGCCCCATTCCAATACACAGCCTAATCTTGACTGCTTCCACTCTCCAGCACCCTGAAAACAGATGGGAGGCAGGGCGACTTCTCCTCCGGCTCGCTGTCTATAGCGGAGAACATCCTTCACAGCATCCTCTTTGCCTTGCTCAACGACAGCGCGAAGCAGCATTTTGGCGCGATCCGGCGATACGTCATCACCCGTGCGCAAATCCGGCCATATGTTGCAAGCGACGTGATGAATCGCGACGAGACGGACGAAACCATCTAGAGGCCATTTCACAAGAGCACGAAGATACGAGCCTAGCATATCGGGATCGCGCTCGACTGGCCATAAGTATGAACCAACATCGTCAGTCAGAATCTGCTCAATGGGCATGTGCAATGCACGCAGGAGGTGTCCGTAATCGCCCCAGAGGTGTTTCCGGTAATCTATAGGATAATCCATACTCGTCGGCGGGAGCAGCAGTAGCGCAAAAAGTCTATGCGAGAACGAAATGGCGTCGTATAAACCGACAAAGTCGGTGTAGAACTGGAAGAAGGGGGTTGAAGGGCCAAGGAATGCTTTCGCGGCATCTTCGATGTTCTCTTTGACGAACTTGTGAGAACGAGATGAGAAGGCGAAAGGCTCAAGAAGGCCTTCCATAAGCTTTCCGACTACGTTGTCCCGGAAGACTTCTTCGGCCGAATCATTTTGCTGCTGACCGTGCTCCAGCATAAACACCTTCATGCACGCTAAAATTGTCTGCTCCCGACTCATCGAAAACGAGATTTGCCCAGTCTTGACCAACACATCTCGCACCCTCGAAGCCAATGTCAGCGACGCGCGTACGACGTCCGTCTCAGATGCATCCCACGAATTGGGCATATCTTGAAAGACCGCAGACGATCCTGACCGCAAAAGATGGTCTAAAGCTGCAACCGGCCAGTCACGTGGTAGAGGGAGTCCAGATATCCCGTTCCAGGGTCGAGTCCAAGTCGGAGGTAGTGTCTGTGTAGTCGCGCGTCTTATGGACGCCGGAGAAGGAGACCAAGGGCCAAGATATACGTCGCGGTTTGGTCGGACAGCATATGATAAGAAAGGAGAGAGGACATCGAAGTTCTCCAACGGAGTGGGTGGTTCGTCCGTTACACCATGCCTTGCAATTCGTTTCACGGTGTCGTCTATGATGATTAATGCAGCCTCCTCGTCTCCAGCCACAAGTCTCTGCAGCGCGATCAACGCCGTACCCGTATCTTCGTCAGTCTCCGTTCCTGAGGGAGGCGAATGCATCCTCGCGAACTTAGCCACGAAAGAAGTTAGTGGTCGGAGGTAAGTGATTTGCAGTGGGTCAAACGGGGCGGTCCACATGCGATGGTAAACAACGGCCTTCCACGCGTCGGTGACGACCGGTAAGAGGATCTCCACCCATGGTGCGATTTCTGGTTGTGCATTGCCCTGGTATGAGCATGCCAGGGTCAGTCGTAAAAATGATTGCGAATATTCCGCGGAATCCGATAGCTCTCCATGTCGGAGAGATAACGAACATCCATTCGCGCTTGCTCCGTGACTCACGTGGACGGACAACACAGACCGCACGCCATCAACTGCTGATGTCAAAATGGCCTTTTCCACGCCGCTCGAGAGACTTTCTCTGAGGCGTTCGATTACAGCACGACGCTCGTCCTGTCCGTTCTTAATGCTATTGACCTTGCATCCTTCCAGCCACGCAGACAGCGCCCGCCACAGCGACGACCAGACCGCGACATCCCATTCCTCCGGGGTAGTAACCATCTTCTGCCACAAGGCCATCAAGTCGTCGTACCAGCCCCAACCTAAAACTTGACTCCAGAGTATATCATGTGGCGGAGTCGTTTGGTGCGGATCTGTCGCGCACACCATCCAGCTTTCCATAAGCCGTAACCACGCGTGCGTGAGCTCGCCAGACGAACATTGTGGGGAGGTGATGTAAGATCCGAGGGCTGTGAAGTACGGCGCGGCCGTCGTGGCTGTCTGAGAATACAGACCGTACGACGCCAGCGTGGAATATAGCTCTAGAGTGGCTGTAAGAAGCGCCGTCGCTAGAGGAAGTGGGAACGGCGAGCTAGAAGGCAAGCTCGTGACGAACCGCAGCAATGCATCGGAAGCCCCAGCGAGAGCTCGCGCATTCTCTCGTGATGACATGGCCATCACGCGGAGTAGACGAATGGCGAACGGGGTGGGAAGGGGTGTGGATTCGGTTGGCGGGATGGGTGTCGCGATGAAAGTCATCACAATGCTTGCAACCATATTAGGTCCCTGAACGACTTGAGTGGCAATATCATTTGAGTGTCTTGTAAGCCGGTAGAGGATGTCAAGTAACTGCGATAGAGATTCCCGCGGGACGCTGGCTTGGTTGATGTGCGCTGCGATCTGAGGTAAGAGGTAGCTCAATGGAAGTGTGTCGATAGGATCGGTAGACAGGGTCGTTTGTCCCGACACCACCTCGGAGTCCGATGTATCCATAGATGTGTTCGCAGCTGCGGGTGACGCCTCTGGTTTTGGCGCACAGAGCTCGACGCCTTCGATATCCGCAAAGCGTTCATCCCAGAACACGAGACACACCCACGTCAACTCGATCGCCTGAACGCCGAGGCTCCCGCGCTGCTCGAACGCCTCGAGCCCCGCGGCCAACGCACGTTTCCGCACCTCTTCCTCCCGACCTCGTAATTCAGGCGCGCTACCCTTTGCTACGCGTCGGACGATTTTCGAGAGCACGCCGATCATGGTTGCGCGTTGGGCGGGCACGGTTGAGCGGGATAGGAGAAGTAGGTCATCGAGTGTGTATCCTGCTGCGGAGCTGCTGTGGTGGTGCAATCCGAGGTGGGTTGGTAAAGCGGTCTGTTGGTCGATCGTAATCACTCTGCCACTCAGGTCAAAACGAGGACTGGTGGTATCGTCCGGTTCGGGGTTGGCATTTCTCTGCTGGATCCATTCGAGAGTTGGATCGTGCTCAGGTGCGTTGGGGAAGAAGCGCCGGCGAATGTCCTCTGGGGTTCCTTCCTCGACAACATCAGGACGTGGAGTTTCCATGTCTGCGGGCACCGCAGCTGAAGGTGCAGTATCCGGTGGCGGAGGAGCACCCTCCGCGTTATCATTTTGAGGTATTTTGACCATGCCCGGGATCTTAACAACGGGAGTGCCATCGTCATCCGGACCAGGCGGTAGAAGAAGACCAAGTACTCTTTTAGGTGTTGGCGGTTCTGACTGAAATACGTGCACATCATCTGGTGTGACTTCGGCAAATCGAATCCGTCGACCTGGTGTGGAGGCGCGGGATGTAGGTGGTGTCACGACGAGTATTCCTCGTGGAGTTGGTGAATGAGGGCCTGGAGATTCGGTCGGGTTGGAAGATCAATAGAGAATAGATGGCGTACTTTGAGGTTCGTGCAAAGCACGCGTTGGTATTGGATGCTTGACATCCGACGCTAGAGGGAAGTAATTAACAAACAGCAGGCGCTATGACTTCAAGTGAGACGAACCTAAGTGTAATCGTTTGCTGTTCCTCTCCCTTGCCTCGCGAGCTTTTCGGAGAACATCCCCAATGTTCGGTCCAAATTTTTCGAGGATTTCTGTTCTCTCCTCTTGCCTTTCTGCATCAGTCATACTTTCCACGCGCCTGACATTTTCTTCGCTCATCTGGTCTCGCCATTTCTCCGACACATCCTCCACACCAGGTCGCGAAGAATCAATAGAGAAACCTGGGCTATCTCTTGAAATTCGTGCAGAGCTGGGTCCCGCAACAGGTTGGACAATTGGTACGTCCCGTTGTGACTCAAACGTTGGTTTTCTCCGAGCCTCTCGAGCTCTAGCAAAGGCGCTCTTTGAACGATGTTGTACAGACGGAAATCCGGTATTCTGAGACTCCTGAGAGGCGTTCACGAAGCGCGTCGGGGGCCGGGGAGAAATGTTGCGCTCAAGGACATTGCCAACGAGTGGTGATGACATTGACCGAAGGACCCCGAAAGGCCGACAAATTTCGATCATGGAGTTATCTTATCTAATGGGGTCTGCACTTGTCCTCAACCTCAACGACTCGAAATCTCTGCACTGCCAGAAAGGCATCCAACATATCTCAACCAGCCCTAGGCAGTCCACGAACCTCTAGCATACTCTAAGTTTTGTGCTCTGACTCCCTCCACCATCCTGCCACCACTCACCCGCCAAACCGTGATGTCGCCACTTCGCCAGCCATGCCTACCTGCTTTCAACTCCAATTCCTCACAATTCATTCTAGATAGGCTTCGAAGCACGTAAAATAACCTCGACGCGTGCATTACATGAGGCGGGGAAATTCCTTGCAGAGTACACGTCCGGGGTGGCTGTGGGCCCACTCGGCCACTTTATGGTTTGTAGATATGGAAAGAGTCAGCTGGATGAAGGGATCGAGCCGGTGTGTTGTTATGCACCATTACCAGGTCATCTCTTGTGAACAGTTATCTCTTATTGTTTTGAAAGGAGCTACAGTTAGGTCTCAGAATTCGAACGTTTGCCATTAAATCTTTTACAAGTAATTCGAACAAACTCCGTTCATGAACGTCACATCAACAGGTCTGCGGATGTCGTCCCCTGATTCCATTCCATGATTTGGACACTCCCATGTCTAATTCTCTCCACTCAACTCAAGGCAAAACCCGCCACTCGGTCTCGTTCTGAAGGTGCACGGTGCATCTTACATGATCCAGAAAAATCGCGCATCCTGCACAACATGCTCAACAGTCGTCACCCTTTTTCGCTGTATCAGGACATCGTATCGTTGGACGGGTGCATGCTCTCATCGTCGTTCATCACCTCTGTATCCGGCTCTTGACTCTTGGATGTTTTGGCCTTCGGATTGTCTTCTCAACTTCCCCGTCGCCCTTCGTCGCAGCAGGAATGGCGCGAAGGGAGAGATTTCGGAGAGGACATTGAGGATCGGTTTAAGGAGGGTGGCTCGTTAAACGAAAGGGGATGCTAGTCATGAGAGTCGTATAATGGTGGGCTTTTCGGCGTTGGATTTAGTCGTTTTGATGGATTGATCGGTGGGGACGGAACTCGGGTGGGTCTTATGTCGCCGCGTTTTATTAATATGACGCGACTCTTACAGGTATAAAGGTTCAGGTATTACGGATCCCAACATCCTAACAACGCCGAAAACATCTCGAACCCATATTCCATATCTCCCATCACAATTTCATCGATATCTGACAAGAAGATCATCGTCGTCACTGGTGCTACCGGCGCACAAGGCGGGAGCGTCGTTCGCTTCCTCCTGGAGGATGGCTCCTTCAGCGTCAGAGCCGTAACAAGGAATGTTGATTCTGACAGGGCGAAAGGCACGTCGCGATAATCAATATTGACCCTTCGGAAATAACGCAAATATATTATCTTGTTTGCGCAGAGCTAGCTGCGAAAGGTGTCGAGGTCGTAACTGCGAACTTGCTCGACGTTGAGAGCGTGAAAGGGGCTTTCAGAGGTGCTTATGGCGTGTTTGGTGTAACCTACTGTGCGTACAACTCTGTTCTTTTCGGACCATCCGGGAAGGATCGGTGAACTTCACAACTTATTGTATCATCATATCACAGTCTGGGACCCTAGAGATGGCGGTGTTGAGAAAGAAATCGCACAAGGCAAGAACCTTGTCGACGCTGCCAAAGCGATGAACGTTTCCCACTTCGTTTGGTCAACACTCGAGGACACGTCGCCAATACAAGTACCGCACTTTGACTCCAAAGCGCGCATCGACGATTACCTCAAGGAATCAGGCGTCCCCCGGACGTCGTTGTGCACCTCGTTTTACTACGAGAACTTCACTGGGTGGTTTAAGTTGACGAAGAATGCGGAAGGGGTTGTGGAGGCAAATTGGCCGCCGATTCTCATGAGCGACGCACCGATTCCTTGTTACGCCGTGGAGGATACCGGCGCGTGGGTCTTGCAAGCTTTTAATGAGTGGATTGGTGGGTCATTTCGCGCGTGACGTGGCCTTCAGTGCAAACGGTGATACTGATTGTGCGTGGCTTGCATAAACCACATATAGGGAAAGACATTGGTGTTATTGCGGAAATCCTCACGCCGCGTAGAGTGGTTGAAATGCTCTCTGAGATCTCGGGTGAGCCAATCAAGTTGATCGAAATCAACGAGGAAGCGTTCGAGAAATCCAAAGACCTTCCCGGGTTAGGTGAATTGCATCTCCAGCTCGTTGTTCATTTTCCTACTGCGCTCTCATTTCTAATATATTACCTTTCCATTTACCTTGCAATTCATTAGCATCAGTTGAGTCTCAAGAGCTTCATCCCTTCCGCACATTTTACTAATGAACGGTTTGAAACAGAGTGGTGCTGCATTACGAATGGCAACGCGGGTGGTCGTGATTTCGAGCAAACGAAGAGGATTTACCCCAAGGTTCAATCCTTCGAGACGTGGGCAAAGGCTAACATCGACAAAGTGCTACCGCAGTGACCAACTAGTGTCGGTGATGGTTGTCTCATATGCAAATGCGTTGAAACAAAAATTGACATAATGGTGCATGTCAACTACTCAGAATGCGTGCCGCGGATATATGTAGTGGGTTACTGTATGGTTGATCACTTGCTGTTCTCTCTTGCCTCACGGGCATTTCGGAGAACATCCGTCCCTTGGTAGTTCCGATTTTTATTTCCCGTCAGTCACGCTTTCTACGCGTCTTACATTTAACCCATCCATTTCTCCAATGCAACTTCCACGTCGTGAAGCTTCAAGAGAAAACTTCCTAAAAATCCTAAGACGCGTTCAAGAAGCTCGTGGGATTCCAGAAAAGGGAAAATTCCTGTTGAAGATTGTTGTGTGAGGGTTAGGCTTACAATGTGGTCAGTGAGTGAATTTCACTCAGTGAAACATTCAGAACACTGGCGATCCTCCTGCCTAGCGACTGCATGAGTTGTCTTTCTATATCCTTGTCCCTCGTGACTCGGATACAATCCGGATCCGGACTTCCGTTATACCTACGCTCATTCCGCGCATTCTGGCTTCGACGGCACAGAATCATGTCCCGTACAGTACGCCGGGCGTCACCACGATCATATTTCAATATGACTTAACGAGGGCCTTCATACCACCGTCAACAAAGACATCAGTTCGGCGATGACGGTATCATCCTTGATGCAAAATTGCGATTCAATTCAGGTATTCATCGACTTTGACGACACATGCGTTCAAAGGACTGGATATGTCACTCGATTCATGATGTGGACGTATTAACAACCACAGCCGACAACTTCAAGCTACCACAATTGCGCGTTCAACGGTGGCAGGTAAGTTACATTTTTACAATTCATTACACGTTCTACTCATACTGATGGCCCGCAGGTTTTCACTTCAATGGCTTTCCCTCCTTCCAAGAATTTCATGATGATGTACTGCAACTGGCACGGGGGTTCCTAACAATATTCGAAGTTATGTGTGGCTTCCGGATGGAGTTCAACTTTCCGTGCCTCCTCAAATTACCCTTTCTTTCGAATGTTTTACGCGCATGAAGGACCCACTTGGACCGCCACATTCTCATCCATAAGCGGAAAGCGAAAGACTATGAAGTTATTGTCCATCTACGTGCGTTATCCTTCAACGACTTCCACACCAACCCATCATTCTATTGACAGCCAGCTCTCTAGCTCGTGCACACACTTGAGCTCACTATCACCGTGTGAAGTGGCGCGCTGGACTCGCCTTGCGACTCTTCTGTAATTTCCTTTCGCATCTCTTCATTTGGTGGCGAAGCAATACACCTTTCTCTGGCGTAGAAATCGACAGCCACTTTTGGCCTGCTCGAAACTTGCGTGTTGCTCAGATGGGAACGCTCCTTACGATACCACACGAAATTATATCTGTCATCTACTCATGGTTGTCTTTCAAAGATATTTTGTCAGTCAGAAACGTTAGTACAGTAGATCTACCGACCAAAATTTCGCCACTAATTATATTGTTTGAGTGTAGGTTTGTAAGGGCTTACAAATTGCGATATCAACAGACGAGGTCTTATGGGCTAGAATCTTAACGCGAGATGTTCTCGATCGTGGAATCCGATTACCACCGTATCTAAAACCGTTCGGACTCGCGGATGCGTCGGCAGTTGAGTCTTGGACGCGTAACGCCCTTATGCTGGAGAAGGCATACAAGTCACCAAAACCGCTGCCTATGGATCGCTTGACCACTGGAACCCGATCAGTAACTTGGACAAAGCTTATCCGTGGTCGCTGGTGTTTATTCGCTTCTTCGAATGTCTCAGAGAGTCGAATTTCTTTGTGGGATATTTCATCACCTGATCGTCAGGTTTGTGCGGAGGTGCTCTTACCTGGGCCTGTGATGGATGGTCAAGTCGACGACCGGACCTCAGAGATCAATGTAGCTGTATCTGTGGGTAGCAGGTGGGCCATCGATGATATTCAGTTGTTTATTTTAATCGCTGACATAATCACAAGAGAGCCGTTTGTTCAAATACTCTGCCTCGGCAATGATGCAGGCAGCATACACATTGTGAAACTTCGTCGCATTTCCGGCGCATATCATACCCTTTTGTTGAGTGGATGTTTTGTTGGCGTTGCCGTCACTAATGAAGGTGATTCAAACCCTTCGATGATTGACTGGAAGACTGGCACGACCTGGGGAATGATCCTGCCTACGGTCCGCTGTTTTTCTACTTCGGTTGCTTCTCAAGCTCGGGTAAGTTTTCGCTAATATTCTCAACGAACAATGCTAACCTATATGTTAGCTTATTTGCCTAGGAATAACCATTTGGAAACACTCAATTATCGTTGTTTTTTCTCGTGGGATTCAGGTTTACCGCCAACGCGTGGTTGGAAGTAGTGGTGGACTTTGCACGGACCGGTCAAGCGGGCCACTCGTAATATGGGATGACCGAGTTGTCGAATGTCGATTTCTCGCCTGTGACCTGTTCGTGACTGGCTCACTTTATGCCCAGAATCGGTCAGAGCTGGGTGATAACGGCCGTCCACATGACTTTGGAGAAGACGTCGTGGTAGATTGTGATGCGGCGAGAAGCGAGGAACACGGTGTTGAGGGGACGCCTCAAACGAAGACCGCGGCAGAGGACACAGCGGAGAATACCATGCTGTATATCTTTCTCCTGTCCAAAAACGGCGGGGTCTCTGTTTACAAACTCAACGAGCACGGACAAATTGAAGGCGATCGTTTTCGTTGCCGAATTCCACAACAATACCCAGCAGAGGTTCTTTCTATTGTTCCTGGATGCTCTGGTAATATGGTCGTGTTTTTGTGCGCGACCACACACATCTTTCGTGCGCCGATTATTTTGCTGGCTCGTGTACAACGGCGCAAAGGTCCCCCCGATGCAGATGTGTGTTTAGAGTACTGTGCGCTTTCTGGTGATAACGTTCCACGACCTCATTTCTGGCCATGCCTTGACTTTGACGACTCACGCGGTGTCTTATTACTCGGCTCGCAAAGGGGTGAACTATCCGTTTCTCGATTCGTCAATCAGGGCAATCTGCAGCTTGAAAGTGTCGACGACATGTTACCTCCATTGCGGATAGTCAACAATGGCTCGGACAACCATGTAGGTCGAATTCTTTCCGGGTCCCTACATATTAAACTGATGTGCAATAATACTGCAGGACATAGTATCAATGGATTTACCCCCGTTCTATCAATTTCGGGAATGCTTGTTGGACTGCGCGTTAGAGGAGGATATACCCAAGGTCGTTGAAGAGGAACTCGTTCGGCCATGGCAACTCCCGTGTGGAACCGACATTGTTGTACCCGAGGGGTGGTCGAATGACTGGCAAAACTTCAAGAACCGGAACAAGTGGTTCATTCCATGTCTTCGGTGGGGTTACCAAGACATAGACCTCACTCGTTACATGCATAAATCAGTGCCGAACGTGCTTCGGTTCTTTCACGGGATTTTAGGAGAACCATACCCTATCTTGTTCTTGGAGAACAATCACGACGTTGTCATTTTTCGCGTTGGACTACAGGTGTATTGGTTTTGTGACTCCGAAACAGGCTTGTGGGAGAGATCCACCATGGCTCGTTTCCGCCACCCCCAGGCTCTCCGTGAACTGCCTAACATACTCCAAGATATTGATGTCGCCACTCTGGAATATTATGACGATCAACACCGTTTTATATATTATAATTGGACCGGTGATCGATCCCCCGGTCAAATGCATCACTATAATTCCGCGTGCTGTTACGATCGAATTCTGCAATATGTCGCAGAATCAGAGGAGCTCCCGTGCCTTGACCCCGATCCAACGAAATGGACTGAAGATGAATGGGAGAAGTTGGATTTAAAGGCCGATTATGAAGAATGTAGTAGCGACGAGACGGATTAGACCCGGCTTGCTTTGAAAGCACTTTCAGGTTTGAGAGACTCCGGATTATTCTATATTAGTAGACAAAACGTGGCATAAAAAGAACAATTTCACTATATTGATCTGAGAATGTCCACGACAGTCGCCATACAGCTGTTACAGATACTGAGGGTGGTATATGCACGCACACTGAACAACATTTCAGAATCTAAGTTTAAAAGTACAGTGGTTTGAACCCCCAAAGTTTCTACAAGTTAAGAAAAGTAACTGACTAACTGAGGCGAGGTTTCGGCCTCTGTGGCGCGACGCTCCTTTGAAGCAAATACGCGGGACAATTTAAACCCTTTGTTCCACCTGGACATGGAGAACCTCACCTTTTTACCACTGAAGTTTCTCAGAAGGATACCACAATTATTAGGGACTGCCTAGCATTGCAGTTTGCGACGTGCCCGTATTGACTACCATCTTTAGTAATTTTCCTTTTCCGGACGATATATCTGGTCACCTCCCCCAGAAAGTGTAACAACTGTAAACAAAGATGACGAGTGCGAGGAACAGAGAAAATTGCGAGTCGTAGATGGTGCAGACTACTCAGTTGAAAGACTTCGTGCAGGGGGGGGTCTACGGCGCAAAGAACGGTGGGTGGAAAGTTTGGTCCAAGCATTTGATGTCGTGGCGTCAGAACATACAAGAGCAAGGAGCGTGAAAGGCTATCTTCATATCTTGATGCAGGAGTTTTGGCGCGGTGGTTTACGTGGGGAACATAGCCAGTGAGTACAGTAGTTCCAAACGACATGTCCTCCAATTTTTTCCGTGAGACGACTGTCGGTCCTTATCTTGCTCTGGTCTGAAGCCGGTAAACGGGCTATGTCCAGTGGAAGACGACAACGTCCGATCATATCAAGAAAGATTACGCTCGAAGGCGTCAGCCATAGCTGAGTTTTGAACAAACATCACAACGGCACGGCAGCGTACCAGCAACAGCATTGTGTCCTGAAAAAAAAAAAAACAGACTGAACGATCACGACAAAATGATATCCCCGCGTTCGCCACGTATCACCGTAAAAAATTTCTGCGTGAAGCTCGAAGGTTAACTTTTAATCTTCGCATGGGGGCGATGATGACCGAAACTCCCGACTTTGGCGGCGGGTGATGACCGGGAGCGTGTTCGGTGCTGACGGAGTCCCGAGATAGGGTGGTCTTGAGTGGGCTTGGTGGGTGTTTTTGTTTTGGTTGGACGATAGCGCGATAGCGAGTAGCGACTATGGTAGGGTGATTAGGTAGCACGATGAGAGACCAAGGACGAGATTGTCGGGTTACATGATCGCAAGGCTACAGCGGGTGATCTTGCGGAACGCTTGTGGACTTTGAAGAAACCTAGCCAAAGCCTGAGTGTCGTTGGTCATCATGCTGGCAGCATGCAGAACTCGGACGCAGACGGCGACTGTGAAGGTTGAAAGATGCCGGTGTCTATGACGTCATAAGGCTTCCAGGTCGTACGTCCTCACAACTTTTGATGAACGCATAACCCAAGGCTGCACATGTAATGCTCAGCAAAAATGACTTCAGGATGGCGTGAAATGGCGGTCATCACGGCGTAAGCTGCGTGAGCGTTGGAGGTAAGACTTACGACATAAGCGAAAAAAACGTTGGGGTGCAAGCTCCGTCCGCTGCAGCCCAGATTTCACAACGAGGCGCATACACCGGCACGAGTGCTTAGGATCGGAAGGCAAGCGAGATGGGTCGAGACTACGGAGGCGTGCAGGCGACACGTCGTGCCTTCCCCAACCAGGATGATATGTGCAAGAACGTTGCTTCATGATAGCCTGTCGCCATGTCTCCTCATAGAGTAGAGTTTCGCGAGCAAGAGCCGTGCGGCGGTGTGAGGATTTGATCGCTGTTCGGAACGCAATGTTGGATGCATGGAGGATGAGCCGGACGGGACCCGACCAGCCTCAGCTTAGATCCGTTCTGCTCATTACTCCATTCTATCTATAAATTCTGCAACTTCTCCTGTGGCGATCCCTTTCTTTCCTTCCACCATCCAACTGTCCAACTTCCAAACACCCTAGATTCAAAGTCCAGTTCACGTTATGAGCTCAAACCCCGGTACACCGCTCAGCGACAACGGCGGTGCTGCAAGTGCGCTGAAGGCGAACCCCGGGACGGCGCATTTGACCGTGCCGGGTGCGAGCCCGTACTCGACGACGTCGAGCTCGCGCACGGGGAGCGAGACGTCCCTGCAGCGCGTGCAGAACTTGCCTGGGTACAAGACGCCGCAGTTTAGCGGGAAGGAGCAGCAGAAGGCCAAGGTCGAGAAGAATGTTGCGTCCAAGGTGCGTTTTCCCTCCTCTCCTTCGCCACATCCGCAATTGCAACACAATGTATTGATATAATGTATTGATATTCACCGACGCAGGGCTTCATCCCGCGCGAGCTCGTCGCGGGCGAAGTGAGCTGGTTCTACGGGAACCTCGGCATCGACGACATGTACTTCCAGAACGAGTCCACCGACGTCATCACCGACCACATCATCGCGCTCTTCGGCGCCAAGGTCCTCGCGTTCACCAAGCACGACCCCAACACGCTCTCCATCGACCTCGAGAAGATCAACGAGGACGGGAGCGGCGCGACGTTTATACATAATAGCAAGCCGGGCGTGAGCGCCACGGCGGGGCCGGGGGCGACGTGTGAGAGGAGGTGAGTGGTTTTTCGTGTGTTTTTGGGGGGTTGGAGAGGTGGAGGTATTGATGGGGTGATTTACATTGTGCAGGATTGACGCGTTATACCTTAACGACTCGACGAAAGACAAAGCGTACCGGCTCGAGACCTACCGCTCAGGAGGCGCCATCTCCGCAACCGCCTCCCAACAACTCCGCTGCTACTTCATCACCCGCTGCTCCTTCCCCCCCTCTGCCTCTTCTACCACAACCAAAAACAAAGACGGCAAAACGGATATTCGAGCCGTCTCCGACCGCGTGTTCCTCGAAAAGGCGACGCAGAACACGCTGGACATATACCAGGAGGTGATGTGGAAGGCCGAGGCGCGGCATGGCCCCGTCATCGAGGTGTTTGAGGTCGAGGGCACAAGGGAGAAGAGGCTCGTTATTGGGTATCGGATGGGCGGGACTACGCATTTCTTTAGGTGCGTTTTTTGTTTTTGTTAGCGGGTTTTTTGAGATGGGGTGTGGGGGGTTGGAGAGTTTGTGTGCTGATTTGTGATGTGATTTTTTTTGGCAGTGCGTTATCGGATTTGTACCACTTCTACTCCCTCTACTCCGCGCGCAAATACGTCGAACAATTCTCCAACGGGATAACCATCATCTCGCTCTACCTCAACCCGCTCCCCACCCCCAACGCACCCCCAATCGAGCACTCCATCTTCCAAGTGATGAAAGAGGCGTCCTTGCTATTCTGCTTGCCTGATAACCCCTTCTTCGCGGGCAACCCTGCGGCGCCTGAGGCGGGGCATGCGGTGCAGGAGGCTACGTATGCTTGTGCGTCCCTTCCCTCCTTTCCCCTCACTTTTTCTGCTATCCTTCCCTCTCTCTAAATTAACTTAAATTAATGCTTCATTTTTGGGGGCGAAAAATGTGAACAGACTGCGGCTGGATCTTCGCGCAGCACTTCTGCAACCGCCTCGGGCCGGCGTACCTCGCGCTCAAGAACATCCTCGACGAGGCGAACCCGTCGCACGCGGAGGTGCTCGACGACATCAAGCGGCGCTTCCGCGAGGAGACGTTCACGCGCGAGAGCATCAAGGACGTCATCGTCGCGTATCCCGAGTTGGTGTGTCTCTCTATTGCTTTTCGCGCTTTTGAGAGAGGAGGGTTTATGGCTTTTTTTTTTCGTATAGATCAGGATGCTATACGTCAACTTTGCGATGGTGCATTATCCCGACTCGGATGAGAGCTCGCAGCTCATGTGTGTTTATTTATTTTTCCCCTCACACCTCCTCTCTCTTCAACCTAATTAATGATTACAGGCCGACGTTGTCGTATCAACGTCTGCGTACTGAGGCGCCTCTGTCGGATGAGGAGCTGTATAACAAGATTAGGCGGACGGTGCCGAATAAGCATGAGTTGCAGGTGTTGGAGAGTTTCTTGATATTTAATAAGTTCGTTTCTAATGCCTTTACTTTTTCTTCACCCTCTCCTTTCCACCCTTTCCTCGCTCTTTAACTTTTTGCTTCTCTCCCGTCTGGTTTTCCGTATTTCGTTCGCATTCATATTTAATATGTCGGATTTTTCTCGAAAATCTCTTTTCCTCCCATCACCTTTTACCCATCCCAGCTTTTCTCATCCTATCACCTTTTTGCTTCCCTCCCACCATTTAATTCACACTTTGTTCGCATTGATGGCTAACTCACCTTGTTTGCCGATTACAGAGCAGTCCTGAAAACGAACTTCTATCAACCGACCAAAGTCGCGCTCTCGTTCCGCTTTGCGCCTGATTTCCTGCCCGAGGTGGAGTATCCGAAGAAGCCGTTTGGCATGTTCTTCATCATCGGTGCGTTCCCCTTCCATTTTTCAAAAATAAAAATAAATGCGGCGTACTCGGTACTGATTTGGTGGTATTATTTTTGATTTCGGTGCTGCTTAGGAACGGATTTCCGCGGGTTCCATATCCGATTCAGGGATGTCGCGAGAGGAGGCATCAGGATTGTTCGTTCGAGGAATAAAGAGTGCGTTGTCCACACAAACACCATTTCTGAAAAGGACCTCTGGATTGGCTAATTGGGTCATTTCGTCTTTAGGAATTACTCCATCAACCAACGTCAGCTGTAAGTCCTCATAGCAACAAAATGCGCCGCAAGTCATGGTTGTTCATTTAAATTTGTTTGGTGGCTTGACAGGTTTGATGAGAACTACGCGTTGGCATCGACGCAGTCGTTGAAGAATAAAGATATCCCGGAAGGCGAGTAATAGTTTCACCAAATATACTGGCTTTCTTTCTTCTTCTTCCATTTCGATGGGCTAACGTTTGAATGCGTCATCAGGTGGTGCGAAAGGAACCATATTACCCTCGTGCGTCTCCCGCGATAGTTTTGTCTATACCGCGGACTTACGTGTGTTGCGTACAGCCTTGGAGCTAATCCCCGCGGGTGTTTCGAGAAATACGTTGACGTACGGAATATCACTTTTGCTGTCCAGAACGGATGATCGGGATGCTGAGATTGTTGTGCTAGGCCGTCATCGACCTCCTCATACCAGGACAGAGCCCCGGTATCAAGGAGCGGCTTGTGGATCTGTACAATAAGCCTGAGTTGCTGTTCTTTGGGCCCGATGGTATGGATACCTCGTTCAATTATCATCGAACGGTGTGCTGAGACATATTTTGACGTCGCGTTGTAGAGGGCACTGCCGACATGATGGATTGGGCCGCATGTGCGTCTTTCTGACAATACGTTCATCGCCGGGTGGAGACTGATAGCTGTACCATTTGCAGTGCACGCTCGCGAGCGCGGCGCCGAGACATGGTGGAAGTCATTCACGACAGGCAAGAGCGCCGAGATGCTCGGCGGTGTACCGCACGATACGTATGGCATGACGTCGCTGTCTGTGCGCCAGTACGTAGTCGGTATTTATAATCGCCTTGGTCTGCGGGAGAAGGACATTACGAAGGTGCAGACCGGTGGTCCTGGTAGGAAATTCCATTCTTCGATTTAGGGTGGTGCTGACGATTTTTGTTGGTTGGTTATAGATGGAGACCTTGGATCAAGTGGGCCGTTCATGGTCACAGCGTATTTTGGTGTTGATGATTCTTCTTCTCTAGATGAAATTCTTCTCAGCAGTGACAAGACCGTCGCGATTATTGACGGAAGCGGTGTTCTCGCGGACCCAGCTGGCCTCGACCGACAGGAACTCATCCGACTCGCAAAGAAGAGACAAATGATTTCGAACTTCGATAGAAGTAAATTAAGCAAAGACGGCTATGTCGTTCTCGTAGAAGATCAAGACGTCTCTTTGCCTTGTACGTGCATCATCTCATCTTCTTCCGTGTTTGACGGATTATGTTTGAACAATGTCATCTTACGCTTTAACAGCCGGTGAACTAGTAATAGATGGCACGGATTTCCGCAATAGTGCGCATCTCCGCTTTAAGGCTGATTTATTCGTTCCCTGTGGAGGACGGCGAGTTACATCCACCCATCGAGATTTCCTGTGCTAAATTTTCCCTCTTTCGATGGCAGGCCGGAAGCGGTCAATATCTCCAACGTCGCCGGTCTCGTTGATCATGAGGGCAAACCGCACTTCAAATATATTGTTGAGGGCGCGAACTTGTTCTTGACCCAACAGGCGAGATTATACCTCGAGAAACGTAAAGTGATTTTATTCAAAGATAGCTCGGCGAACAAAGGTCACAGTACATATCTCACTCGGGTAACTGTTATATTGACATTGCGTCCGATCAGGTGGCGTTACCAGCTCGTCGCTTGAGGTTCTTGCCGGCCTCAGCTTGTCAAATGATGAATATCTCGATCTCATGGTCTTCAAAGACGGCAAACCATCTGAGTTCTATCAAAGTTATGTACGCGATATCCAGAAGAAGATCACGGAGAACGCTGCTATGGAATTCCAGTGCATTTGGCGCGAGCACGCGCGCCTTAACGGCGCAAAGTCCCGGACACTGATCTCCGACGAGCTGTCTATTACGCTAAACAACTTACAAGCCGAACTCGAAGCGTCGGATCTGTTCGACGACGTACCTAGCAGGAAAGGGGTGATGAAGCGGGCCATCCCTGATACGCTGGTGGAGAAAGTCGGACTGGACACTCTGTTGAAAAGGCTTCCAGAGCCCTATCAACGTGCCTTGTTCTCGAGTTGGGTTGCGTCGCATTTCGTGAGTTGACAGTTTCGTCGATGCGTTCGACGTCCTCTGATTGGCACTGTCAGATATACAAATACGGAGTCAATGGTTCGAGCGTTGACTTCTTCCACTTCGCGCGGGAACTTGCAGCATAAATAAATGGATAGGACCTTTTTCGTGGCATCGCATCGGTTGTAGATTGAATGGCATGTAAACTAGACTGAATTGACGGACACAAAGACATAATTGACTCCTCCGTTCTCGTGATCTGCTAAAGTTGTCGATGTAGGTGAGATCCAGTCCGATCGCGAAATAGGCGCTCGTTTGTGGCTGTAGCTAGACCGCCGCCTTCGAAGATGTCTGATGAGCAGGGCAAGCTCTGCGTGTGAGGTATGCATGATGACCGTGCATATTCGTGCGTGTAGATGCTGCGGTCAATTGCCAGAGTATCTCACTTCTTCGAAATTTAGATAGTTGTTCGTCATCAGGAAGTTTCAGCCCTCATTATTTGGAATACAATGCATCAATGGATGATGACTCCACCGGTGACCTTCATGAACTATCTTTGATTCATACGGTGACAAAATTTATGACTACTATTCGTCTCTGGTTTACCTACACCTCGTGATGGGTTACTCGTACACACAGTTTACACAACTTCCGCGATAATCTTGCCGCTGAAAACCAACATGACACAATTACAATAAGGCCTACATGGGACCAAGTAATTTTCGTACCAATTCTTATTTTCTTCCATCTCTTTATGGGCGTCTTGGATGTCAGTCCACGGATACACCTATAATACAGGGGTAGGGTGGATTTTTTAAGCGCTTAAAAATTGTATTACCTTGTGAATATAAGTTCGGAGTTTACCATCACCTGCGCTGCCAGTGATGTGATCCAATACATCCGTCTTGAAACTGATATGGTGACAACAAATTTGACGCTCTGTTAAATGTGTGGAACAAGATAAAAATGCTAACCGATTAATGAGGTCGGTCTGATATGGCACCGACCGCGCACGCAGTGTCGACCCTTGGATATGCAGACGCTTGTACAGCAAGGGAATAAGATTAAAGTTTGAGACTTCGGCGCCTATATTAGGAAAACGAAAGGCAAAGATCAGATTCGAGATGATCGGCGCAGAAGTCTGAAACGGATATTGGTCCACCACCGGACGTAATATTAAAAGTACGTAGAGTGCGTTTATCTCGTAGCCAAATTATGATAACATACGCACCGCTTAGCAGAGATAACATCGTCATCCTTCCATCAGTGGCAAGAGAAGTAATGTTTTTCTCCCAATGGCTTTGGCCAACGAAATCTATCACAACGTCAACCCCTTTTCCTATGGTAATCTTCTTGACTTCTTCAGCAAAATCCTGCGTTTTATAATTAACGGCGTGAGTGGCTCCTCCGGGTAAGGAAAGGAGCCAGTCAAGTTTTTCTTTTGTTGAAGCCGTCGCAATGACATGATTCCTGGGATCAAATAGCCTGATGTCATTGGTGTTCGAGGTATCCTTGACGATAAACTCACGCTCCGTAAAATCGAGCAAGTTGAATCGCTGATACGCCGACACCTGATGCAGCCGCGTGGACCATGACATCTTCTTTCTCTTTCACTTGTCCGATGACTACAAGTGCTTGGAATGCTATTGATGGCCATATATTAATTTCTTGGATGAGCAAACGCTACTCCATCCAATGGTAACATTTCTGGCGCACCGGTTAGCCAGTTTTCTGGAATACTTGCCGCTTCTGTCCATGACAGGTGCGATGGCTTACGAACCACATGAGTATCCGGTACTTTGATGAATTCAGCGTATGCGCCCTATATGTAAAAAAACGACGTCAACCGTAAATGGTTAAACTCAGTATGGAATATTATGCATAGAGTGGACGAACACCACCGGCCAAGCCCAGGACCTCGTCATCAGGTGTCCACTGCGTAACTCCAGACCCAACTTCGGTCACCACTCCGGAGAATTCAACGCCCAATATATCAGTAACGCCATGGGGAGGAGGATATTTCCCCTGACGCTGAGATATATCCATACGATTCAAACCAAAAGCTTTGATCTACGATTGAGTTTTGAGCATCGCCTTCTCGACACGGCTCAACCCGCAAGGTAAGGCTGTGTGCGGCACCTTGACTAACACTTCCCCAGCAGATGGTACGGGTTTTTGAACCTCACCCAAGTAAAGACTCTCGATACCGCCAGCGCCATTCCTTACGAGGATTGCACGCATTCGAGACATGGGTGCAAGATGAAGTGCAACCACCGGGCCGGTAGTTACCGAGTGGCAATGAGGTGTGGATTACGTAATGCTTGACATTGCATCCAAGAGCGTTGTGGTGTACAGGGTCAAGTCACAAACCAACCTTCAAGTTCAGGACTCACAATTTCAATATAATAGTCTTCGTTGAACAATACTATCTGACCCTGTGATCTAAAGCCATGGTTTGCTTGTTCGACGGCGGCACACCGCTGACATGTTCCCGGACCACAGGTAAGCAATCGCCTGGACTCAATAAGTGGTCCATGCGAAACTGTGCTAACGGAACAGGTTCGTTCGAACAAGATGCGCAGGGCAGCCCGAGCGCGTGTGTAGATGCCGCAGTCAATTGCCAGAGTATCTCTGCTTCAGAATTTAAATGGGTGTTCATGATATTTCCAACCCTCATAACTTGAAGATGCATCAATGTGACCTTCCTGAACAATCTTGATTCATGTGATGTGAAAAAAAAACCTTCTGAATACACTTGTACAGACAGTTTACACAACTTCCGCGATAATCTTGCCGCTGAAAAAATGAAATGACCCAATTGCAATAGAACCTACATGTGTCAGTAATTTACTTACCTATTCTTATTTTCTTCCATCTCTTTATGGGCGTCTTGGATATCTGTCCAAGGGTACACCTAGATGATACATGGAGTTAACATGGATTTCTTAAGCAATTGAAAAGGGCGACTTTGTGAATATAAGTTCGGAGTCGACCATTTCCAGAGCCGCCAGTAATGTGATCGAACACGTCCGTCTTGAAGCTGAAATGATATCAAAATGATGCTCTTCTAATTGTGTAGAACAAGATAAGAAATGCTAACCGATTAATGAGGTCGGTCTGATACTGCACCGACCGTGCACGCAGTGTGGACCCCTCGATATGCAGACGCTTGTACAGCAAGGGAATAAGACTAAAGTTTGAGACGTCGGCGCCTATATTGGAAAAACGAAAGCCATAGATCAGTCTCGAGATGATCGGCGCAGAAGTCTGAAACGGATATTGGTTCTCCGCCGGGTTTAAAAGGAGGTGTAGATTACGATTATCTCGTAGGCAATTTGTGATAGCATACGCACCGCTTAGCAGAGATAGTATCGTCATCCTTCCATCAGTGGCAAGAGAAGTAATGTTTTTCTCCCAATGGCTTTGGCCAACGAAATCTATCACAACGTCAACTCCCTTTCCCAGGGTAATCTTCTTGACTTCTTCCGCAAAATCTTGCGTTTTATAATTAACTGCGTGAGTGGCTCCACCAGGTAAGGAAAGCAACAAGTCAAGTTTCTCTTTTGTTGAAGCGGTCGCAATTACATGATTCCTGGAATCAAATGTCACTGGTGTTCGTGATATCCTTGACGACAAACTCACGCTCCGTAAAAACGAGCAAGTTGAATAGCTGATACACCGACACCCGACGCAGCCGCGTGGACCATGACATCTTCTTTCTCTTTCACTTGTCCGATGACTACAAGTGCTTGGAATGCTATTGGTGGCCATATATTAATTTCTTGGATGAGCAAATGCTACTCCATCCAATGGTAACATTTACAGCGCACCGGTTAGCCAGTTTTCTGGAATACTTGCCGCTTCGGTCCACGACAGGTGCGATGGTTTACGAATCACATGCGTTTCCGGTATTTTGATGAATTCAGCGTATGCGCCCTATATCACCAAACAAAGGCGATCATAAAGAGTTAAATTCGGTATGCAATAATCTGTATAGCAGTTTACGCACACCACCGGCCAAGCCGAGGACCTCGTCACCAGCTGTCCACTGCGTGACTCCAGACCCAACTTCGGCTACCACTCCCGAGAATTCAACGCCCAATATGTCGGTAACGCCATGGGGAGGAGGATATTTCCCCTGACGCTGAGATATATCCATACGATTCAAACCGAAAGCTTTGATCTACGATTGAGTGTTGAGCATCGCCTTTTCGACACGGCTCAACCCGCCTGGCAAATGGCTGTGCCGCACCTTGACTACCACCTCCTCAGCAGATGGTACTGGTTTTTGAACCTCACCCAAGTAAAGACTCTCGACACCTCCAGCGCCATTCCTTACGAGGATTGCACGCATTCGAGACATGGGTGCAAGATGTAGTCAGCGTGCCGGAAGTTGCCGAAGTGGCAATAAAATTATGTAAGGCTTGACATTGCATCCAAGAGCGTTGTGGCGTTCAGGGTCAAGTCACGAAACCAACCTTCGACAGCGCAGGACTACACAATTTCAATATCATAGCCTTCGTAACAATGCTATCTGACATTGTGATCTAAAGACACGGTTTGTTCGACGGCGGCATACTGCTGGCATGTTCTCGGACCACAGGTACAGTAAGTAATCGCCTGGACTCAACAAGCGGGTCATGCGAAACTAGTAATGTGCAAACGGCACAGTTCATTCGAACAAGAAGGTGCTGTATATGTAAGAAAGGCGCATGAGGTCAGTTTCCGTTCACTGTTATTCGCCAAAGGTCAATCCGCGGGACCGGGTCAGATTGAAGAGCTTGCCTGAACTTGAGGCGTCGTCGACCTGCAAATTTACCGAAGATCATCAGCAAACACATGGACTCAAGTTCCAATTCTTTCCTGTCAAATGCCAAGAAACGAGGGCGCACCACGACGAGGCATTCCAACCGAATTATCACCAGCACAAAATGGTGTTCAAATGTAACTTTCAGAGAATGATGCCCGCTTGGGCGAGCAAACGTTATCTGCGATGTGTGCCACATTTCCAGAAACGTCCTATTTTGTGCATCGGCTTGCCGGCACTGCGCTATTCATATCCTGACTGACTCCGATGGTTAACACTCATCCGTTCTCACCGAAAGCGCAATTTCGATTGAACTGGTTCGAGCGTCTCTTATTCGCGGAAGGACGACCGTGCCAACCATTACGAATGTTCATTATGAATCCTCGTGATGGAATCGGAGTGACGGAAACAAATTTTTTTCTCGCTGACGAACGACGTTACGAAACACTACCACGACTCGGCGACACGATCCCACAATCCTATGACCGAGCTCCACGAGGATTCGTTGCACGCCTGAAGACTAGGTAGCCGCCGAAATGGCCATTTACTACCGCAGATGCTGTGGATTGTTATGATGACGTGGTCCTCCGGTTAGTTTTACTTTGTACCCCGAGAATACAGTAGAGTCTGATTCGCTAAATGAAATGCAAAGGGAAATTGTTTCACTGCGCATCTCATTACGACTGTTTCCAGTTTGGCATTTTCACTCTTGTGAGATGTCGGTCGTAACACTCGCCGACGAACGCCACCTTAAACCCAAGGGCGACGGAATATGGCGGGCCGGCACTTAATATCCATATCTGGAAAAGGAGGCACGATTTTGATGAGATCTCACGATGACAACGACTTGGTTCCTTCGCTGACACTTGAACCTGACTTCCAAGGTCTTTGTTCTTTACGAACCTCGTCAAATTTCGCTCTTTGGATCATGGCGATACCTGTGCCGTCTTGGGCTTTTTCTGACGTGCCTGATCTTCATTCTTTCGTCCGCGCCGTCGTGTCTCGGCTGACGGATGATGAAACGGAAGCAAAAAACAGGTACCGTCTTGCCATCACTGAATGTCCCTCGATGGTTTGCAGACCGCGGCATGAAACACTGTTCGCTGACAAAGGCCGTTGGTGCAAGCGCGCATTCGTGGCGCTGTATTTGTGGCTGTTCTGATTCGTTCGAGTCAACGCCGAATTGGAATGGAAACGTTATCGTCGGCAGGTTTCGCGGCGGGTTTGACCTTTGAGGCTGAGGTATAAAGTGAGTTGAGGATCTGCCATGACTCCTCACCATTCTTAAACCCATCCACCCGGTACCGGTCATTCCCCACAGTCTTATAAAGCAGCGCTGCATATCACGCAGCAACTCTTCAGCTCAAACCACATCTCCCTCAAACTCGTTATGAGCTCACCCCTGAAGAACTCGACCATGCGCGCCGCTTCAGCGCAGCAGCCATGCACATACTCCACCAAAGGGGGATCACAGTCATCCTCTTCCTCATCGTCGTCATCGTCTTCGTCGAATATAAAGAACGGTGCAAGCACAACAGGGGCCGTGTTCTTTTGAACATGCTACCCGCCAACCATTTCCCTCATCCCCCCATCTCCATCAGCCACTCCATTCAGCAATTTAACTTAATCAGTCACCATTGTCATCATCATCATCAACTCCCCTTTTCATCAGCGGTGAGATGTGCCCGCCCAGGCGAACCTTGCTAATGGTGAGCAGCTGGTTCCCCGTCACGTGTATGGAATTGCCGACTGACATCACGATACTTGACAGCGCGAGAGTCCCTGTTCAAAGGCCATCTAACTTATCTATGAGGCGATGTAGTTCGCCTTCGGGAAGCAACCAAGGGACAATAACATACAATAGGTCCAAGGAACAATCTATATCTCGGCAGTAATTGCTATCATCACATCGAGAGCATATTTATTTATCATAATCTCTGTAAAGTCCTTGCTATGTTAGCACCGCGCTGTACTTTAAATGTAGCCACACAGCATCTACATAGTCTCAATTTATTTCCGCGTTTAACGGTCCTAACACGTCAACAATGAGAGATTTGCATTGCAAATCGTACATCGGATGGATTCGGGGACAGCTAAGTCGAGTCAAAGACTTGCGCAGCCATACGTTAGGGAATACTGAGAGCGCCTGACCATCCGATTGGTCCCAGAAAGTGGTCCTGCGCTGCGTTGACTGGCGCCATTCAAAGTAGCAGAATGCGGAGGTGGCGTGACCTATCGTATCGCCGTCAAAGCTTTCCAAATTAACTCCGCAGTGTGAATGGAGGCAATGATCGAATACAGAAGGAGTAATGGCTCCGGAATGAAGGTCAAGGCAACTGCGATCAAAGAGATCAGTCGGAGAATTGCACCTCTCATCTCAGCATTTGCCAAAGTCAGATCCCCAGTCAATGCGTGCGCATTCTAAGTCTTGAAGGAGTGATCTAAGTGTTGCAATCTCTTCTCTCCGTTCCTCCGCCAGAGCTGCCATGCGATATGATGATTCTGACTGGGAATGGTGATCATGATGGAGGAGTTTGTGAGCGTAAGTTAGCTTGAGCTAGTATTTGACCGTGTTTGTGCCCTGATGCTTCCTCATTAAGACTTACCAGGTTCGATCCAAGGATGTCCCAAAGTCACATCAGCCAGCGAGGATACGCTCTGGCTGCGGTCATTCCATTCCCCCATTCTACCTTTTCCGTCGCGTTCTGGTAACTTTATTTGATCGGCCTACCATCAGCTGATAGGCTTTTTTCATTTTCAAGCTGTCGAACTTGATGAAGACCACGCCGACAATCAAAAATTGACCCGCCATCCATCTTGACCCATTCAACCTTGAAGACACATTCTGTGTCAACAGTATCACGGATACACATCAATCCGGACATCTTTTGGGCTTGTCGATGGACAACCGTTGTTCACTCAACTACTTCAACCATCCTCATCCCATGAGAATATTAATAATATTCACCAAACCAACCACGATCCATCTCGGCACCGTTTTGCATAATTGTATCGATATTCCCATCTCCGCTTTGATCACCGGTATCTCTCTATTTCTGATCAGTCTTGCGCAACCATACACATCCAGATTGAAGCCGAATCACGAATGATGCCAGTTCCATCCCCAGTCCTATGTGCCGAGATTTTCTTTCTCACTGCTGCACTTCTGTCATGCATCACAAGTTTGCTCCCCTTTCGTTAAATCTTCCTACACCTAGGCAGTATAATATTTTACGCATTACTCTCAAGAGGGTGCTTTCTTTCTAACAGAATTCACCCATTCAGTCGACAGTTCACACTATCTCCACCGTTGCGTTGTCAACCGAGCCGCTGCGGAAACAGAACGTCTTGAATGAGGTTGGTACGTGATTACCGACCTCCTTCTAAATTGTTCGCATTTTACTTCCGTCTCTGACTTCACCCACGCCCGGCTTTATGCCGACAATAGCTGGTGTGAATTGACATCATATGTACGTATTCTCAATTTTCCGGGTGATAGTCAATACCAATAACTGCTACAGATGTTACTTACCCTTCGGAAATCCCTTGATCAGACACTTATTTATGTTATTCCTTGCATCAACATTGCTGTTAAGTTCGTGTCACATGGACGGTCTAAATCCCGCGACGAATTTGGGGCGATTTGTTGACCCCACCTTCTGATAGCATTTGGTTCGACCGACGAGAAGGATTCTTGAAGATCGGCGAGAAAACGAAACGACCGCCAACACCGCCACTGATGACACGGTCGTATATGGCCGAGTCCTATGGCAACTGCTCACCAACTCGCCGACCTTGACCGGTTTGGAGCACAAAATTCTCGCATGGAATGGCGCTTTATTTTAGGTTCAAGCTGCGTGACTCACCGCTTGGTATCCTTATCGCTTTCAGTTCGCACGCACCATTCTCACCTCACCATTCCACCCTGGCTTAGCAAATGGGGTTGATTCTCTGTTTTCCCCGACTTTCTGTTTAGCTGCCGACATCTGTGTACTCTCCTCCCAATGTGAAGATTTTCTTTTCTCAGAACCGTCGGATGGGTTGACTATGGGTGGTGGATGGATAGCATTCAGCAACAAGGTCACCGACTCGAGATTTTGCACACTCGAACTTGTGCGACCGTCCTCTCGGCGCACTTTTTGCAGTGATTCTGAAACTACCTCAAGACCAAACGATATATGCTAGGTGCATTGATTATTCCGTTATAAATTTAACAGTATTTCAGGGATGTACAACAGGTTGGCTATCACCCGCTCTTGACAATCCATATACTTACATCGAGGTTCAGAGTCGATACTTCGGCGCAACAGTCGAGCACGACATATTGCACTTCTCAAGCCGCACAGCCGAATTTACCAGATTGGAGTGCCACGCTTCTTAGATTCATATTCGATGTCCACTTATTTTTGAGGACTGTTGGACAGCCGCTAACATTGTTTCTCCGAACGCCAAATCACCACAAGAGCTCTTCGAACGATGATCCATAGCGGTGCTGTATCCTGTGCCTACTTTTCAATTCCCTGCAATATTTCAGAGTAAATAGAGCACTTATTCTTGACAGATCGCAACGTAATGGCACAATCGCCATGTGGTTTCGACTCATCTGGTCCGTCGAATTCCGCCGCTCAAGGAAGACAACGTTGTCGTGATCTTGCTGTAAATTTCTGACATGATTCCTAAGGTTCCCGAAGTGAGTGAAACCTTAGACCTGCTCATCCCAAAATTTATCACAACCCGTGAACAGTCAGTATTGAAAAAAACCAATGGCATCTTTTCAAATTAGGAAAACACCGTCTAGGCCAATTCAGCTCGTTCATTACATTACAGGTTTGCGCTGAGCCACAGGTTCTGATATTGCGTCAATCGTATTGTGGGGTCCGGCGACGCTATCGAGATGATAGGGAACCCAACTATGCGGAACAAGAACCATAAAGGTCACAGCATAATTACCTCAGAACGCCGGAATCCAAAGACGCGTGTGCAGTCACCGTTCGCCGTATGTGTCCCAGTCTTTGGACGGGACGGTGGACGGTCAGACCATGCTTTACAATTACACGATCAGGGATCTTCGAGTTACAGATGGATGAATGTGGTCCGTGCATCACGTTGGTTTCTCCTGAAAAGAGGTCGTTCCCGGTGACAGGCGGATCTATAGGTAAGTCAGTTTATTACTTACATTAACCTGATCTGCCAAATACCATTCTCCGTACGCGCCGCCATCGTTGTGTAAGCACCGTGGCTCCCAAGAATCCCACTTACCACATGCGCAAACCTCGGTACTTGTGCTATTGGACGCACAACACGCGGAGCAGTTCGCAGATTCTTCCGTTTTGGCCGGACTACCACGCTGTGTTCTACATCCACAGCAATCTTTGCCCCCAAAATATTATTCAATATGACAAGTTATTCATCAAGATAAACGGGTTTCAAACCACAAATTACGCCAGCACGAATATCGAAGTCTACAGGATTGCCTGACTCTATTGAGGTATTCGCCTACCTTCAAGGGGACAATTTGCAAGAATCACTTCCGCTTCTATTACGCATCCATATCGCTTGTTCGAAATACCGATTGGTCGAGATTCACATGCAACAGTGGTCAGCCCGACCCGACAAGTCACATTACGAGGGGTACGGTATCTGAACTTCATTCGCTGAGTTTTCTTCCCGCATATCACGGCGAGGCGAGTTAACGAGTAGCTCTACCTGTCCCCATCAAAGTCCAATCTTCCAGAATCGACGTTTTCCGGCCCCATTCATCATAGCCTGATACTCGATTTTTATGTGTGTCAATTCTCCTTCTTTTGACGCTGAGTAAATAGAGCGAACGAATATTCAATCATTACGGAAGCATAGTAGAATCTGCCGCGACGTCTTCCCCTCCTTCCCAGAGTGCGTCCGAAGCGGAAGGATTGCTCGCCTCAATTCAAGGGATGCGAAGACAGGTTGCCCGGTTTACGACAGATCAAATTTTAATCTCGTGAACTTTCGAGATTCACGTGGGTTGACACATTCTGTGGTTTTTGGTCAACGCGACGCAGCTACCATACGGTCAAAGCTTCCCACAAGAACAACTTTCTCCCCTGCTACTCCCAACCTAAGGTCCTTCTGTACAGCGACTTTCTGTCTGAGGGCATTGACTGCTTGATTTATTCCCGGACATATCGCTCCGAGAAGTCGTGATACCTTTAATTCCGAGGTCTGTCTATTTCCAGTTTCGTGTGTCAATGGATGGCCAGAAGTTTGCAAGAATAGAGACCTTCGAATTGGACCCGACCGATCAATGTGTTCTAGTCTGGACTCCCTCCCTCGCTTCACTGGTGCATGTAGAAGACGCTCCCCTCTGCATGAAATTTACCGCCCTCTTTCTGTCTTGGGCATTGTTCACAGCACCCCGAACTGTCCCAAAATCCCGCTTCGATAGTCCTGGTACTGCGATTGAGGACTGCCCGAAGAGAATATGGTACGCAAAAGCGGTAAAGGCAAATGCCATGTTAAAGATATCGATGAATCGATCGGTCTGCTATTCGATTGGTTGCGCTACGATGCATTGCAGATTCCATGCCATTCTGTGTGAACGGACTCGGACAACGCGGATGACTTCAGGAGAGCCAGTCTTCCTGTCGGATGATCCACATCAACCAATTTGTTCGTCTGGTTTCGCCAGAATTATCTCTGACCTATTTCCATCGTTTCTCGTATCCTATCCCGAGAAGACCAAATTGGCGCAGCGTAAGAATCACGTCGAATTCGCAGTTTTCAACACCGGACACCAGAAGGATCCACCACAATATAGAAGACACCTTTTCGGTCATTTACATTGCAGAAGCATGTGGCTTGGGTCACATCATCCTGAGGATTCGGCACGCTCAGGGAACGCATAGCGAGGCAAAGACGCTTCCCTTGAACAGGGGCATGTCCTCCACCCGATTGGCGGGGACGTAGTTACTTCGCTGATGCTGGCTTGGGAAGCTGTCGAAGACCACATTTAGGGATTCTTCGGGCTGAACGGTAATTTTAGCCCCTCCAGCCAGAGCCACGTCAGTTCCGGTCATTCACCGCCTACAGTGTGCCTGTGGCTTGCTGGGAACTGAGGGACTTGCAGATTCAATGCCAGTCAATGCACCTTGGGGGTGTTCGCTCGCCCACGCCGTAGGTCGCATTACGTTTAGACAGATAGGATCTTCATCATCCATCTGGCAAGAGCGTCGGTGCCTCCCTTCCTCGTAGCATCTTGATTATTATGGCTTCATATGAAGAAGAAGAAAGGGCCGACACCGCGTGCGTCCGCAATACTTGATCTCCGGGTTGCAGTCGTCCATCAAGGTATTGTAGGATGGGACCGTTGCCTACGTAAATGGTGATAAAGTGTGATGAAGAATAGTTTCGCTAAAAATTTGTTCGTAAATCGGATCGTAACTTTCCGTGGTCGGTACATGCTTTGGTTGGTCCTCACAAGCCCTTACATGACGTCAACGGCAAAGGTGACATCCGCGTGGTGCGAAGATCGAGTATTTAATTTCATGATCTTCGGTGCCTCACTAAAGCATGTCATTGGTTGGGCAGTCGGCTCGCAGTGTCCGCCGATCTTGTGACCGCTCTGTGGCCGACAACAAGCAAAGTTGGGAAAGATAATTGACTTTGAATCATCAGAAAATCCGTCCATCAGCGCCATATGACAGCAGGAAGCCCGGTTGAATACATACGCGATTGGACGAACAGTTGGGCTTGCACACAACGCCTGTCAGCCAAGAATAAAATCACCATAATAGTGGTAACGAGACCGGAGACTTGCGTCATTGATCATGGGACGCATGGTTTATGTCGGCAGTTTCCTATTCGGGTTAGTTTGTTTTGCTTAACTCTCAACTGAACGCTCGACAGTGCCAGCACTCGCCGCCGGCAGTGGAGGAGTATGGGGATGAAGCTGAAGGAGAATGGATGTGCGAAAATAGACGCTATTCCTGTAATCCATCAGAGTTCTCCCAGGCTTAACCGGGCGAATTCAACTTGGCGATATTCTTCTTCCCCGCTTCTGAGATCACGCGCTCCACAACATTATGGGGCACACTGACATAAAGACCGCCTTCCGCCGTCATTTCCTGCGTGGGTCGTCTTCGTCTTCGACGGCCACCTTCACAAAGAATTTGAAAGAAGTGTTGTCACCATGTCGCACGTTCTTCGGATACTAGTGGGCTTCCATCTCGCGTCATCTGCTGTCCTAGCCATCCCGCAAGCCGCTTCTAGCTCTGGATCGTCTACAGCTACATCTCCGGCAGCGGCTAGTGGCGTGCCATCCATCACCGTGTCCACAGCGGTGCCAGCGCCGACGCTCCCGCTGACCAGCACAATACCTTCTCAGGCCGCTTTACCACCGAATCAACCATGGTGCCCGAGTAAAATATTTTGCGCAGGTGATGTGAGTATCTTTCAATCATTTGATCGCCATGTGGAAGTCGGCGATGGAGAGCACAATTCGGGCTCTCTAATAGCATTGCCTTTCCACTTACGACTGTTGCTTTGACCGGCTTTGTATCGCGGGCATCTGATATCTCCCTACCTCCTTGTCGATGGAGGCGGCGTGTTTTCGAAATCTGATTTGGTTTCATGTCATCCTACGCGTCTGTTGGCCTCGTGTCTGGTAGCTTTTTATACGCCGACGAAAATATCACCTCGGAGATGACGGCAGATAAACTTGATCGATATGTCATTCCGGTTTTCACCAATGAAAAAAAATCAACTCTCCGAGGCGCCAGGATGTTGGTTAGGATTCTTAGGTGCCCGGGTCCGTTTGACGAAACGCGAGCACTGTGACATGTCGTAAACGCTGCTCATTCTTTTTTTTGCGGATCCATGTTTTCATCCGTGCCTATTGAGATTCCTTTTCACTGACAAATCCATATCACCTAATTTCAACAGATTCTCCAAACAGTGAACATCGCAAACCTCTATACCGACCAAAAAACCTTCGTCGACAAACCCACTAACTCCTCATCAGCCTCCGTCCTCGCCGCATTCAATGCCCTAGTCGCCTCTGCACCAGGCAACACCACCGCGAACCTCACCGAACAACAAGTAGCCTCCTTCGTCACGACCAACTTCCGCGGGGAAGGACTCGAGCTCGAGGCGCAAGCCCTACCGTCGTTCAATCCGAACCCGCCATTTTTGACCAATGTTTCGGATTCGCTGATGAGGGCGTTCGCGCAGACGGTGCATGGGTATTGGACGCAGTTGATTAGAGGGACGAATGCTAGTACGCTTTGTGGAGAGGGCACGAATGGAGGGTCGTGTGAGAGCACTTTGATTCCGCTCAATCACACGTTCGTCGTTCCTGGTGGTCGGTTCCGCGAGCAATGTGAGTGGTTCAATATTTGAAAGGTCGTAATTTTGTGTTGATGATGTTTTCAGATTATTGGGATAGCTTTTGGATCGTGCAAGGATTACTACAGAGTGGTTTAGGCGGTATCGCGAACGACACGTTGCAGAACTTCATGGATGAGATCGAACATATTGGGTTCATACCGAACGGTGGAAGGATCTATTGTACGTTAATCACATCTCCATTTTACCTCTTGCTCGTATTGACATCCGGTGCCGCAGATCTTGATAGATCCCAACCACCGCTATTCATTCACGTTAGCCCCCATCGTTTCTTCCGAGGATTTAGACTTACCTTCAACCTCACAGATGCTCTCGGCGTACGTCAACGCGACTCAAGACACATCGATCCTTACCCGTGCTCTCCCCCTCGCCGAGGTAAAATTCACAAAATTATCCATAATCCGAATATATCACTAATTGAACTTTCCGTCCATAGCGCGAACTTCAGTGGTGGACGACCAACCGATCCTCGAGCGTCAAGTCTCCGTTCACGAATAAGACGTATTCACTCTTCGGATATTCAGTGAACAACAGCGCTCCCCGTCCTGAGTCATACCTCGCCGGTTCGCCTCACTCCTCCATCCCATCATTATCGACATTTACTAATTTTATGGCTTTCAAACACACAGACTATCTCACCGCCAACGGACCCGACCTCACGACCCCTCTGACGGAACCGGAAAAGGAGGCCCTATATGGCGAGCTGGCTACAGGCGCCGAGACTGGGTGGGACTACACCGTGCGCTGGGCCGCGCAGCCATTTGCCGGTGGTACGAACAATACAAACCCTGTATTGAGGACCTTGAACATCAAGAACCTTGTGCCGCTGTGTTTGAACAGTATTTTGTGTGAGTTTTCTTATCCTATCTATGACGTTAACGATTGCTGATTGTTGCTGTGGTGTGGTGACACAGATAAGTCTCGCCTCCTCCTTGCCGACCTCTACTCCCCACCGTTCTCACCTGCCAAGAACACCTCCAATGCTCAACGCGCGTCCTTCCATCGGTCACAGGCAGCCAACATCCGCGCAGGAATCCTCGACCTCATGTGGGACCCCACGAAATTGGCGTTCTACGATTTCAATAAGAGCTCGAATGCGCGAAGCACGGTGTTCACCGCGGCGCATTTCTATCCACTGTGGAGTGGCATCATCCCGCCTGATGTGTTGGGCGACCAGAACAAGACGTTCGGAATGTTCGCCACTGTGAATATGGTGATGAATAGGTATAATGGGACGTTCCCGACCTCTTTCATCGAGTCGGGCTTGCAATGGTACGTTAGGAGTAATCTGAGTTGACAATGGACGTCGTGCTTACGAGATACTGTTTGGTTCCATAGGGACGCGCCAAATGCCTGGCCGCCTCACCAATACATCCTCCTCGAAGCCCTCCGCGCCATCCCTTCCAACCTCTCCACCATGCCTGTCCCGGCAACCGGCGGCCCGGGAGTCGCAGATACGTTTGAACTCATCCCGCCCGGACAAATCGGCATTGGCGAAGACCAACTCCCAGGTCAATCACTAGGTGGGGGTAAAGGAAATTCCACGGGAGATTTGAATACGTTGAATGGAACGGTTGCGAATGGTGGAAATGCGACATCTGGAGAGGGATGGGCACAGACGTTGCAGAGGGAGGTGGCGAATAGGTATTTTGCGAGTGCGTTTTGCAGTTGGTGGGTTCGGTTTATATTTTGGGTTTCGTATGCCAATTGCTGATGGTGGGAATGTAGGCATGCAACTGGGGGATCGATACCGGGTGTACTTCCCAGACTATCGGACCAGGAGCTCAACGTTACTCAGAGCACCACGAACACGGGCAATGTGAGTTCCATAGACCGTCCTTCAAATACCTGCTTGACAATTGTGTCAATAAACAGATGTTCGAGAAATTCTCGGTTTCTGATATTGACTCAGCTGGTCGCGGAGGGGAGTATACCGTTCAGGTTGGTATTTCCATAGTTCTCCGTTTTATCGTCATCAATTGCTAAATATCCTCGCCACAACATAGGCTGGTTTCGGATGGACGAATGGAGTCCTCCTTTGGGTCGCGAGCAACTTCGGTAAAGTCATAGTCGCACCAAACTGTCCACCGCTTCTCGCGGTCGCCAGTAGCAGTGGATCAGGCTCTGCGGCAAGTCCATCGGCAACTGGTAAATCGGGTGCTGTGGAAGCGTGGACAATATCTCGGTTCTCTGTCGCCGTTGCGGTTGCACTCGTAGTCGTGATGCAGAACATAATGTAAGATGAGGGAGGATGCTTGGACTGTTCGCTTGCATGTTTATCGGACTAATGTGGACCATGACTGCCCGTATTGTTATGAGATCTAACATGAAAGGATGTTGTGTCTAGTCCGCGTGACGAATGGGTGAATTGCTGTGCAAAAATTTGTTACTTTTCAGCGACAATACGAGAGCACATGACTCCATCGAATGGACTTCTCGATCTGAGAATACCAAACTACTGCACCGTAAGGTAACTTCAGTTACAGGCCTTCACTCAGAACGGATCCCTCTGAAATCGGGGACATCGTACAGTATTTCCCCTGTATTTCCGTTCAGTCTAGAAACGGTCGAGTCGACTTTTTCACGTCAAGTTAAATTGGCGAATTTTTCGGTGCATTCCGGTGAATGGCGTCGTGATTCCGCACAGGCGTTGATATCCCGAGCCAGATCCAATAACTCATCATCAATGGGTTGGCATTTCCCACGCTGCAGACAATTTGGTGTGGTCATCACAGCGTAATTTAACAGAGACTGAGGCTGAATTCGATTGAAGTTTAATATTGCCTTCGCACCACACATAATTTCTAGGGATTGAAGTTTCGATAATTCTTGGTTTGATGTAAGGTACACGCGAATTGCGCCTCGCCGTCAACAGGATAGGGTTAGAGTAGTATCGTTACAACAAACGGTATCGTCGAAAACAGTGGCTTGCCGTTGCGAGCCAAACCAGTCTATATCGTAAAATATTGGAAAGTAACGGTCGCCAACAGTCAAATGTCAAGTTGCTTCAAGGTGTTCGAAATGGTTGAGTCCTGGACGACGATGAAATCATTTTTAGTGCAAACTGTGGGAAAACATACCTCAATAATATGAATGACAGCCTCTTCGGCCGGGGTAGATATGAAAAATTCGCTGCGGCTCGCGTCCCCGTTCACCATCCATTCGGAGTGTGTAATAATAGGTTCAGATGAGCCCGACCTTTGTGTTTGGTGGGTTCAGGATTCGTGATTAGAAAAAGATGCGAAGTAGCAAATGGGGGCAACTCACAGGTATCCATCATCTTCCCAATGATCATCCAGTTCCCAACATTCATCAGTGCTAACCACGTCTGAGTCCTTATCATCTTCTGCTTCCGTGCGTGACTGTGCCTGATTCCACTCCTTATTTGTCCAAATATTCGGGTTCGGGTCCAGCGCAAAATCATCAGACATGGCCGCGTGTTCAATAATAGCATCGAAATTTCGGCCATGTTCCAGTAGCGCTTGAACCGAGGTATCGAAGAACTTTCCCCTCCATTCAACAAAATGAAGATGAAGCGTGGTAAGTTCATGGACAGGCGTGTTTTGAAGCAATTGTGACAATTCCTGGAGAGGCTGGCGAAAGACAGCGATGCCATCCCATTGCATGAGAAACGCCTGTGTTCCTATTCGAAAAATCACCACATCATGATCATCTTGTAGAAACGCCACTGGATATGGCTCCCCTAAGTATCCATAGCTAATCCTGATCTCATTTACCGAAGAATGCGACAAAAAACGTGTCAATAACATGTCAGGATCCATGTGGCCCCAGCGGAGGGATGGCATTGCCCAACGCTTCAAATTCCTGAAACTGTGCCAATCGCTCGACCAACCAGGCGCAGAAAAATTAACGTCTGCCGGGAGCTTCCACGAATATGTAAGTTGATCCACGATGTGAGCCGGAATGTCGTCGTTCATAAGGCATTCCCGAAATAGGTAATACGGAGGCAGGTCCATCTTAACAGGTACCTGAACCAGATACTGTCAAGAGAGCACATGTTATGGGGTGACTTTGAACGTACTGGATGCTCCTTCTCGACATAGTTTATGTGCAATGGCGGTAGCTCGTCAATGAGACTGCCTGGAAGTATGATATCTCCGTGCACAAACCGAGCGACGCATATTTCACCTCGTGAAGTTCCGGTCAGTAGAACGCCACGGGAATCATCGAAGTCGAAGCAAGACCAAAAATGCAGAAGAGGGAAGTCAGCGGTGGGAAGAACGTGGTAATTTGTGTATATATTGTTGTCGCAGGAAAAACTGTCGCAGCCCGCCTGGAATTGTGGGGGTCGTATGCTAGCAATCAAAATCCTCGGGGGCAAGCAGTGGCGGATAGAGGACGAGATCAACCCAAGAAATTTTCTTCCCGAGTATCCTATCGTCATTGAAAGCACTCCGACAGGAGATTTGTCGTCATCTGTGAGCTGAGGGACATCGCATTCAACGGCTCCGTCCTGCAATTGGCCATTTGCGTCGAGAACTTGCATGTAATATTCTCCATCATTGCCCTTGAGAAATGCGTACAATGGGCGGGCAGCTGTTCTTTCCATACCACCTGGGAAAGACGATGTCAGTGACTCGTTGTTCACGAAGCGAACCTCGATTATATCCGTCAATCCAGCAAAGACAGAGTGTGTATAGAGGAGTTCAAAATCCCCACTGCGACTCTCGGGATACGTGTAGACATGAAGCTGATCCGGAAATGCTACAACAACAAAGGCGTCCCAGATTGTCATCGCAAGGCAAGTGGTCTAGAATTATGTTAGAAGGCGATCGCCGTGACATTGCATGAACGCACCCGGTCATCCAAGGAAGCAATGGGAACTGAAGGCTTCAAGACCCATTGTGTACCACGTTTCCAGTCCAATAATATGGGATTTGAGTCGTCACCATCTACGACAGCAACCCCAAGATATGATCCGCGAAGGCACAGTACGCGATCAGCTCCGGGAATGGCATTCCGCTTCAAAATTTGTGGAACACAAGCAGACGTGCCAACGTTAAGTATTTGCACATAACGTTCCCTTTCGAAACATAAGATCAGGCATCATGGGGAGGATGTAGTGAGGTTCACCTGCAGCCCACAGATACGGCTATAATTATTTCAGTATTGAGATCTTCAATCTCTCCATCCATGATCGGTCCGGGGAAAAGCATCTCCGAGCATATTTGGTTGTCAGGCGAGGAAATATCCCATAGCGTCAGTCGACTCTCGGACGTGTTCGAAGATGCGGCCAAGCACCACCGTCCGCGTATTAGTTTCACCCAAGTCACTGCACGAATGCCGGTATCCAGGCGGTGGACATACAGACGGCTCGTAGAGACATATGCCTTTTCCAAGACAAACGCGTTACGCGTCCATGACTCGACAGCCGCTGCATCGACCAGAGTTAATGGCCTTCGATAAGGAATTACACATTTTCCGCCATCTATCACATAGCGCTTTAAGATATGAATCCATAGCCACTTGTCCGTCGATATGGCTTCTTGAAAGAACTTGCACACCTAAAGGAACCTAAGGAATGGTTGGACAGAAGACACGTAAAGACACACCTGTCGAACGGACAAGACATCCACCAGACTTAGTTGCAAAATTATGCATTTTAGCAGGTCGGACGGTAAGGTGGCGAATCTTGGCATTGTTGCTGTGCGGACGAACACCTGTGTTTTAAGAATGTCGGGGATACAACACAGGATGACAAATCAGGACCCCGGATACTGACCTCGTTTCGTGTCAACACGTCGCGCTCCAGCTCTCGCGCAGTCAAACGGCGTGCCAGTGACTCCAACAGCAACGGATCGTTAATTATGTTCTGCGATACTTTTCACACTGTCTCAATTGTTCAGTTCCACGAAATGACCGGAACCGAGTGACCAGAAATTCACTGGCGCAACACTGATAGACAAAGTAGCCAGGGCTGGTCACCGAGCCTACAATACTGAGGGAGATCCACCATTATAGCTTTACGTCCAATGAAGGCTTGGGACAGCATGGCATTCAAAGTCCTCAAAATCAATGATTTCTGTCTAACTCACGTCGCCATCCGCTCCGAGTGGCCACTCGGGTTCTATTATCCGGTATCGTCAAGACCAGCGCCGTCATAGCCCACGCACCTCGGCGTAAACGCAGAGTAATATAACCCGAAAGGGAACAATATAGAACACGAAGCCTGCCGGTCTGTGGGAGCATCTGGTGCCTTGGACCCACACGGACCCACAAGCCTACTGAAGGAGGAAGAAAGGAAGGGGTACCGCTGGCCTTGTGACCGACGATAATAAATTGACATTAGTCTGAGATTAGCAGCCAATGACCACCGTGACTTGTATCTGGATTCGACGCCAGTCAGCACCGCTCTTGCGTTCTAGATCCCAAGAAGTACGATAACGAGGCAATATCGCTATATGCCCTCGCCCAAATATCCTATCCGTTCTCAGGCTACACAGCAACTCTGTGCATTTGTATGTCCCCATCATTCTCCCAGCAAAGGTGGACACGTTACCCGCTACTTATATCAATGCTCAGAGCAAAAATGAAGGGGACCGAGGCGTTTCATCCCTTTGGTCCCCACTATTCTACTCGACTGTTCTCCGGTTATTTTGCTTTTTTCTGAAGTTCAGTCATTGAATTAATATCCGAATACAAGGTGAAGTACGAGTGTTGATCTCATCTAATTGCAAGCCTCGCAACACCACGTCATCATTCAACGAACTTGCCACGAATGCATCCACGTACCTCTGAATTAGATGAACTTGTAGGGGATCAACCACAGTGCTGGAACTGGAGTGTCTCAGACGTACGACTTAACTATATTTACTTATGGCGCCTATTGATGTAAATGCCTCAGATTCGTAGTTACGTGACAGGACAAGCGGAAGTATCTGGTGACAACAATGTCAAAGAGATTTCCCGGTGTCTGTTGCGATCTCTGTGAGATTATTCCGACCACCTTGTTATTTCTTGAAGGTCAAACTTGAACGAACTGTAGCAAGGGGGGGCTGTCCAAACGTCACACCCGCATTCCATTATATGACCACAACCACATGAAATACTACCCCAAGAAACGATACCACTTCTGCCAAAGTGTTACGCTGACGGACATTTTCAGTGCCTTGGGTAAGTTTGCCATCCTGCTTGTAGACAATTATTCCATTATTTCATTCATTTACTAGGTTGGTTTATTGCAGTGGCCGATTCACCGGCCGAATGCATGGGTAACGTTGATTGGTATCTCAGGCGTCTCTTAATTTATTCAAAATTCGTTCATACGATCATCCAAACTACTCAAGAATGGGAAGACGCGGATGGGCCGGTAGAGCAAGCCAGGCTGATCCCGACATGCACCAGCATTTTCTTTTCAATCTACCATCCACCATTCTACGTAAGGGACCTGACTGAAATTCAAGAGTCCAGTCAAGTTCCTGTACCACACGAAGTTCCGCCGGAATCAGCATTGCAGCTAGTTTCATTGGGTATCGCATTACCAGGTACCAGAAATAAGAACAATTTTCGGGTGCGACGGGAGGCAGACGTGAAACAGCTTGATGCCAGAATAGCAACCGCATTTCAGGACCATCATAATTCACGCACTCCCCCACTTGGACAGACGTTGGGGCATTGTGCGGAAACACTCAATGTGTTGAGGTGCATATATATGCATGCGTACGACCTAATTTAAACTAATTATATTGTTTGTCTCCAGTCAATCGATGGCGGACCGATGGGGATATGTTTTTGGCACGACTTTGGATGTCGCCATGCACAATCGGATCAACAGACTGATCACACTACCACATATGCAGTCGCTTCGCAACTGGATGAATTCCATCGTACCTCCATGCGACAATTGCGAATTCTTCATTTCCACCCGGAATTTGACGTTCATGGACATTGGAAATTTATCGGTCTATGGCCCCCTCCCGGAAGGATACACAGTCCCGAAAGTATGGAAATTGCAGGTGCTTAACAGTGACTCCGGACATGGTGAACTCATCACGAGCCCGAACTAATCCGTTGTGGTAGATTCGGTGCCGAACGACGACTTGCCGCATTTCCACGTTGGAGAGCCCATATCGAGTTTTTTGTCCCAATTGCCCGACCACAGTATGTCATGTACAACACACAAAGGCTTTGCTTAACTTGTACCTCGATTGAACAGTGGTGTTGTCAGTCGCATAAAGACCACGATCGGAAGGACCGTATGGGCCCGCACCCTTGCTTTGGCCCTACACCGCCGGACTTCCCCCGAGACCTTGCACAGCGCCTGGGAACACAGTCAAGGACGGGTGCAGTATTCCATGGACCATACATGCCAGAGACCATCAGAGGGCCCGAAACATCACCCCAATCATCTCGCACTGGCGGACCATCCCGTGAAGCTCACCACGGAGCTGCACACGGAGCATTTCTGCCTACGCGGTTGCCTGGCGGGCCGCCGTTGGCAACGCCATCATCGCTTAGGCCGTACGCATACCCTCAACCAACGCTGTCATATAACCGGCCGCCGTTGGCTAGGCCATCACCACTCGGACCATACGCGTACACTCAACCAACGATGGCGCCTGGCGGGTCACCGTTGGCTGGGCCATCATCGGGACCATACGCATACACCCAACCATCTCCTTTGCCTGGCGGTCCGCCGTTCGCTGGGCCATCATCGCTCCGGCCAAACGTGTACATCCAACCAACAGATCCGAGAGTTTTTAGCACAAATGAACCGAATTATCCGACTGTCGGATCAAACGACTCGGAATTTTGGAGAGAATTGCGACCTGCACCCCGGAGCAAACCACGCAAGCCAGCGCCGGGGGGGTAAGTCACAATTAATACAGCGAGGTAATACCTGGAGTGCCAGTGCGACAGTTCGGTGACAATATATAATGACAATGTATGGAAGTGAAGGGACGTACAATTACTGAAGGAAATTATTTGGTGGGACTTAATCATCATTCGCGATAATTAGAATCGAGATGTACGGGTAATACTTCTATGCTAGTACAAAAAATTCGTTCAATTTCCCACTAAGTGGACTGAGGAAGGATATCCTTACACTCCATCGCCATCAATTTGTTTCTTCGACCAAGTCCTTACGGCGCAATATGACCATACACCTTCCCATCATATCTAAAAATCCCCGTTTGTCGTCGCGAAACTCCAGCGGCAGGATGTCCCCTCTCAAAATGTGCCGCGTATTGATCTTCGCTATATCTCTCCGACTCATTCTCCACCAGCCTATGAAGACACTGCCCGAGACTGTGCAAAACCTCATACGATGCCTGAATCGGTCATCGATGGCACAAGTTGCTTGAATAGACATGTCATCCCGCTCAATGAGAAGGCTCTCGTTGAACATTGCCTTGCATTACAAATAAGCGGGTTCGGGCGTCCTCACAAACACGACAATTTTGACCGGATATTCCTGATAGTCGATTGGTCCATTAAGTACCCGGTCTCTATTTCCGGGCCTACTCCAGTGATGAACTGCGAAGGGTGGTGAATGGGTAACGCAGAACGCTGTCATAGTGAAACCAAATCCTCAATCAATGACTGCCGTGGTGTGAAGGACTTTGCCGATATTCGTAATTATAATAATACCTCCTGCGAACTAAAATCTCCGCGTTGATGCGCCATCCGTCTCTGGAATGAGGGCCAGAAGGAGTGGGTTGAGTTGGAAATCAACGATATCCTGAATTCTGGGTCTTGGAAGCGAGGAAAGATTCGAGACGCTTGGGGAGTAATAGACACAACGCGAGGAAACAAGAGTGGTGACCGCAGATATGGGAACAAAGCCATATTTCCGAGAAGTCTCTGGATCAGTAATATGTTCATGGTATCAATCCGTTTCTCCAGTCGTGCGTACGAAAATTTCGCTATGTGTTGCGTTCATGCTGACCACCAACATCCGTTCCAATTGCGAGATAGCAGGGTCGGAGGAAATTGATCTTTGTATATAGGTTATATGTCCAATTATTTGGGTCGGGATCCTCGTCGTAATCCTCAGACATCGCCACGTGTTGCAGAATATCATCGAAGTTCTGCATATGTTCAATTTGTATCTCGTCCGAAGTGTTGAAGTAATTTCCCAGACATTCAAGAGGAAGAAGCCGAGGCATTTTATTGAAATCATGTTCCGATGTATCAATGTTGGTTCCTGCCCATACGAGAGACAGAAGACGAAGAATAGTATTGAATTCATGAACAGTCATGTTTTGAAGTAATTGTGACAATTCTTGCAAGGGATGTTGAATCAGAGAGACGGCATAAATTGACTTTCTGTTCATGAGGAACGCCTGTGAGCCTATTCGAAAGATCACTATTTCGGGATTATGCAGTTGAAACACCACTGGGCATGGCTCCCCCAAGTATCCATAGGCGGCCCGGATCTCGTTTACTGGAGAGTCTGGAGGAAAACGTGTGAGTAACATATCAGGATCCATGTGTCCCCAGCGTAAGGACGGCATTGCCCATTGCTTCAAATTCCTGAAACTGCGCCAATCGCTCGACCAACCAGGCGCAGACACCTTGCTGTCACCCGGGAGCGTCCAAGAATAGGTAATTTGATCCACGAGATGAGCAGGAATGTCGTCGTTCATAATGCATTCTCGAAATTGGTAAAACGTTGGCAGGTCCATGTTAGGAGGTGCCTAAAGCATATATCAGGACCGGCGGGTTACTGGATGACATTCGAACGTACATAAAGCTCCTTCTTGACATTTTTCGCATGCAAAGGCGGAAGCTCGTCCATGAGACTACCAGGCAGTATGATATCTCCGTGCACAAACCGAGCGACGCATATTTCACCTCGTGTAGTTCCAGTGAGCAAAACGCCACGAGAATCATCGAAATCAAAACAAGACCAAAAATGGAGAAGGGGAAAGTTATAGGTCGGAACGACATGGTATTTGGTGCATATATCATTGTCACAGGATAACCGATCACATCCAGTCCTGGATTGTGACCGTTGGATGCCAGCGATCAAGAGTCTTGGGGGTATGCAATGGTGCGAAGAGGACGAAATCAACCCAAGAAATTTTCTTCCTGTATATCCTATTTTCATCCGAAGCATTTCAATTGGAGTCCTCCGGTCCGCTGGGGGCTGAGGGACATCACATTCAACGGGTTCGCCCTGTAATTGACCCTTTGCATCCAGTGCTTGCGTGCAATATCGGTGGTGCGACTTGAGAAATACGAGTAAATGGGTAGCGCTTGTTCTTTCCACATCATCAGGGAAAGACATCGCCATAGACTCATTGTTAACGAAGCGAACCTCGATCCCCCTCAAGATGGAATGTGTACAGAGCAGCTCACAACTACCCCCGTGACGCTCAGGGTAAGTGTAGACACGAAGTTGCCCAGGAAATGCAACGATCACAAAGGCATCCCAGATTGTCATCGCCAGGCAAGTGGTCTGGAAAAAATTATATGAGTAAGAGATCGCGAGATGTCGCAAGGACGAACCCGGTCTACGATATTTCGTAAGGAAGTGATCGGAACTGAAGGCTTCAGGACCCATTGTGTGTCGTGTTTCCAATCCAATAATATTGGATTGGAGTCATTCCCGTCTAGAACAGCCACCCCAAGATATGGTCCGCGAAGGCACAGTACATGATCAGCTCCCGGAATGATTTTCAGCTTCAAAATCTGCGGAATTCCAGCAGATGTACCGACGGTAAGCATTTGCACATATCGTTCCCTAGACAAATTATACATGCGGTATCGTAAGAACGACTCTGTGTGCCTCACCTGCATCCCACAGACACAGCTACAACGATTTCAGATTTAATATCTTCAATCTCGCCATCCATGATTGGTCCAGGCAAGGGCATCTCCGCACAAATTCGGTTATCAGACGTCGAAATATCCCACAGCGTAAGTAGACTCTCGGAGATGTTCGAAGAGGCAGCCAAGCACCAGCGTCCACGGATTATTTTCACCCACGTCACTGCGCGGATGCCAGTCTTCAAGTGATGGACAGATAGCGGGTTATTCGACAGATATGCTCTTTCCAACACAAACGCGTTACGCGTCCATGATTCGACAGCCGTTGCACCGACAAGAGACAATGACCTTCGATAAGGAATTATACATTTTCCGCCACCTATCACATATCGCGTAAAGATGTTCATCCATAGCAATTTGCTGGTTGAGATGATTTCTTGGAAAGCCACGCACACCTGTCGAACAGACAAAACATCTGCAAGAGATAGTTCTAACACGATCAGTGATAACAGATCGGACGGTAAGTTGGCAAATCCGGGCATTGTTAGAGTTGGGACGAACTTGCAATACCGGGGGCCACCGACAGGAATGACGGATCAGGACCCCAGAATTGGGTTTGCGAGGCAAAGATGGTCAATTTTTTTTACTGGTATAGCATTCTCCATAAAGAATGGAAGGAACTTGGAAATGACTTTCCTACTATTACGATTCAGTGCAAAATATTAAGGACTGGTTCAAAGCACTCGTTAGATCGTAAAATGGTATTTACGTGCACAGAGCTTGGGAGGACAACCCAGGCGTAACAGAAGAATTGCAACTCCTGTTCGTTCCAGCTTTCGAATAGATGTCTAATGATCTACGGTGATGAGTAATTTGAGATATATCACTGACAACTAGCATCATGATCAACTAAAGTTAACTTACGCCGAGGAAATTTAATCATGATGTCTCTGAACGCAATAGTGTCATTCTTCTAATCATCCTCCATCTCCAAGTCACCTTCCACACCCGCTCCCTCTCCTGTATCAACGAACTCGTCATACACCACATTGCCCGCCCACTCGGTCGCTTGCACATCTTGTCCATATCCTGGATCAGAGACCGTAGGTGCGGATGCGAATGACGGCGCCATATTGTCAGTTAAGAGGTCAACGACCTGTGGCGGAGGAGCAGGAGCGCGCTCTAATAGTGACTTGCGCACGATATCCAGCACTTCGACCGTTTTGTCTCCCAATCTGTCTTCCAGTTCTTCGACAATCTATAAAGGTGAATTGGTTTAAGTGAACTGTTCGGCGAGACCGGGAGAGGCTGGAAGACGCACGACGTAGAGTTCGACGGTTTCGGTCGGGGCTAGGTTAACTATTTGCAACTTCTCCGCCTTCGTAAGTTCATACGGCTCCAGGTCCTTTACGAGCTTCTGAATGGAGGCCTCATTTTGTCCATGCAGCGGCTGATAATCCGCAGTGAGGTACTGTATAGCCTAAATAAGTAAAAACAATGTTAAAAATTATTATGGTTGCGTTTACGATTAACAGGCGGGACAGCTTTAACTCACCTCAAATTCCACAGTCCTCAGATTCTCGCTGACACCTTCTTCAGGCTGCTGGTAGTTCCTGATCGGTTCACCAGATTGCTCCTCCTCTTTCTTGATACGGAGTGCGGTCTTGGTTCGCGCGAGTTGGTCGCTCTCAAGCTCGCGCAGAAGAGTCAGAACTTCAAAGTTGGAAAGAAGTGCCGATCGGGCACTGATAACCTATTATACTCAACATGTTGGTTCACAGTCTGAGACATGCAGCGTACCTCCATCCAAACTAGAGTAATTTCTCTGTTTTACATGCGTTGCGTCGTGGTTGAGCAAACCAAAATAAAATTGGCTTACGTCAGCACCGTGTGTCCAGCGAAGACGTTGCGAAAGAATGCAATTTTTTTGAAATGTACAGTTTCGTGTTTTCTTATAACATAGATCGATACGAAATAACCTTAAAGGTCCATTCCTCCTCCGAGTCCCTTTGTCAAGCACCGATCCTATCGATCAATATCACAAGCATCCGGCCTCAACGCACACCACAGCGGCTGCAGCGGAATTGCATTCACACCCCTCTTCTGCATCCTAAACGCAATCTCATGAAGCCGCGGCAACGCCTCTCGCACATCCAGCGGCTGACCCGTGGGCTGCGTTGGGCCGGTCCAGAAGACCTCGGCGGAGGAGGCCGCGCGCGGCCAGACGATGGAGTCGAGGTTCGAAGGACTGGATTGTTCGGTCCAGAGGAGATGCTCGCCTTGGGACGTTGTTAGATGGGTGGTTGGGTGCTAGTTGGGAGGGAGGGAGGGAAGGGGAGATGCGTACCTCCGAGGATGAGATGGTTTTGTGCGGGCGCGATGTTGGCGAGCGGGTTGAATGTGTACGCCTTCACAAGGAAAGAAAGTTTAGTGGAATGTAACAAAATAGCATGCCAAAAAAAACATCACCTTCTGCCACGTCTTGAACGGATCACACCAACTATTCCTACACACATAAAGTTCACGCATTATTATCTCGCGAGCGAAAGAGCCGATAGCAATAGAAACGTACCCCGATGGGAACGCTCCGACCCAACCACCATGACCACAGTCTAAGTAGAAGTAGTCGGATGGTGCATGTATGATTCTGAACCCCTTCTGTGCAACTGCAGCTGCGTCTTCGGAGGATATCCAGACCCTTAAAAAATGAAGTCGGTCGGTATGTTCAGGAGGAGAAACGCAAATGAGTCTTACATTGCGATGGTGTCGTTTGATAGCGTGACGTTATGCGAAAGTACCATCTCTGTAAAATCCCGTCAGCCTTCACTGAGACATAAACATCATAAAAAACGCGTACCTTCCCAAACAACAGGCGTCTTCCCACTCGCCCTAACAGCGCCATGCGTAGCCTGCGTGAACACATCCAACGCCTGCTCGAACGTCCTCCCCTGCGCCTTCAAATCGCTCTGCGTCTCCGCATCCGTGTTGTAGCAATTCTGGTTGATCTCGTCCCCGCCTGTGCTCATCAACTTGGAGGGGAAGAGCTTGGCGACGGCGCTGAGGAGGGAGGCGGTGAAGTTCGTGGTGGTGGGGGAGGTGAAGCGGAGTTGGCCTGCGGGGGGTTCTGCGGGGTGGGATTTTGCGTTAGACTCGGAGTAGGATATGGGATGGTGGGGGATGGTGAGACGAACCATTGGCGAAGGACGCCCAGGGTGTGGATTCGGCACATGCAATGAGTTCCGGATGGGATTTTGATATGACTGAGGTGTGTCCTGGCGTGTCGATTTCCTGTCTTAAAATTTAGCTCGATCTTTAAATATCTCCCAAATCGTTCAACTGACCACTAAAACATCAATACCGCGCTGAAAGAGACATGTTGAGAGGCACGCGCGATTTCACATGCAGGAAGGACCTACTGCAGCAGCGTAAGACACGATGTTCTGTACATCGGCCGGAGTATACACAAGATTGCTCGCGTATGCACCCTTCGCTGATAACTCCGGGAATCCTGGGACTTGCAGAGGGAAGCTCTGGCTGTCGACGATATGCCAATGGAAGGTGTTTGTCTGAGCGTTTCGAGTTAGAGTTGGATAAACACATGGCAATTAGTATCATACCTTGACCCAGCTCATTGCATCCAGGGTACGCTGGATGTCTGCAACTGGGAAGAAGTTCCTCGCAGTATCCAACATGAACCCCCGGTATGGCTAGAAATAGGAATTTGATCAGAAAGTGCTACCAAGCAAAAAAAATAGGAGACACACGTATGCTGGAGAATCAGTAATCGTAAACGGAGCTTTCAACGTATACGTTTGACCACTAGTGAAAAAGAATAACTGTCCAAATGTGGTCAGCCCTCTGAAGAGCCCAAGAGTCGTGTTGGCTGTCAAGCTCGCGGCCGATCCATCAGCGGGAACATTGAGCGTGTACGACTCATCCCTAGTCTCCAACGCTGACACCGCGACCTGAGAGATAGAAAGCGGCTTCCCCGTGCCATGAAGTGCCAACGACAAAGTCGACAGACGCGATGCCTTGCTGATCAACGGGAGGTCCGACGCGCCGCGGTCAACGACGAGTCGGCCAAGCTGGTCTGTCTGAAGAAATTTTTTGGTTTGCGCGACGGCCGCTTGTAAGTCGCTTGGGACGTTGCTGAACTTGTATTGGATGTTGAGGTCATTCGCGAGGAGGAGAGGAGTGCTCCCGCTTTGCATTGCGCGTGGAATGGGCCATAGTGAATGGACGTGGACAGGAAAGACAGTGGTCAACAATACACAAAGCAAGATCTTCATGGCTCAACCACGCCGATGTCGATCACTACCAAGAAAACCAGGATTTGAAGATCAGTACGTCACGACGGGGCGAAGGAGGGTTTTATACATAATAAAGAAGGACGACGAGCCGCGTGTCGTGGCATGTCAGCCCAAAGTCAGCCAAGTCTTCGAGAACCCATCAGCGCGAACAATATTAATACAGCACGCTGGGTCGTCTGACACCGAGCCATCCGACTTCTCTGTATGTTGGAATCTGATCACGAGGTGTTGACGGCGTAAGATAGGCGACATCGCTGCAGAAGGATCAAAGAAGCTCGTTGAAGGCCAAACAAAAAGATAAGCATTTGCGTGCTGGTCGGAATCAAAGCGCTGTGATGTTTAAACTTATGTCCCAGTACTTATAGACAAAATATAAAACTAGAGGGACATCCGTATGTATGGTGCATGGAGGATGGGACAGGACATCCAGGACACTATGTAGGTTCTCGTCAAGCTCCATGTCGCAAACTTGAACACGATGCATCGATGTCAAGATCACAATCGCAAAGGTTTGCTGGCATCTCAATATCTTATTCAGACAGCACTTTGTCTGAGGAACCTGACATACGGTCCAGTTGATGTCCCTTGAGCATTAGCCATGGACATGATCAACGCCTCGCAATTTCCATTCATGATTTGTGGCAAAAGCCCATGACCTTCACAGAACGGCGTGATCTCTCCGAAGATTGATATCTGCGCTATATTTTTGAGGTGAACTGTATGCACCACCATTTCCCGCAACGAGAGCTCAAGAAGAATCACAAACGTCAGGAGAACTCCGATCTGAACGCGCATACAGTCAGTCGCCCAAAATACTAAACTCAAAAATTATATTCAGCAGATAATAATAGTAGGATGGATCTATACTCAAACACATCTATGTCCGTAAACCTACGAGACAACCTAGCCCATAGAATTACAACGCCCCGGTCGCAAAGCGCACCACATTGGTTGAAGAGGTGTAGCACGAATACCGCGCTTCTGCATCCTATAAGTCATCTGGTGTAGTCGAGGTAAGGCACTCCGGACGTCGAGGGGTTTCCCGCTGGATGTTTTGGCACCTGTCCAAAAGACTTCGGCGGATGCTGCTGCTCGTGGCCATGCGATTGAATCGAGGTTGTGAGGGGACGCCTGTTCAGTCCATAGAAGATGTTCGCCTGGAGTGCATGATGTCAGATTGTTCAGTTTAAAATCAGTGAAGGATGATGGCGAACCTCCGAGAACTAGATCTTTCTCCTTACGTGTGATATTGGCTAATGGGTCAAAAGAGTATGCCTGCCAAAAAAAGTTTCAGTGTCAAATTTTGATCAAGGAAATGCATTAATTAACAAACTTTTTGCCACGACTTGAAGGGATCACACCAGCTCGTGCTATCGCAGTATATCGTCAGTCACGGCACTGCAACGTAAGGATCGACGACATACTAAGTACTTGTGGGCACGACCCACGGACCATGCCCACAGTCCAAGTAGAAGTAATCATAGTTCGCGTGGATAATCTTGAATCCTTTTTCCACGACCTTCACCGCCGCGTCCTCGTTATGCCAAACCCTGGACGGAAGTTTGATTGAGTCCACATATATAAGGAAGTGCTGGGAAAACTCACATCACGATAGTATCATTCGTCAACTGTACGTTCCGGGTCTTGTCTAACAACATATCTAGAAAGGAGCAAATCATGAATCTCGACTCGAGCCAAAAAGAAAGGTAAACACAAACCATCCCAAACGACCGGCGTCTTACCCACTCTCTTAACAGCGCCTTGCACCTCCGTCATGAACACATTCAAAGCCTGCTCAGCACTCTTCCCAGACATCCTCAGCGCAGCTTGAGAAATTTTGTCGTTCGCTGTGCAGTTTGCATTGACCTCGTCGCCACCTGTGCTCATGTACTTCGAAGGGAACATCGAGCCGACGGATTCGACGAGATTCGATGCCCATTTCGTCGTATTCGCGGACGCGTAGCGGAGTTGACCGGACGGTGGTTCTACAGAACATTGTTAGGCTCACTTAAATTGGTAATGCGATTGGGAACCGTGAACTGTACCAGAGGCTAATTCTGACCATCGACATCCCTCGGCGCATTCAACATGTTCTTTATATGCCTTTGATACAACAGAAGTATGACCAGGCATATCTATCTCCTGCGAAACACAATGATCAGGGACAATTTTTCTTTACTGTATCTATCTACTTACCACCAATACATCGATGCCACGCTAGGATGAAAGACATGGTAAGAAGTTATATTTTCTGAGAGGTTAGGAACACATACTGCTGCAGCAAAGCTGACGATGTCGTCCACATTCTCGACTGTATACTTCAGTTTCTTACCATCGTGTCCCCTATACGCACCGTGATGGGAAAGTTCCATGAACCCAGGTACCTCGAGGGGAAAGCTTTGACTATCGACGACGTGCCAATGGAATGTGTTCAGCTGTGACGCCCAAGCGATGAATATGAACATTTCGTAATATTAATGGTGGTCACTTACCTTGACCCAGCTCATGGCCTCGAGTAGACGTTTAATATCTGCAACTGGGAAGTAGTTCCGCGCCGTGTCCAACATGAAACCTCTGTAAGGCTACAACATCGTCAACGAACGGTTTTGCAATAAAAGTTTTCCGCTCACATATGCCGGTGCATCTTCAACGGTCAAGGGTGCGTACGGCGTGTATAAGACCTCTTCGAACGTGTAAAACAACTGTGTGAACGTCGTCAGCCCTCTGAACAACCCCAACGTCGTCTTAGCAGACAAGATCGCAGCAGAATTGTCAGCCGGAATCAGGAGAGTGTACGATTCATCCCTTGACTCCCAATCGGCAATAGCCTCATCGCATATGCTGCGAGAGTCAGAGTTAGTCAACTCAAGCCTCAGTTCGAAGAGCCTCGGCGTCTCTGGCTTGTCGAAGTTCTCAATCTTGTCACTTAATCCACGGTCGACGACGAGGCGGCTGAGCTGGTCCCAGGCAAGGTACCTCTTCGTCCGATCAACTGCTAGCTTCAGGTCGACCGGGACGTCAAAGAAGTCGTAAGTGATGTCAAAGTAGTCATCGAGAATAATGACGGTAGTGCCATTTGACACTTTTCTTGGAAGAGGCCAAATGGAATGTGCGTCAACGGAGAATGCTTGTGAAAGGAGAACAATCAGGATGATTGGCAGTGACCACATAGTCGGCGTTGGTGGCCGGGTTTGTTCTGCGGAAAGGCGAGGGATGCTCTTAAAATGGGCGGATGACAAGAATTCATGGATGGTACGCAATATTCAGTATTGCGGAAGGTGACCGAGGCAATGAGAGGAATGACAATTGAGGAGGCACGCAAAGGACTGAATCCAGGCGTCGAATCCCTCCATGAAGTATTCGTTTGCTCCTTGATGGCACCTGCTATCATCGGCCATATGAGGCCAACACCTGCAGGTGGGGTTAAATTTGCAATTCCAATGCACAATGCGAAAGCAAACTCCGATGGTATCATCCATTCGTCATAATCGGCTTAGGATAACATATGAATCTATCGATGTCAATAGAGATGCAATCCCGCTTGGGGCGTATTACCTCAAAGCAACAAATCATCATCTCCCGATGCATTCGTCGAAGCACCACTAACACCAAACGAGCCAAAACCCGCTGCTGATCCAGCTGCAGCTGGCTTACTTTGCGCCGCCGAACCCCAGATGCCTGCTTGAGACTTTTCCTTTTCGAGGTCTTTGATCGACTTTGCATTCCCAGTGGCGCCTTTATTCGCAGAAGCCGACGCGGATCCCAGGGACATACTGAACAAGTCGTCGAAGTTGACAGACGACGCAGGAACCGCCGCTTTCCCCGCAGTGGTGGTGGCAGTTGCACTCACGACCCCTTTGCCACCACCCAGCGTTGTGTTAGCGAATTGGCTTTGTCGCGCCGGAGGTGAGGTTGGCGTGATAACCTGCGCTGCGCTGTAAATTGGAGGCTGCTGCGCCTGCTGAGCAAATGTCTGCCTGTTAGCTGTTGGCGACATCGCAGGGAACGCGTTAAATGTGGCTGGTTGCTGGACGGGGTTAAATTGTGGTTGCATGCTCGTCATAGCCTGCCGTGGCGGTGCGGCCACGGCGGGTTGTGAAGCAGTAGAATTGAGGAATTCGAAGACATTCGGCTTGTTAGCGGGAGCGGATGGAGGGGCGGCTTGGAAGTCGTCAAATTCGTCGTCGCCTTGCAAATTATATCATAAGCCAGTCCATCCCGCACACGAAAGAGAGCAGGTAAAGCTCACCATCAAGAGGATTGGACGCCGTCAAGACTGGCAACGCCTTTTCGGCTCCAGAAGTTGCCGAAGCGTCGTCATCGCCGAATCCAAGCAGATCGACTTCCTTAACAGCTTGCTTCGGCGCCGCCTTTGGTGGTGGAGACGTGGCTTGAGCGGTCGCGGCGCGAGTAGAGAGGGATCCCGACCGGCCAGGGGTGCCACTCTGCCCATTGTTCGACCTCCGCGCGGAAGTGTCGTAGTCGCCCGCGTCGTACTCCTCATAACCTCTCCTGCCAGCAGCCTCGTCCCTGAACCCGCCACCACTTGATGACCCGCCTGGGTCGGAAGGACGTACAATGAGCAACCAGTTCAATCCTAGCTGTATTGACGATCGGCGTACCGTTATCGTAACCACCCCCACCTCCACCTCCACTGTAACTGCCACCTCCACCATAGCCCTCATTACCGAACCCTCCATATCGACCTCCACCCGACGAGAAGCTCATCCCGTCATTCCCCGTCCCAACATATTTATTCCGGTTCGATTTCGCCTTTCTCCTCTCCCCCCGGATTTTCTCGACGTCCACAAGGAGCTCCGACAGCTCCTTCGCGCGATTTCGGACTGATGTAGTGCAAGAATGAGTCGTATGCGTAGGATAAATGGGAGTGAATGTTTTAAGAAAAATAGCACACACCGTTGATACCCTGATCTTTGCCCTTTTCGTCGATGTAGTGGAAGTTTCTGAGCATTTTAATGGTGGACAGATGTGATCGCGCGTCATCCACAACACGTTCGCTGCCGTGTTTGATGATGTATTCTAGCAATTGCAGAGCCTGGAATCCCGAGTTGAGAGACAAGTCAAATAAAGCATCTTGGCGATCAGACAGACCTTATAGATTTCCCTCCATTGACGCGCCTCCTTGTCCATGAATCGTGAATATATAGCTGGCATGATCTCGTTGAAGTGCTGGCTGTCCATTCGCTCGTGACTTCATTCACGTAGACCCCAGAAATCAAAAGACATACAAGTTGAAGGTCCTGAGAATCTTGCCATCAGTCTAAATCGACAACAGCAAAGACGATATACTAACCCTTGAGCAATTTCTTGCATCAAAGTCGAACTCGCTCCCCTACACATATTGGTTCAGATACTCCATGATATTTCATCGGGTAGGTTACCTACCATGGGTCATCATTCGTCGCTTCTCTAACCTTAGCCTCCATCTCCGTGACATTGAGCACCATATTTTTCGCCTGCGATCGTTCCCATCAACAAACAGGCCACCAAAAACACCGTCGTCGGCCTTACCTGGTTGTACATACTCTTGATATCGTACATCGTGATCTGCGAGAGCTGATTTCCAAGACCTTCGAGGCGATCCATGATGAGCAGAGTTGCGTGGTCGTCGTTTCGCGTGATGTGCAAGAGCCAACTTCTTTAACTCTTACGTAAGCTCAATAAAGTTGTTGATAATTCGATTATTTGCACAGGTTAAAGGGCGGAGCGAAATAGCAAACCAGGGAAATGCGTGAAAAGGGGGTTCGAACTACTGCATTAAAGATACAAAGGTATAAAAGGTTCATCAGTAATGAACGCCCGCTGCAGATTACACGACCTCAGACTCAGAGGTTAGGTTCAGAGTGCCGAAGCCATGCTGATCCCTTGGAACGCCCCGCGCGCCGTCTGTGCCGAAGGCATCTGTGTCGTCTGCGTTTGCAGCTGCTGCTGCACCTGCCGCTGCGCCTCCTGTTGCGCCGGCGTCGGTACGTTAGCGCGCAGCTGGATGGTCATGCCGTCGAACACGGGGCTCGCCTTCTCCTCGAGGTCGGAGTACATCACGGTGAGGTCCTTCCGCTGTTTCTCCCAGTTGTCCGGGTCCCAGTACGTGTACGTCCCTTGCTCGCCGCCGTCGATCTTGCCAGATGGACGCGTGCCTGCTTCCTTCGTTAACCAGAGACGCATGTCTTTGTGGAATCGCCAGTTGCGGTTGAACCTGCCAGTGCACATGTGTTAGTTTAATTGAGGAGCGGTGGTCGATGGGAAGGACGTACAGCTCCTGGGAAGCTATCTCCTGCAATGCGTCTCGTGGTGAGGAGTAAAACATGTAAAAGAGCGTCTCATCGCTGAAAGCCATCGCCTTCTGTGGGCCAGGCGGAGGCGGGTGGACATTATAACATGCCGGTAAGTGGTAATCTGGCTCAACGGAATGTGCTGCGCTCGAGTCCGTCCATGGTGTGATGAACGTCGAATACAAGTTCCTGGGCAGACCTAATCAATACCGACGCAACCGCGAAAATGTCTGCGGGAGAATGAGACATACCCGGGATTGTGCATGTCTAACCCCATCGTACCAAGATCCGTCCCCACCGAAAGTAAGCTCCCATCGATGTCCGACGTTTTGATCATCGCTAGCAACCCTAAGAGCCCCCACCGGTCTGCAGGCGACATCAGTATTTGCTGCGCGGCGGTCTGCGGTACCGTTGTCGTCGATGACGATGTCTGGTTCCCTTGTGTCTGAGACGCGTGCTGCTGGATCTCCGCAACGATACTGTTCCCGACGAATTGCTGTTGTTGTTGCTGCTGTTGGTGATTCGCTGTGTGCGCCGGTTGTTGATATGAGGAGGGCGGAGGAACGCCAGGTGGTGCGTTTAGATGGGGCTGCTGCAGGTGACTGTGGCCTGATCCTCCATTTTGAAGGGTGTTAGGAAAACTACTTGTCTATATCACGATCGATTTAGACTCGGAATATCAAGACATGATGGGCTTTGTTTACGCACCCGTTTTTCCGACTCTGATTGGAACCCAGGATGTACATTCCGTTGCGAGCCCAGATTCAGCAGGCCAGGTTGCTGCTGCTGCTGCTGCGGTAACGTGCCCAGTAACCCTTGTCGATGCTGACTATGCTCGCCCGAGAAGCCATTCAGGCCTGGCGGATGCGTTGCGTCCTGGCTCGAGGGTGCCTGTTGTGTACTTTGGCTCTGCCCACCGAGCGCTGGAAAATCGTCCGGCGTGAAGTCCCGCGACTGCTGCGTGCTCCCCGTCCCTCCCACACTCCCACTCTGACCACCTGATGACCCTCCCGGAAGTGGAACACCCGTCCCAGCCTGGCTCGCGTAACTCGACGCCAAATTTGTCGCGGGACTGTTCGTGTTCGCATTGGCATTCGACGTCCCTGTCGATGTTGATCCCAGTGCCGGGAAATCATTCGGGTCGAGTCCCACTTCACTCGCAGACGACACGGACGGTGCTGTCCCCAGGCTCGACGTGGCATTTTGCGCCAAGTGTGGAGGTACGGTTGTGGATGATGCCGACTGTTGTTGGTTGTGCAGTAATGGTAATTGCTGATGTTGCTGTTGCTGCGTTTGCTGCTGCTGGAGTGTGCTGCCAAAGGGAAATGACGCCTGCCCCCGCTGCTGGATGAAATTGGGTGTTTGAAGAACAACGTTTTGAGCCGTCGTCCTGTGAGTATTTGGCATCCCTGGATATCCCTGCTGCTGCATAGGATTTCTTGGAGGAATTCCATATGCTCCAGGGTACGGCGTTCGAAACGGGCCACTCAGAACCTGTGGGCCAATGTTCGGTGGTCGCTGAGGTGGCTGGCCTGCACACACGAACGTGTAAATATATCTCACACCTCCGCAAAATTGCACCGATTACCTGGTCGGTTCATTGCTCAATCTTGAATTTTTACTACAGATAATACAACATAGTTTTAGCCCAAAATCACTGTCTGGAACTGCAACTCACTGATGGTCGTCGTGTGCGCCAAGACGTTTCTTTGGTTCAGCCAAATATCGCAAGATTGCCTTTTCCGGTAAACCTTAATTGCAGAAAATCCGAAAATGCCGACAACACTCTCAGACGGTAGTCTCGTAACCAGACCCTTTCTCAGTGTATCGGCTCAAGAGGGAGACGGGACATGGAAGCGGAAACCGGAAAATAAATAAAAATACGAGGATACACTGAGAAAGGGTCTGGTACCACTCAATCAGAAACGAGTACAGTACCCATTTCAAAGTCCGATTAGTGCGCCACATCCCATCTTCCCTTCATCGTGTCGCTCATAGATCACTCGTTTGGATGGTACACCTGCACAAACGACTCAAAATCACTGCAGTGAACCTTTGGAGACTATTCTGCCAGGTTGAACCGCTCCAAACCATGCCGATACGGTCTCCGTCTGGTCTTAAGTGCTCGCGTCTCCCCGTCCTTTTACGTGGGCACTGCGAGCCGTATTCACAGCTAGTGGCGCTCTTACTGTTTTCTAACCTCTTCCTTGCTGTTCGGGATTGTCCGTACAACTGGGCCCATTCCTCGTCGCAATTGCAACTGGCCCAAGCTGTCCATGGCACGCCTACATCTCAAATTCGCCGCGAGGGTGCACGAGGTGCGAAAAGACCGTTAGAGGCTCCTCGAAGCAAGCAGGGCGCATACCTCACGCACAACCCCACGCAATTATGGACCGAAACACCCGCCGAGCGGTAGTAGCACGGCGAATCGCACACGACGTCGCCGAAAACAATCGCGTGTGGCAAACACCGATGACGACGCCCTTGCGGAAGATGCCAGTGGTTGCGAAGGCGGTGAAGGTGGTGAGGGTGTTAGGAAGGGAGGAGCGAGGAGGAGATTAAGAGGGTTGTTGAGGATAATACTGTGCATCGCGGACCGTGACACGAACATTCGACTGTGGTACTGGATGTCCTGAGCCGTTTTTATCGCTGTCGTGATAGTCTGCTCCCTTCGTTACTCAAAATACATTGACTTATTACTTTCTCATCCTGTTTGATGTTCATCGTAAGACGGAAAGATACTGCAGCGACTCGGCTGGGGTATGTGTGCGCTAACGTGTTCGTGACCTTGTTAAGGTTGACTGAGTGAGTTTCCGGGGTTCTAGCGCAGCGGTACAGTGGTAAGATGATTGATATGATGTATACAAGCTACCAAAAGCAACATATGGGTAGCCGTTGTCCAGTGGTATCGAGATGCGAGGGATTTACAACCGCGCCACAGCACTAATCGGACTTTGAATTGGGTACTGTACTCGTTTCTGATTGAGTGGTACCAGTCTCTATACAGAGTAAGTCCTAATAATTAATGACACGTGACCCAACATCGCCTACCCTAAACTTCCTCATCATAATACCTCACATTGTGCTCGCTCCCTCGGATTTATGACTACTCTGTAGAGAGACTGGTCACTAGTCTACTCAGACGGGGAAATCACGACGTGTTGTTCTCATGTACAGTAATCGGACAGAGTATGAATATGATAGGAACCTTGCTGAACAATCCCTAAAATCGAAATCTTGAGGGAATGGTGCGGACATGTGTTGACGTAAGCAACTCGCTTTGTCTTATTCCAACCACCACTGCGTCAAGACAGACACCTCAACATTCTTGTTAGATCAATGGCCGGATTCGCCGCCTTACCATCAGATGTGTTGGCAAATATCTTTCTAGAATTGTCTCTGCGCGACCTCCTGTCAGTCAGACAGGTATCCACGACTATCCATGAAGCGATCTCGACCGACAAATTACTATGGATGAACATCTTCAAACACTACGTGATCGATGGCGGAAAATGTGCAATTCCTTATCGAAAACCTCTGTCTCTCGCCGATGCAGTCGCTATTGAATCATGGACGCGTAACGCGTTTGTCTTGGGAAAGGCGTATCTGTCGAACAGCCCGCTATCTGTCCACTTATTGGGGACTGGCATTCGCGCGGTGACTTGGGTGAAACTGATCCGTGGACGCTGGTGCTTGGCTGCCTCTTCAAATACTTCTGAAAGTCGACTCACGCTATGGGATATTTTGTCGTCTGATAACCGAATTTGCGCCGAGATTTTTATGCCTGGACCGACCATGGATGGCGAGATTGAAGATCGCAACTCTGAAATTATTATCGCCATATCCGTTGGTAGCAGGTGAATCTCACAACATCTCATAATGATACCTGATGTGTATTTCGGACAGGGAACGCCACGTGCAAATATTAACAGTTGGGACATCTGCTGGAGTTCCGCACATATTGAAACTGAAAACCATTCCGGGAGCTGACCACGTACTGTGTCTTCGCGGATCGTATCTCGGGTTTGCTGTTATTGACGGGGACGATTCAAATCCGATAGTATTAGATTGGAAACGGGATACACAATGGGTCTTGAAGCCTTCCATTCCCATCGCTTCCTTACGGGATATCGTGGACAGAGTGTGTCCATGTGATGCTTTCATAATATCCTACTAAAGTTTTGTGCAGACCACTTGCCTTGCGATGACGATCTGGGACGCCTTTGTGGTCGTCGCATTTGCGAACGAACTTCGTGTCAGTACGTATCCTGAAAGCCACAGCGGACATTGCGAGCTCCTGTATACACATAACGTCCCGCGGGGGACAAACAACGTCCGCTTCGTTAACACTGAGTCAGTGGCAATTTCTCTCCTGGATGATGCGGAGAGAACAGGAGTCACGCATTTACATATCTTATTCGGGAAGGATGATGGTGACGTTTACGCGCAAGCACTGGATGCAAAGGGCCAGTTACAGGGCAATCCCGTTGAATGTGATGTCCCCCGGCCCGCAGACGACAGCAAGTATCCAGTTGAAATGATTCGGATGACGATGGGATACACAGGGCGGAAATTTATTGGATTGTTCTCGTCCGAGTTCCATTGCTTGCCCCCGAGGCTTTTGGTTGCTAGCATACGACCGTCAGAACCCCACACTGGCTGCGACCACAATGATATATGCACCGACTATCACATCCTTCCGACCGCTAACTCTCCCTTTCTCCATTTTTGGCCGTGCTTCCACTTCGACGATTCCCGCGGTGTTTTGCTCATCGGAACTTCTCGAGGTGAAATATGTGTCGCTCGGTTTGTGCATAAGGATATCATACTGCCTGGTAGTCTCATGGACGAGCTACCACCATTGCAAGCGAAAGATATTGAGAATGAGCTTTCGGTACGTTCGAAAGTCATCCCGCGACCTACTGCTCTTGACATCTCTTTCAGGGGCCTGTTGTGATGGACCTGCCTTTACCAATTTACGGAATGTATTGAGAACGATGACATTCCTGCTCACGTCGTGGATCAAATCACCAGCTCTTGGAAGCTCTCTGGTGACATTCAGCTGTCCGCACCCGGTTGGTCGAACGATTGGCACAATTTCAAAAACTTGAATTGCTGGGCAATGTCATCCTTCCGGTGGGGACCCATGGATCCCAACCTACCCGCCACACAATTTTTTCCAGAATCCGAAGTTAACGAGATCCGGATTAGCTATGGATACTTTGGGGAGCCATACCCAGTGGCGTTTCTACAAGACAACCATGACACAGTGATCTTTCGGATCGGCTCACAGGTGTTTCTCAAGTTACAACGAGACGACTATTGGTTCTGTTGCCCGTTCGCTCTATTTCGCGAGCCTCCCCATGAACTGTCGCATCTGCTTCAAACTAGATCTGTTCACGAACTCAATACGAGTCATCTTCTTTTTATTGAATATTGGGGAACTTTTTTCAATACCTCGGATGGAGCGCTATTATCGCATGTCCGGAATTTCGATGAAGTCCTTCAACACGTCGCCATGTCTGATGATTTTGAGATGGACCCGAACCTGAATAATTGGACGCATCAACAGTGGAATGTGGCGCAGGAATGCATAGATGAGGCTACACACGGCCACAAGGAGGAAGTCCATCCTACGTCCGACTCAAAAGCTGGTAGAAATGATCATTATTCGAATTACGATGCGTATCACGAAGAGAATGCATGCCTGTGAATTCCATTCCGCCATGATACTTCGATCTCCCACGCAAGGTCGAACTCCTCTGAATAGGTCATTATATATATAACTCTCCGATCGGTTTGATGAAGGAACCGTCTTTCAACACTCGCATCACCAATCCACCAACGAGGGAACACATTCTACTGTGCGTAGATTATACGAGACACGTTCGTTTTCATATGGACTACCATTCATGCAGACTCAACAGTTAGTTCCACTTCGCGTGGACCTGTGACATGGTTTTCATTTCTGCGACGCGGACCATCTGTCATATATATTTTGGAGATACCATGATCCTGATCTTGCAGTAATGACGATTCCATCGTACCTGTCTAGCACTACTCACTTACTTATAAATCTGTAAGTGGGCTAGTTGTCCAAAGCTGTATCGATACGAACTGGTCAGCCATTATCACTATGCAACCGAGCGCCTGGAGCTAGTCCTTAACATTCTTCACTTCGTCGATGCAAAACCCCCTCGAGCGCAACATCGGCATGAGGAATGATGTACCAGCGTAATTCTACTCAGGTAGCAAACCCATTGTGACCTGAGGTGCGTCTCAAGAGCTTGGGATTTCTCGCGTCAATGAGTCATGCCCCCAGTGGTTCCGATGTCAGATACGTGATTATTGCTGATAATTCAGTCATGGGATAAGAAACCTCCTGTCAGTTAATGATAGCATCGGAAAATACTAATATTAATCGTTATCCTGTCCCATATTTAAGAATTATATCTTGCACAGCAAGTACAAATTAAAATGAATAATATGCATCATGGTCCACTATTATGGTATATCTGCACGGCACTACCGAGAGATTTGACATACTGTCCTCTCTTCTAAAGAACGTGTCCGGGGGAAGATGCATTAAGTGTGGCTGCTGTAACTTACAAGGGGTAACGATAACCAGCGTAATTTGTGTGCGTAGCCGACGGATACCGGGGTTGGCTCGGGCCAGCTGACGCGTTAGACAGTGACCCCGCAGCTTGTGGCAAATATGCCCACTGGGGCTGGTAATGAGGCTGGTATCCAACTTCCGGAGGATAGGGAAGCCTCGGTGTGGCCGTTGTGTCCTCCGGGTGATCCACATATGGTTCACCATAGTGCCCCGTGTGTGTAACAATGCCCTGAGTTGGCTGATGTTGTGGGTTAAAGCACGGGTGGCTTGGCTTCAATCTCGCATCATCGTCTTTGTGCTTTTGACAGCACCACTGTTTGGGGGGTTACATCAGAACATTCAGATGAGATATTGAGGTTGTTCATCTCTGTAAAATCACTCACTGTAGCTGGGCAATCTCCGCAGGTGACCGTCGCCCGTTCCAATAATGTTGAATTCCCGCATTTCGGCTTTTGACAACGAATCTGTGTATAGCCGGATCAAATTTGTACAACTTTGGGAAGACGTCATTTCATACCTGTTGCTTCCATGCTTCGTAAATTGTATATTGCGGGGGAAGATGCCCGTAGACTTGAAATTTCCCTATATCCATGAACGTCAACCGGTTATTCAAAATCGTCCATTGGCAACTGTCGCAAGGCGGTTTGACGGTATGTTTCCAGTCTGAAAATTTCATGCCTGGCGTCCATGTCGCGATTCCAAACATTTCATTGCGTGAGTTTATGGCGGTGCCGAAGACATATCCCCAGCGGTCCTTCATTGCGTGACTAATTGAAGGAGATGAAGGGCATTACGTAGTGCTCCGGTATTAACTCCAGACCGGCTGGCTTACCTCAGAAGATTCAATGTTTCTGCACAATGTCCTAGGTCCCATTCCACGGTTTTGTTGGCAGCAAACCGTTGTAGGAATGATGGATTATATGCTTGTACGTCTGCGACGCGAGCCAATCGCCTATCCTCTTTCTCGTCACGGCCGCCTGGTAGGGAGCTTGACAAGGCGACCGTGTGAGCTCCAGATACTCCAGACCCATCGTCCACACCAAAAACGGGCGGGTGATGAACAGAAAAAATAATGCTTGTGCATGCCGGAAGAAGCGCGCCCCTCTGTTGACGGTTATTCCATTCCGCTGTAGTCTCCCCAATAATGCGGCAGAGCCGCGTATAAATGATCAGACGTCTGAAATACCACTCAAGGCTATCAAAGCACTCCTTCGGACAATCTGACACAGAGATAAACCACCCTGAAAATCGGACAGCAATCAGGCATATTGTTTTCACAGAATTTTCAATTCAAATATGCACCAAGGGCGGAAAAAATGTCTGTTAGTGTAACGCGATCACAACGGTGATACGGTTTCTGTAAAAAGGTGGGTGCCCCGCTGCTTTTAACTAATCGAACGATTGATACGTTAAAGCGCCCTCCCTTCCTGCAGAATAAAAATGAGTATTGTGAGATATCTATCCCGGAGAATTACGTCTGATGACTTACAAAGACCTCAATAGGTAGGTAGCAACATCTTTCACATTGTTATCGTTACATCTTGCGGATTGGGTCTCAATGTATTCACGAATCTAGAACAAATTTAGGGGCGCCAATGTTTGGTGAAAATTATGCGGACCTCTTTGACACCCCAAGTCCAACACATTGGTTGTAAGACATCAACCATTTCAGTGGATCCATCCGGGTTTCGCTTCAAACCTTTGATCCAAGCGCCCTCGTCAAGAGGAGAACGAGGTCCAGGCATACCGGTGACTGAATCGTAAGAATGTGGAGGTGATGAAGTGGATTTGTGCTGCACTCGGTTACAATGCTAGAATGCTTGAGTTGATGTCTGTGCTCGGGCAACACTCAGCTTTTAAAACGTTTGAGACAAGAATTCGAAAAGGGTCGAGAGAACGCGGACCAGCAGGTCACCTTGACATCGGCGCTGCGCCCATCCAGACAACAGAACAAGACTTCTCATAATTTTTTTTTGTTGCAGCCTGTCGGTGGAGAGGTGAGACGAACTTGAAGTTGTTGTGTGGGCGGCGACTCACCCGCGATCTCCTGAGTAATACAAAGAGGGCTTCACCGCGCACAGGTCCACCGGCGTGTGAATAACAGGACTCATTTCAAGTTGTTTGTTCCGTATTGCAATCGTGGAACCTATCTAGCAAGAGAAGGGGAAGGGCAAACCACTTGTCCTGCCACCCACCTGTTATCCTCGTATCAACTCTGAGTCCTATATACAACATTTCATAAATGCCTCATCTTGGCCACGGCCGGAAAGAAGTGGAGGAATGCCATTCCACCGAAGTGCGGAAGCTGCATGTGGGGCTGTGGGTCCATGCAGGTGTCGGTGTAGATCAAAATGCAGTGTTGTTTTCCCCTTAACAACCTCTGACCTGGGAAAAATTCCGCGCGGTAATAACAAGGGCGTTCGACAATAAGCATCGCCGATTCGGAGCAACAAATGAACTGTTGAACAATAACATCCATCGGCGTGGTGGCATGGATGGGTCCGCGAACAACAGAAGTCACCGTTGTCGGTATAGCACCGCTGATATTCCTATTTGGCCCAACAGGATTTTAGAACCGAGATCGGCAAACCCACGAATGTTGTTCTCCAATGAGTTCTTGGTATGTAGTCACGTCGGAGCGAGGACGATTCCGTTGAATGATGGCTTGTGTACGTTTACGGCGACATGACCGTCGCTAACCGGATGGAAGCCATATTATAAACCGTCACACGCCCTTTTGATAAACAATAATGGCTAGTCTTGCCACTGCACCTTTCGACGTGCTGTCTGCTATCTGCAAGTGTCTCCCTTTCCATGACATTGTGTCTTTAAGGCGGGCAAGTGGCAGCTTAGTCTCCTTCAATAAGTATTGACTCTGGACGAGCAGGTCTGTAAGAACTTGCAAAATGTGATTTCAACCGACAAGACGCTGTGGGCGCACGTCTTGAAACGCGACATCGTTCACCGCAACATTCCGTTGGTCCCTTACCGCCAGTCGTTTGAACTTGTTAATGCTCCGATCGTTGAGTCGTGGACCCGTAATGCAATTTCCTTGCAAAAGGCTTACAAATCAACACGCTGTCTGTCGGTTGATCAATTCACGACAGACGTGCGTGCGATAACGTGGGTCAAGCTAATAAGAGGCCGCTGGTGTCTGTTTGCCTCTTCCAATGCACTTGAAAGCCGACTATCGCTGCTGGACATTTCATCATCTTGTGACCGAATCTGCGCGGAGGTTCTCCTCTCAGGACCTGTAATGGATGGCCAGATCGAGCAACACAATTCTGGCATTGTCGTAGCCCTCTCGGTGGGTAGCAGGTGTGTATTTTTAAGTCACCTATGTTTCCTCCTGCCAAATATCCCTGCTCAAACAGAGAGCGGTTCGTCCAAATTTTTTCCATTGGCATCTCTGGTAATATCGTAGAGATTGTGGAGATTCACCGAATCCCCGGTGCCGATCGTACCCTCTTTCTGCGTGGCTCAATTATTGGAGTGGCTGTTTTGGATGGAGACGATTCAAACCCTACTTTAATTGATTGGAAGACGGGCAAGCTGTGCGCATTGCAACCATCAATCGAGCTAACATCAAAGGATGAGCCCATCTATTCCGTGAGTTTTATCCTCGCTCCCGCGGTAATTCTCTAACTAGTTCTCAGTCTGTTTGCCTTTCAATGACCGTCTGGAAGCAATTTGTCGTTGTGGCATTCTCGACCGAGATTCGAGTGTACATTTTTCCACCAGATGGAATCTGTGCCGCGACGCTCCACCGTACTTACGCTTCACCAGATGGATTCCAAATGAACCAAGCAATATTTATATGCAATGAAACTGGCGACGGGGACTTCAGCGAGGGAATCGAAAACGCTTTGCTGTATATTTTCCGCCAAGACCGTTATGGCGATATGTCCGTTCAAATCCTGAATGAGCAGGGAGAATTTCAATTGGAGACAATTCCGTGTGATATTCCTCCCCGAGGCTGTGGCGGTTCAAGCCGCTCAATGGTGTTGTCAATGACCGCGGGACTCACAGGGAGTAAAATCTGTTTGCTCTATGCGTGCCCTCACGAACCCGAAGTGCCACCTGGCCTCATGGTTGCAAGTATCAATCGCCATATGCACATCGACAACACCGAGATATGCTCAGACTACCAGGTCCTTCCTGATGCGAACCTACCATTCTTACATTTCTGGCCTTGCTTTGACTTCGACGACTCACGAGGTATTTTAATCATTGGCACCTCCCGAGGCGAATTATGCATCTCTCGATTCGTGCCTAAGGATGTCATGCCTCAGGGAAGTGTTATGGAGGAGCTCCCACGGTTGACCATTGGAGCGAAACAGCCATGTCTGGTGCGTCTGCGGCCTCTTGAATGCTCTTCCTTCTTTTACCCATTGAATAGTCACCTGTGGCATTGGATCTTCCTATCTATCACCAGCTTCGGGAATATCTGCATAATGACATTGTCATTCCCCCCTTAATTGTGGATGACCTCGTCCGCCACTGGCAACTTCCCGAGGATATGAGCATCTCTGTGGCAGGCTGGTCGAGTGATTGGCACCGTTTCAAGCATCTAAGGCGATGGATCATGCCATCTCTTCGATGGGGTCGTTTAGACCCTGAATTCTCGGCGGCTGGGTTTTGGCGTTACTCATCAGTGAACAAAATCCGTTTCAGCTTTGGGTTTTGCGGAGAACCATGTCCAGTGATGTATCGTGAGGATGACCACGATATCGTTATTTTCCGGATCGGCCAACGGCCATACATGTTGTTGGAACGACCTGGACAACAGGAACATTTCCCAATTGCATTATTTCGCACTTCCCTCAGCGAGCTACCGCACGTTCTCCAAGATCTAGATCCTGGCGACCTCCATCGCAATCATCTTGTCTATATCCGAGACACCGGCTTTTGCAATACCCAAGAGTGGAATCAATTGGATTGTGTCGCACATTTTGACTATATAGTACAGTACCTCACGGAATGCGCGGACCCCATTGGATTTGAGCCGAATCCCAAAGAATGGACCAACGAGCAGTGGAGCACGTTAAACGTGGCGGCGCGCGAAGCGGGATTCAAGCCTTACGATTTCGTGGAGCGCGAATTGACAGATGACAATGAAGACGAAGGCTATGACAGCATTCGTGACTACTATGAAGGCTGTGACTATGAAATCATTGGGTGAGTGTGGTGTTGTCATGGCGTCACCCTGAAAACAAGACGGATTGACGTGTTCTCTCCAGATCCGGGGAATTTGTGTGGGATACTCCTCCCGAAGAGCCCTTTTGGTGATGTCTGCGTAGTTTGGACCCCGATTTATTCCAAGTATCATTTACGAAAGGTGATGAAGACTTCTGAGTTTGATCAAGGCTATTTCTTCCGATGTTCTCTCCGGCTCACTTTGCCAGGTTGATATTATGACATTAGTTATCGCTGAAAAATAACAGTTGTGCTCAGCAGATCTGGTCTCAGGTTTTTAGCAGTACCTACATGTGTATATTGCAGTTGACACGCGTGAATTCAGTTTGCGAACCAGGTTTCGATTCTTGGTTTGCACAGCTTTCGGTGTGGCACTGTGGTTTGTGTGGTTGTGCGCCACCGCTTGCCTGCTGTGTGGCTCGCTGTGGACCTGTGGTTGACGTTCGAGTGGCTCCAGTGGCCATGGCGGGTACGGGTTTCGTGCGGCCTTTAGCTGATCGGGGGTATGTCAGATAGGAACAATAGTATATTTTTATTTTATTTATGTACAATATTCTGGCAACAGCGGCGTTGTGCGCGTCGCTGCCGCCGTATCCGCGCTATCGTGTCTGCGATGTGCGTCCCCGTCACTGTGACCGTCGTTCCGCATTGTCGTCTGTCGGTGTCGTTGTCGTTGAACCGCAGGCGCCACTGCCATCGTCGCCGTCGTGTTGACCCTCGTGGTTGTTGGTGTGGTCGAGTAATATTGGCGGGATGGGAAGGACTAGCGACAGCTACGTTGCTGTTGCTGATGCCTTCGTTGGTGGGCCGCTGTCGTTGGAGCGTCGAGCTGTACGGCTCATCTTGCTGTCGTATCGGTGTGTTTCGGGGCAATTGGGAGCTGGAGATGGTGGTCGTTGTGATGGGATGGCGCATCGCGGACGTACGCTGCATGCCCGAGACGTTGGTGTTGGCGTATCGCGACAGTGCGATGCGTGCCAACAAAAACAGTACCAGTAAAAAAAGAGTATAAGAATGAAGAATGAGATCCTTACCCCCTTTTGTCTTTACCAACGCCTCGAAGCCCACCCTAACCATTGCGTATGGTTTTTGCGCAGTGTTCGGCACTGCATGGCTCTTGTTGCGTCGACGTCGTGGACAGAGTGAACAGGAACGTGTGACTAATCTGTCACAAAGTGCCGAATTCGTCAAACACTTCACTTTCGAATCACGTAGATAGCTGTATATTATGTACTGTAAATTTTATCTGCACCACGGGTGCGGGTTGCGTGCGGGTCACAGAGTGAGATTGCGAAAGTAAAACGTGTAACTCTACTAGTAGCATCGCAATTTCACTCAAACCACCGACCACAAACCGAAACTGACAATAAATAATGAAAAATAACCTTATATGATATACATGCATCTTGACGGAACAGCACTCGCGACACATTTATCAGCACTCAAAAGCGATTCCCGACCATTTCTAATTTCCACTAGATGTACTCCCAGCGAAAGATGAACTTCCACAAAGCTCTCCTTAATGTGTTATCGCAAAATACCCATCTCTACATAATTTTTCATTTATTCAACCAGACTACCGACGGTATGACCACAGAACAATATGTCGTGGCAGCGTGTGGTGCACATTAATCCAACAAACATGTGTTCGAACAGTCCAAACATTCCCCGCCATCTTACATATTGTTCCGCATCACAACTACTAAGTGCAACCGCAACGGCAATAGAGAACCAGGATGCTGTCCACGGTTCCACAGCACAGTTAGTGCTAGTCGCGGATGGACAAGCCCACATCCCGAATCACTGCTACTTGTGAAGGCGAGCAGTGGCGGGCTTGGCTATGACTTTGCCGAAGTTGATCGCGACCCGAAGGAGATCTCCATTCGTCCATCCGAAACCACCCTGTGTTGTGACGAGGATATTTAGCGATTGACAGCGATAAGATGGATAACTATATGGAGATGCACCTGAACTACATACTCCCCTCTGTGACCAGCTAAATAACCAAACTCACTAACTGCACAAGGCACTCGCAAAATACCTGTTCGTCACACCCTCTGTAACACCTGTCTGCACCCACCGTCATTCCCGCATTTGCAACAGTCCCGTTTAATATATCCCAAAGCCTCGTGACATTTGCGCTACGCACACCTAGTGGTTGACCTGGGAGTTGGTCTTCGCCGATGCCAATTTGTCTAGATAGGACGGATCTACGATCCCGAATGAGCGTGGTGGGCAGGTTGGAAGGGATGGAGCGGAGAACTTCGAGGATGATGGATTGGTGAGGCTGCCAGGCGTTTGGCACGTCCCTGTTGCGCCAAAAAGAGTATAATAAACATAAAACATTCTTTGCCTACTCAGAATTGCAGTACTTCAAACGCACCGTTACAAGCCCGACCCAATGAAGGGGAATGACCCATCATACCCATTCAAGATCACATTCTTTCACGCCAACATTCCAAACGTCTTGTTCGGGTCGGCCAACACGCCAGGTAAGAGGATACACTCCACAGAAGATAGAAATGCGCCGCGATAAATACCCTTCTTCGGGGGTTCGAACTCTTGTGGCAACGGGAGAACGTCGTTTTCGTTGGGTCCCACATGAATTCGAGGATCCCTGCGCAGATGTTCGCTGCCTGTGGACGGTGGAAGGACTCAGAATGGTGGACTTAGAATGGTGGACTGTAAAGATCGGCCAGGCGGAGGCAAGATTTTTCTGAGACGTCATCCCAAAGCCACAATCTTTAGTTGTGAACGATAAAAGACAGAATAACGAAAAATACTGCTCAAACACAGCGGCAGGAGGTTCTTGCAATTGATATTCATCCAAACCTGAGCTCAAGGTGTGGACCGAACAATCCGGTTCCTAACCTGGACCACGTCCGAATTTGGTAGTTATTACGTAGTCTAATACGGCAGTACAGATGCGCAATCATAATGGCTGGTCTTGTCACTATACCTTTCGAGGTGCTGTCCGTTCTCTGCAGGCTACTCTCTCTCGGTAACATAGCATCTTTGAGACAGGTATGCGAAAACAGTCTGGGTCGATCATATCAACTAATAATGGGTTAAAGTAGGTATGTAAGAAATTACAATATGCGATTTCAACCGACAGGATGCTATGGGCGCATGTCTTGAAACGCGATGTCGTTGACCACGGGATTCCGTTAGTCCCATACCACCGGGCATTCGACCTGGTTGATGCACCGGTTGTTGAGTCGTGGACTAGGAATGCATTAACCTTGCAAAGAGCTTACATCTCCACGCGCTCTTTGACTGTTGATTGCTTCTCGACAGGCGTGCGGGCAATAACGTGGGTCAAGCTAATAAGAGGTCGCTGGTGTCTCTTCGCGTCTTCCAATTCATTAGAAAGTCGACTTTCCTTACTTGACACTTCGTCGTCGTGTCGTGAAATTTGCGCCGAGATTCTCCTCCCAGGACCTGTGATGGACGGTCAGGTTGAACAGAACAGTTCCGAGATCATCGTCGCCGTCTCCGTGGGAAGCAGGTGAGAATTTTATCATACGTTTACGATTTGCTGACATCTTTTACTTACACAGACACCGGTTTGTACAGCTCTTCAGCCTCGGTATATCCAACAATGTTGTAAGAATTGTGGAGATACACCAAATTCCCGGTGCGGATCGTACTCTGCTTCTCCATGGTTCAATTCTTGCAGTGGCTGTTTTGGATGGAGACGACTCGAACCCCATTTTGATTGATTGGAAATCTGGCCAAAAGTGTGCACTGAAACCACGCATTGACCCGACCACATTGAACACATCCCCAAGTGTTGTAAGTTTGTCGTCCCATCTCTGTGCCCTTGCTTTAACCAACATTTAGGCTGTATGCCTGTCAATGACCATCTGGAAGGATTTCATCGTTGTGGTGTTCACGATGGAGATTCGAGTTTACCACATTCCGTCAAATGGTGTTAGTGTCGCGACACCCCACCATTCTTATGTTTCAGCAGATTGGACAGCAATGACCGCAGCGACGTTTATACGTGAGGACGGACCCGACAGCAGCAATCGCGATGGAGCAGAGAACGCCTTGCTCTACATCTTCTTGCAGTCTCATGACGGTGATTTATATGTTCGAACAATTAACAACCACGGAGAAAGTCAATCCGACGCAGCGTATTGTGATATTCCTTCCGCGGGCCTTGATGGCAAGACGCGTTTTTCCGTAATCTCAATGACCTCGGGGTTGACGGGAAGCAAAATCTGCCTGCTTTTTGCCCGACATTTCCAAAGCGAAGTGCCACCTGGCCTCATGGTTGCGAATATTAATCGCCAGTTATACAGGAACTCACATTTACCCATCGACCCATCGATGCGGATATATGTGCCGACCACTATGTCCTTCCTGACGTTAATCTACCGTTTCTGCATTTCTGGCCATGCATTGATTTTGACGACTCACGAGGCGTGCTAATTATTGGCACATCCCGAGGGGATTTGTGCATATCTCGATTTGTGCCTCCGGATACTTTACCTGCAGAAAGTGTGGTTGACGATCTCCCACAACTAGCCACCCAAGTAAATGACAATTGTTTGGTGCGTTTAGGCTCTGGAATATTCTCATCTCTCTCTAATTCACCCAACAGTTGTCTGTGACTTTAGATCTTCCCCTATTCCATCAACATCGTGAATATCTGCACAATGACGATGCAATTCCTCCTCAAATTGTAGAACAACTTATTCACCATTGGCGACTTCCCGGAGATATGATTATTTCTGCGCCGGGTTGGTCGAATGATTGGCATCAATTCAAAAATCTAAAACATTGGATCATGCCGTCTCTCCGATGGGGTCGCTTGGACCCTGATTTCATTGCATCTGATTATTGGGATTACTCAACGGTGAACAAAATCCGTTTCAGTTTTGGTTTCAGCGGTGAACCCTGTCCGGTATTGTATCTTGAAGACAACCATGATATGGTTATATTCAGAGTCGGCATGCGGCCATACATCCTATTTGATGGACAAGCACACGACGATTTTCCTGCTGCATTATTTCGCACTTCCATCGATCGTCTACAGCTCCTCCTCGAAAATGTACACGTTTCCGATCTCAATCGTAATCATCTAGTCTACCTCCAAAATACAGGCCTTAGCAATACCCAAGATTGGCGCCAATTGACCGCGCATTACAATACCTCACCGAATGTGATGATCATACTGGGTTTGGTCCGAATCCAAAGGAGTGGACTGTAGAGCAGTGGACTGCATTGGCGCATGCATCACACGAGGCGGGATTCACATTATACAATCCCCGCGAATTCCGTTCGAGAGACGGCGATGATCCCGTCGAATATGAATACGAGATAGTGTGAGTGCTCTGTCCCAGAACACTTTCGGTGTTGCGCCGTTTCATCATGAGGTAAATGAGATACTGACGTTGTTTCGCTTCAGATCCACTGGCAGCCCAATCGAATTTGTTTGGGATTCTCAGCCTGAGTGGTGACGTCTGCGTGGTTTGGAGTCGGCAAATTTTTCCATAGACTTTGGGGGTTATCAAAATAGAACGGCTATTTTTCCAATTTTCCCTTCAGATGTGTCAGTGAACTTGACAGAGCAGCCACATCACCGAGATTTTGTGTGGGATCGCATAATATGTTGCATTGCTCTGAAGTAATCGGACAGAAGTGTGGATATAAAAGAAATCCGTGGTACAATTTCAAATTTCGAAATCGCTGTGTGACGTAAGCAATTTGCTTGTCTCAGTCCGGCACGGGTGGTTGTTCCGACAGATTCGCCATTCTTGTTCTGAATGGCCAGATTCTCCGCCTTACCATCAGATGTGTTGGCAATTATCTTTCAAGAACTGTCTTTGGGAGATCTCCTGTCAGTTAGACAGGTATGCAAAACCATCCATGAAGCGATCTCCACCGACAAATTACTATGGATGAGCATCTTTAAATGCTATGTCATAGATGGCGGAAAATGCGTAATTCTTTATCGAAGACCTCTGTCTCTTCTCGGTGCGGCGGCTGTTGAGTCATGGACGCGTAATGCCTATGTCTTGGAAAAGGCGTATCTGTCAACTAGCTCGCTATCTGTCTATTGTTTTAAGACTGGCATTCGCGCAGTGACTTGGGTGAAAATAATCCGTGGACGTTGGTGCTTGGCTGCCTCTTCCAACATATCCGAGAGTCGACTTACGCTATGGGATATTTCGCCGCCTCACCACCAAATCTGCGCAGAGATATTTTTGCCTGGACCGATCATGGACGGCGAGATTGAAGATCTCAATTCTGAAATTATTATAGCCGTATCTGTGGGTAGCAAGACATACTCCCAACGAAACCTGATGTATTTGTTGGACAGGGAACGTTATGTGCAAATATTGACCGTCGGCACATCTGCTGGAGTTCCTCAGATATTGAAACTGAAAGTTATTCCTGGAGCTGACCATATAATGTGTCTTCGCGGATCGTATCTTGGGGTAGCTGTTCTGGACAGGGACGATTCAAATCCGATAGTATTGGATTGGAAGCGGGACACGCAATGGGTCTTGAAGCCTTCCGTTCCTATCACTTCCTTAAGGGAGATGGACGACCGGGTGTGTCCATGTGATGTGCTCACGTTCGCCTCCTGACAAAAGTTTAGACCCCTTGCCTTGCGATGACAATGTGGAACTCCTTTGTGGTCGTCGCATTTGGAGCGCAACTGCGTGTCTACACAAATCCTGAAAGTCACGGTGCGGGCTGTGAGCTGCTCTTTACCCATTCGGTCATGCTTTACATAGTCGAAGTTCGCTTCGTGAACAACGAGTCAGTCGCAGTGTCTTTCCCAGACACTGTTCAAAGAACAGGAGCCACCCGTTTACAAGTATTTTTCAAGAAAAGTAGCGGTGAATATTACACGCAAGCACTGGACGCTAAGGGCCAATTGCAGGGCAGAGCCGTTGAATGTGATATCCCCAAACCCCAAGTCGATAAGCCGACCCCAACCAAATGCTGTCGATGACAATAGGATATACAGGGGGAAATTTTCTTGGGTTGATTTCGTCTTCTTGGCTTCCTTGCTTACCCCCCAGGCTTTTGATCGCTGGCATACGACGGCCACAGTACAAGACTGGCTGTGATCGGTCATCCTACGACAATGACTATTGCAGCAATTACCACATCCTTCCGACCGCCAACTTTCCCCTTCTCCATTTTTGGTCATGCTTCGATTTCGATGATTCCCGCGGGATCTTGCTCACTGGAACTTCAAGAGGTGAAATATGCGTTGCTCGGTTTGTGCACGAAGATATCATACTGTCTGGTAGTCTCATTGACGAGCTGCCACTTTTGCAAGCGAAAGATGTCAAGAAGGAGCATCAGGAAAGTGCACAAAAGATTAACAGCCTTAATCGCCTTAAAATGCATAGAATAAGGCAGAATAAGAAGGTGACCTTCTTATTCCGCCTTAAATTCCACTTATTTACGTGCATTTAAGGCATCTAAGGTGATTAAGACGGTTAATCTTTTGTGCACTTTCCTGATGAGCTTTCTGTACGTTCGAAAGTCATCTCGATATCTGCTGCTCTTGATATTTGCTTCAGGTACCTGTTAAGATGGACCTGCCCCCGTATTACCAATTTCGAGAATGCATTATGAACGATGAAATTCCTGCTCACTTTGTTGATCAAATCACTTATTCTTGGAGGCTTCCAAGTGACATCCATGTGTCTGCACCTGGTTGATCGAGCGATTGGCACAGTTTTAGGAATTTTAAGCAATGGGCAATGCCATCCATTCGGCGGGGACGCCTGGATCCTGTTGTATCATCCAAGCGTTCTTTAAATTCTCGGGTAAACGAGATCCAGATCAACTATGGATTCTTAGGAGATCCATGTCCAGTGTTGTTTCTACAAGACAATCATGATATAGTGATCTTTCGAATAGGCTCGCAGACATTTCTCATGCAACACCTGGGCAAACTCGCTTTAGTTCTCCAGTCTCTCCAAGAATTGTCACGATTGCTTCAAAACATATCTGTTCACGAATTCATTTACATGTTTCACCATCTTTATACTACATGGGAGGGAAATTGGGTCCATACGTTGGATCAAGAATCCAATCATGATTTCAACAAAATGCTTCGGCTTCTTTTTCTTGAACATCGGGATACTTCCTTCAATTCATCGGATCAAATGCACATGGAACATATCCGGAGCTTCGATGACATTCTTCAACATGTCGCCATGTCTGATGATTTTGAACTTGACCCGGACCCGAATAATTGGACAAATAAGCAGTGGATTGAGAAGTACAAATGCATAGAAGATGCTATTTACAACAGCCACCGCATTAACGATGCAGAGGCTGGTAGTATCCACGATCACGATCAATATTTGGGGGAGGATTAATGTCGGTGGGTGACCATGCGCAATCTTACAATCACAAATCTCTCACCCACTCAATATAGAGACCGACCTCCTCTGACCGTCCTATCTCACACTCCGAACGGAAGGTCAGTGTGAGCGTAACTCGTAGTGAAGTTTCCATATCTACGACGGGTGACAGGCTGTCCCTCATATCATTTGGGTATGCTTTCCACACTTTGGCACTAACAATGATTTTCACCGTGCCTGTCCCAAGACGCAACCGTTAACTTCAAATACATTTGACTTTTCTCCTCCATGTCTCAATTTCGCAGTTATTGACTTTTAATTTGCCGTGTTTTATCATAACCTTGACGTATATATATGAACGTTTGCGGGCCAAAATATCGTAATGCAGTACCTTCCTGCAGATGTGCTGTGTCGTCGAAACAATTAATGTACCTGCAACCAACGAATACATCAAACCGAATATGATTTTGCATAACATCGGACATCACGGCGGAAGTGCTCGTGGAGTGACGACACATGTGAATCCATTTATACCAGCGGGCAAGTTGATCAAGAGCGGCGTCTTCGGTCCTGGCCTCATGAAGGGATTCAGAGCGCATTCGCAAGGTTTCTCCAGCGCCTTTGCCATGACGGAAATCCCTTTCGTTCCCAATAATTGACCTAGCTCAGTGCCATTCACAGCCCTTAGACCCATCATGTGGAAGCTATTCTCATCTTCCAAGAACGACTGCCGCGTGTAGTCCGTGACAGCGAATGGGATTGATAGTGCGCGCGACGCCGCGAAGACGGTGAACCACGGTTCATACGATGACATTCCAGCGTTGAGACCCACGATCGCATCTGGCGGCGTTTTCGCGCAGGATGCGTCCCAGAATGGTCCGGAGTCAGCGAGTCGGATGCGTATGGATCCTGAACCACATTTCTCTGGAGCTCGATAGAGGTAAGGATAAGGCTTGGCGGAAAGTGATGGAGGTCTGGACGTAGTAACGAGCTCGAAGGCACGAGGACCGAACATGACAAGTTCTAAATCTGTATTGGGGAAGAACAGGGTGAGTTCTCCAAAGCTATTTCGATACGTTTTAGCATCGTAACTTCAAAACAAATGAGAGTTGTACATACATTGGCAAGAAATTCAATTCTATCTGTCGTTCGGGTCAGTAAAATCCAGTCGGAAGCATTAAATTCGCTTTACCTCTGCCCCGACGTAATGAATGACGATGGTACGACGCTTGTCAGCAGTCGCCTGTGGGGAGGCAAACCCAAGTAGATATAACAGCCGGTAGACTGTGAGTGGCCAATGCAGCAGCAAAGCCGCCGGTGACTTCAAAGGCAATCCCCGCCATCCGTAATAACTGGTCCAATTCTGCTCAAAATTCGGAGGAAAGGGAGGCGGCTTCACGTCATCGAACTTAAGCCAAGGTATTTCGTCTATTGGGAGTTTCCATCCATCCTTTTCTCCAAGGTGGGCAGGTTTGAGCAATGATGAACCCCATCCTCCAGAAGTCTGCTCAAAGAGTGGTGCAACGCGAGCGCCAGCCCTCGCTTGGTCCTCTTGTGTCCACCAGCCGTATGATTGGCCCTTTCCGAGCAGGTTTCGCATGGCGAGGGCGAGCTCAAGATAGAACCGACCATCACTCTCGAATCTACCCCAAGGAAATTGGAGTAGGATATCCCTCACGTCTTGCGCCTCCAACATGAATTCCTGGTAGCCCAATAATTTTTTTTTCAGCAGAAAATTACACGCCTAAATCACAATCCAACCTTCATCTTGGCACACTCTTCTTTGTGGCCGCGTATAACACCACCCATTACGTGTCTATTGTTCCACTCTGCCTTTGCACACGCAGCACCGCAATATTTGACCCCTTTACACGCTGAACATTGTACGGGCTACGTGAAATAAATGCGTCAGTCATGAAGAACGCGTCGGTCGGCGCATCGACACGAACTTTTTTCGCCGGTTGCTTGCACATGAAGCAAAGTGTTTTCGTCTGGATTACTCCATCGAGAGATTTGCCCTTTTTCAAAAGGCGAGCAGCCTCGTAGAACGGGGCATGGTCTTGGGTCATCGTGGTGTCTATGAAGATCAGGGCAATGGGTTAACAAACGCCAGTTAAACCTCATGTTTTCTTCGATTGAATTGAGTTCACGTAAAACAAAGGCACGACGCGTGACGTCACAATCGTCAATCTTGCGATTTCTCAAATGATTTTTGCCCACACGTTATTGAACAGGCCATTAATATTCCCCGTGTCAAGAGTATCAGACAAAGCAGCAGCAGTGGACAGCGACTTCATGACGATTCGATGTCTTCGAGGTGGTACTGTATCACTAGTAGCTAATGAAACGTGATGGGCGCTTCTGTGTCAAACTAGTCAATGGAAAAGGGAACGCCCCGACCGTTACAGTAGGAACGGAGGTCATGATGCATGATCCTGGAAACGTTCTGTTGGAAACCGACCTTAGCACCCAATGCCCATTGAAAATATTTCAATTGTCACTCCAGACCAATATCGTAGTTATCATAAATCCTCCACGCTGTGATGTTTTTGAGAGTATGACTGTTCCATCCTATGGTGCAGGCAACTTCGTTTTAGCCTTCCTTCCTTCCTTCCCACCTGCCAGTATGTGCATTACGCTGCCATGGATCTTGTTTTACGCCCAAATGGCGATGTCGATTCCATGGTTCCAGGCATGCAATGGCGTCAATTTTGTCTTCATTTCGCGACGGTAGTGACGGTCCGGGTAGTCGAATGCGGTCGTTTAGGCACGATAGGTCCTCGAAATCGATGATCCGCATAGCTCGAAGCGAGGCAAGCCAATAATGGCTTCCTATCGTCTTATTCTGACGGCTTTCTCCCACAATTCCACCCGCTCAATGAGCGCATGGACATTTTCTTCACCGAAAGGATCCTCGTGAGGTGGCGTATGTAACGATCTTCTCCACACAAGTTCATCTACCGTTGAAACAAAGGAAACCGCGCGATGAATATCTGATACGGACCGAAGTGTTGATGGACATGCAGCGGGGCGTGATGAATTTCGTTGATCCAATTCGTCAAGAGCTGTCACCGGGAGGGATAATGACGAGAGTAGTGCCTATGTACACGTGAGATGAGAATAACGGCTAACCTAATATTACACGACCTACCGCAAGGAATTTTTGCAGTTGTTCTTTAGACATATCTGACAAGCTATGGAAAGCAGCATTATATGAATGCGACATAGTTGAGGGTGCATTTGCGCTATGGCTTGGCGGGACATTGGAAACAATATCGGCATTGCCTCTTAATGAAGAAAGAGGACCGTGAAACTCCTGAGGTACAGATTCCTTCACTAGGGGTACCAGCTCATCCAATTTCGAGCGAACGTCGGAGAGCCGAAGATTTGCCTGAGACAGTGCGAAGTCAAGCTGTTCGACGGGCAGGGCGTGAGTGTTTAGCTATGGATGACGAGAAAATATCAGATATGTGTTAGACCGCACTGCGGAATTACATGCACCTCTTTCGTCTCCGCTTCATTGGAATCAATTGTTTCAGCGCCACCAGTGTTCAGCTCCAATATCGACACAGAATGAGACTCAACTGACTGGAATGACGTATTTGCCATAGAGTATTCGCCAGTTGATATTTGGAGAGCCGATATTGGGCGAACTGGTTTGGCGGATGGAAGTTGAAGCGGTGATATTGGTGACGATGAGACATCAGCGCCAACCAGGCGAGGCGAGACGGGTCGAAACCCAGTTGATACACGAGATACATCATCGATGGGATCACCACGTAACGCCTGTAATCTCCGTAGAGGAAGTGGCTCGATAATATGTTGCTCGATGGCGTTCCGCGCGTCTTGGTTCGACGAGTGGCCTTCTGGTACGTCAGATGTGTCCTCTCCAATGGCCATCCCAGGAGAGCCTGCATCATCCACGAAATCAAAATTTCTTGTTGAAAATGTGTCCTCCACGTCTCTATGAGGATAATCGCGTTCGTCGGTGTCACTGGTACCCAGCAAGTCAACAAGAGCATCGAATTCAGCGCTTTTCAGCTTCCTTGATCCCTTGGATGGTCCTGGACTATGAGTAACGCCAGAATCCTCGAGTGGGCTAGACCCATCCACGCTCGTGCGACCCGGCGACGAAGAGTCCGCCATTCAGGTTCAAGTTAAGAATCAAGTGAGACGCGTGACGTGACGCAAACTTGTCACATCGCGTATCTCCAGTTCTACTTTATCTGACGATCGGTGGCGAACTGGATGCCCATACATCCTGGTCAAGCACTTCTTCATGGCGATACCAGGAATCATTCTACCACTAACTACGTCAAACTCTGAAGGTTTTAAATCTGAGTCCGATGCTTCGACAACCCAAACTCGTGTCGTACACGCGGCTTGTTCTGCTGCCGATCCTATTGCATTCGCGTCCTGGGGCTTTGGGTTATTCGACGAAAAGAATACGGAAATTCATGATCTGAAATCCGAAGACCCCGCGTTTGGAGTTGTTCTGGGTTGCGCTGATGGTTCAATTTTCCTCTATCATCCTTCGTCAGGCGAACGGTCCGATGCAGCTTTGATCATTGAAACCGCCATCAGTAGCAGTCACCTTGCACAACCTCAATCTAGGTATGCATGGTCTCCTGCCAAGCTGAATTCACCTCGTTCTTCATCACCGTCGTCGAGGGCAGCAGGAGCGCCGCTATCCTTATCCAAATCTCGTGTTGTGTCCGGCCTGTCCAAGGAACAAGTGGAAGCACCCAAGAATTACGTGGACTTTGAAGAGGAGCAGGAGAAGCTGAAGGATATGATCCACGATCGCGCTGTGAAAGACAAGACCCTGCTGGGAAGTCTGAAGGGCAACGCGAGTAGAGAAATTAACTTGGACAAACCATCAAATCTTTCTCCGTTCAATTCTTCAGTTGCAGTCAAGGAAGATACGCTACAGGCACCTACGCATTCACCGTCATTTTCTGAATCGTCTTCGCCATCTTCACCGCCTTCACCAATTATTCTTCCAACTGCTGGTAGTTCACCACGTCCCCCTCTGTCGTTGTCATTAAAGGCACATATCTTTCCGAAAACGGTTGGCTTCGGACATTCCGTAACCGATGTGAAGTTCATTGAGGAAGGCCGTTATTTCTTGTGCTTACAAGAATCTGGGTTAGTCGCGGCTCACATCCTGACGGCATTGGCTTACACGTCGATGGAAGATTTTTGTCGTTTTTTGATTCAAAATGTGGATCTTGCATCTCGATCGCAAATGTAGATAGCCCACCGGTTTCATCCCAGACTCTTGACGGCAAACGATCGTCACCCATCCATGTGTGTTGGAAATGGAAATATCTTCATGTTACCGAGCGGCGAGAGGTGTGTTTTTCGTTCAGTGCTTGCTCCTGTTAATTTTGATATTCAATTCAACCCTTCAAGAAATGGTTCATTGTCGCATGTGCAAGTCCCGACGCAGACAGTGTCGCCGACGACGAAAACGTGCAGGATAAATCGCGGCTTTGTGTATTTGAGCTCCGGAACCTCCAGGAACTGGAATTCGGTGAAGTTCTGCTTGAGAAAGCCGGAGATTTTGAAATCGAAGGCGCCGCTGAAGCCGTTGGATCCTTTAGCATTGACTTCAGTTGGTATCACGCAAATTGACCGGGCCAAATTGATTGCTGAACGTGTATCTAGCTTCAGACATCATAACTGTGTGCTACATCTCTATCACATCGACGTTGGTTCTACAAGACGTTCGGATTCAACGAGCCGTTCCCGCAGTACCAGAACCTCCTTCTGGCGGTGACTCCGCCGGAACGTCATCTGGACCACTGTCTCTGCCAAACCCTTTCAAAGCACTGACGTCGAAAACATTGGAACAACCACTGATAAGCGACAAGCCTTCCTGTGCCTCGCGAATTGAGCTCGCCGACTCAAAGGAAGTTGGATCAATACCGTTGCCAGGAATTCTATGCCGACTTCAAGCTCGGGAATTTGGGGGGAATTTGTTCGGCGCTGTCTGGTCTGAGCAAGAGTTACTCGTATGTCAATTCTTGTTTTGGAAGAGTTGGAACCGATTGAGTGAAATGACCACTTAGGTATTTTGCTACGACTCTGGATTGCTACGCATACTTTGCAATATGCCTTTGATAAATGTCAATGATCTGCTTTGGCATGATCGAGATACATTTTCGGTTGTCTACGAGGTTCGTTTTAGACTGTGTCTCCTAACCGCTGATATCAGACAGAGTTTTAAATCTTCGTAGAATCGGGCTGAATATTACATGTTGCAAGATGTCGACCATGATGGTGACCCAATATCTGCTCCTTCAGAAACTCTTCACCCACCTGCACGGTAAGCATACGTTGGTCAAGCCGACTAAGGAAAACGCTGACTAACGTATACAGCGCCGAGCTTATCCTCTGCTCGGATATGACAGCATCGCCACTCCAATGCATTGCTACGTCATCCCTGATACTGTCAACCCGTCTCAGCTCGAAAGGTTTTCGGCGCCTGGAGCTACACACACTTGCGGACCCACAACAGTCGAAGAAATCGAAAGGTCGATACCTGTGGTCGGCGTCAGGTGCACCTATCACGTATGGCGCCGGGACAGCGCATATTACGACTGTTTTGCCTCTGGAACTGAACGAATTCATCATTGGATATAGTATGACATTCGTCAGGATACCAGATATTTCAAGTTCGCTGACGTTGACACCGCAGGTGATGGAGCGATCGCAAGAACCACATTCAGTGACATGGTCACGCCGAAGACGGGGGGAGAGAAGTATCCGAGATCTAACGAAGGCTTAGAGGCCAAGATTGTCTCCCTTCATTTGATCGTGAGTAACAGAACCAAACAACAAGAACTCATTGGTGGTGGTGATGATGGTGCCATCGCCGCTTGGGACCCAAGGTTTGTATTGACCGCTATTGATTGTAGTCAAGAACTGAAGAACTGCATTTTAGGACGCTCAAATTGCGTGCGCGATGGATCGTTTTCACGTCACCATTAGCTCAAGTGATCGAACTTCGAGATGAAAACGTTGGAAGGCTTCGAGACTGTGCCTTGTGTATATCGGAGGATGGAACCATTGCGGTAGTCGTGATTGATGGTTTGGAATTGTGAGCTGAATTATTTTTAATGGTCAAATTCCCCGTTCACAAATTTCTTAGGCTTTACCTCATTCCCGGATCTGGAGCACATTTGAAGCGTATATGTCTCGGCGAGGACAACCTGCTTTTGATATTTTCCGACGGTCGCGCAAGATTGTGGGACGTCAAGACAAGAGAGTTTTGGCGCTCTATGGATGTTTTGAAGGCTGACGGACTTCTCGAGCAAGGCGGGTGGTTTGAAGCGTAAGGTTTCGCACATATCCCTTCCTGCCGAAAGCCAACATTTTGACAGCTCTGTCGGAGAGCGTGTTCCCGCCTTCACCCAATCTGGGCTGGCGCAATTGCCGTCACCGACGAGTACCTTAGACTCCGGTGAGTAACTCGGAAATGGGGTATATCTCTTTCATGGAAATCCAACTCAGCGGCGTGCGTGTTACTTGACGTTGAGAAATGCGTCGGAGGTACGTCTCCGTTTCAATTTTTATATGCTAGTTGTCAATGGGATCGCAGCTTTCGGACGAGACAACGAGAAGATGTCAACTGCCACTCTAGACTCTGTTCGGGCATTTCTCTCTGCCCTTCTCATCCCAGGATTGGATGCCAATATCGACCAGCTTGTTCGTGAAAAGCTACATGTGTCCACATCCACAGCTATCTCTGGAATCTTCAAGTATGTGAAAAGTGCCTATATTTTGAATTTCCCTGTTGAATTCGGTTTCGACAGTTCGCAATCCTCGTTGTCCTGGTTCTGTCTTTCGACTGCAAAAGATATATGGAAAGCGTCCTCAGAAGTGTCAGCCTCAAGACTGATATCCATTGTTGTGCTGCTCCGCGTGTTTTTGAATTACGAAGGTGCGTTGAATCGAAAGGCTTGTTGAAAACGAAGCCCTGAATATTCATATTTTTCTAGCATTCGAGGTTGCGGCAAGTGCAATCGCAGCATTTTACACTACCTCTTTGCCGGATCATATTGGGGAGAGTTATCAATCTCCGAATCTAGCCTTTCTAGCCCATTGGTGGTGGGAGTCACCTGGTGCGTATTTTTCTTGATGCTTTGTTTGTATCCTCACAACCGCAATAGTTGCCGAGATACGTCAAACCGCGAGAATGTTGTTTGAGGCTGAAGTCGCCCGCCTCTCCGAAGGCAAAATTACATCGCTGATAGACCGTTGGCAACATCGATGTTAGTACATGCACTTACCGGCGTGGAGCCATGCTCATTTGTAGAACCCAGTGCCCTGCGTTCTTCCGGACGGGGACAAGCAGTCGGCGAGCGCAGCGTCCGCTCTGTTCTTATGCGCAAACATTGCAGTTGAAAGGTTTAATTTGTTAACTGCAAGGTAACCAGAGCTACTTACGCTACGTTTCCAAATTAATCTTTCATTTTGAAGTATTCTAACCGACATCTCCAAATCCCTCACGATTTATCTAAATGACGAAACATCCCCTCATCGAGTTATGGCCATTGATCTTTGCTCCCGCGGATTTCAAGTCTGGCAACATTATTTCGATGCGATGGATGCGCTGCGATCTCTCATCTCTCTGGCGACGAGCTCACGGAAGGAATCCATATCTCTACGTAATCCGGGCACTCAAGCGCGTCTTGCAGTATTGCAGATCGCGTCGAGCAACACACCACTCTTTATGACGACATTATCGCTCGACATCCTCAACCCCCGTTCGGTCGAGTACAGCAAGTCCGTTATGCAGTTATTAGCCTTTCTAATTCGGAAGGTGATTACTTTTCCGTTTAACTCAGAACTTGAGGGTCTAATGTTCCATAAGAAACCCTTGGTTTTGTACCCCAGTTTACCTCGGCTCATCGAAGCCGTCGTTAAATCTTTGGATCCAAGTTCTAGTGCCGGTAGGGAGGCTGTGTTGGAATCCGCAACGGAGATTCTCGGTCAAGTTGTCCGGTCGTGAGTAATCAATAGAAATGTCCTTCCTGCTTCCATTTGGCGCTCAACGCCACCCACTAGTTTCCCTACTGTTGATTTCCACACGGCGACGCAGCGCCTTGCGCTAGGCACGAGCGAAGGCGCCGTAATCATGTATGACCTGAAGACCGCAACGCGTCTTTATGTCCTCGATGGACACCGCAAGCGTCTCGCAGCTATCAGCTTCTCGCCAGATGGCCGACGGCTTGTCACACTTTCACTGGAGGAATGTGTCGTGCTCGTATGGAAAGTTGGCTCGAGCATCTCGAGTTTCTTCCACCCAGGTGCTCCTCCCCGACAAGGTCATAGCGGATCTGATCCCTTCAAAACTTTCAACTTCAACATCGGTGATGAAGGTCTGTCTTTATTTGTGTAAGATGAATCGCTCTAACCATTATCCAGCAAATATGACTGTCGCTGCAACTCTGGAATGGGTCACTATCGATTGGCCGGCAGAGAGGAGTGTCAGGATTCGAATTCGTGATAGCACATTGACATTCACTACGTGAACTAATGGAAACAATGGACCTTTCATACTCCCTTTGTGTTAAATCTCACCATTGGATTATTCTGCTTCCGTGAATATCTTGTTGTCGTGATTTTTACCCCTTGGATGGCAGGGAAATTTGTAGATAAGGAATGCTTGACTTTGATTGATCCAGAATCCAGCTTACCGAGGATGCAGTGGAACTCGGCATTTCGGCAACTACTTAGTGTTGGCTTACAGTCGGAGCCTGCTGCGATCCGAATCTCGTATTCCTCTTGTTCTTGGACCAAAATTTCTGGCTTACGATCTTGGCTTAACGTCATGAGCGCTCTGGAACGGCGTAGACAAGCCGCAACCCTGGGCGCGCGGGCTATTGGAAACTTTATATGTGCTGAGAGACACCCCGATGGAGCAAGATTCAAGGCGGTCAACTTCCTCAAGTTCTTGGCTTGACCGGCTATGAATTGCGACCACTGACGGCAGCCCATGGCCAAGTTGTCATAACGTTTAATATAACTAGATTCCTATCTGATCTGTAGGACCAAGATGTTCATCCTACATACGGTTCAGAAAAAAACCACATATGACGGTGATGAGAATTGATTAGCTCCTCGAGGTTGCTCGTAACAGTCACCATTTCTCTGGGCGGTCTTACAAGTATTGCTAGACCTCTGCACTACGATTACTCCACCGAAGCGCGCAAGATTGCTCTCGCTCCATCCAGGTCTTGGCCTCTCCGAAGACTCGAACACATATAACTACGGAGACATGTCCCCTATCCTTCCATCGACATCGGTACTCTCCAATCGACAATGCCTACGCTGCCGTCGTCATCTGCTCCTTCTGTCACGAATGAAGTCCAGAGGACGATTCCGTTCGACTCCCCCCAGTATCGGGGCCCAATGCAAACAAGCACTAAGATTGGGCTATTCGTCGGGTTTTGTGCGTCTTACCCCACGCCATGTCATCACATCAGAGCCAGGATGCTGACTCAAATATCTTGCTGCACATTGTACAGTTTGCTTGTTTTCCATTCTGCTAGGCTTCTTTCTCGTCGCGAAGTGGAAAAGAAATCCTAAATCTCCCACTTTTGAGGACAAGTTTAACGAGAGATCCTTAGAACGTTGGATGCAAAACATATCCTCTGCCAAACAATGTCACGGTGCCACAGTCCAGGAGAAGGGACTGGGTGGAGTACAAATTGAAGATACGTGCATGAATGACCTCGGCGGGAACGAATTGGGTTATCCCCCCCTCGCTCATGTTGACGCTTGCCAACGACACCTACGATGCAAGTAACTGTTCATTCAATGTTTTTTGTTATATCGTGGTGTACAGTGATGTTCCCTATCGATCCGGCTGACTGTGAAATAGATATGAACCATCCTACCCTTTGTTTGCCTTGGTCTTTACGTTTTTTTTTGCCCGCGTCAAAATATTTTCTATATTTTTTTACGATTCTTTGGACCCTACAGGCACTGGAATACATGGTCGGTAGTAAATACATTTACTTTTGTTCAAGAGTTGATGAAATTTTCGGATGCTCTTGATGCCATTCAGTGTATCTTGGCGATCAAAGATCAAGCACTGAGAAAGCGCTAACGATGCAAGACACATGTTTGCCCAGATGCTAGGCGACTCCGGCAACCCACAAGCATACAACGCAAGAAATAATCAAGAGCCACGTATAGGACAACATCGACAATTTTTTTCCAGATTTCGATTGGTCAAATGATGCAGCACTATCCAAAATATGGCTAAATGCACGAACGCGTGTTTCTCCCCGTCCTGATGTCGACCACTGCGGTGACGTCATCGACACTGCACGACGACGCCAATACTATCCTCTGTCATTGACTGTATATCGTTGTGCGATGTATATTAACCAGCTCGTACCTTTATGTTAAGAGGGAGGCGAAGTTGTGATTGCTTGAATAACCCCCCAACAGCTCCATCGCGAAAAAAAGCATCGCGACGCGAAGAAGCAGTTGGAGGATGTATCTCATGTAGTCGGGCATACTCTAAGCTTCTGGGTCAATATTTCACTCCGATTCTTCAGTCAACAAACTGGCACAATATCGCAGTAATTTGCAGCTTCCCCGATCAATGGCTGCGACACATCGGTCGGCAACATGCCAAGAAATTTTGCGCCGTGTACTCTGATCAGGGAACCGCGAGTTGAGTTGTGCTCACGAAGTGAGATGACGCAAGAGTTGAGCAGACCGCGATCGTTCAGGACCCCGGAAGTTTGTTGACTTGCCTTGTTTTCCGGCTTATGCCGAACGCTCACCTACCGACTTCAGGCATGGCGTGGTTTATAACCTCACGAATTGCTTGAGAACTCCCCATTACAACATCCAACGCCGATCCTGCAACAGAATGGAAGTTCTTACCTCCATCTTAGACCAGCGCGCAAAGAGGAAGCATTCTGATAAAATCGACCGCATCATCAAGCAGGATTCAAAGAAGCTGTGGAAAGGATGCAAAATATTGCTCTTAGGTCCGTGGTTTGTTCATTCCAGTTTCCTTTGTGTATACCATATGCTGCGGCAGGCTCGGAGAAGAGTGGAAAGTCTACCATCGTGAAGCAGATGAAGGTCATGTACAGGAATGGGTTCAGTCGGGAAGAGCTGCTCGGCTATCGTCTTACAATCTATCGGAACGTTATCGAGTCTGCCCAAGCTATCGTCAACGCCATGCAAAGGCTCGGGCTCGGCCCAGATCCTGTCCTCCTCGCCAACCGCGCTGACGCTGATATGATCCTCGACTACCGAATAGACGAATCACCCCATTTCACCTTTAGCCAGGAAATCAGCCTCGCTATCCACCGTTTATGGCAAGACTCCATTATCCCACAGATCTTGGCGTACTCAAGCGAGTTCGACCTAATGGATAACGCGAGTTAGTGCGTTGAATTTATTTTGTGTTTTTTCCAGCAGCAGTACAGTAACTGGAACTTCTTTTCTGATATTCTCATTGATATAGCTTTCTATCAGAGGTGTTAAGAATAGGCAAGCCTGATTATACGCCAACAGTGGCGGACGTACTGTTCGCACAGCGAAGGAGCGTAGGCATTGTTGAGACACAATTCACTCTGGTATTGTGCGCACTCGACGCCTTCAAATCATTACTGACTGTCTGGCAGGGTCAACTCTCAATCCATATGATAGACATAGGCGCTGTCAGTTGCGATCGAAGGAAGTGGATCCACTACTTCGAATATGTCACCTGCATCATGTTCTGTGCGGCATTGAACGAATACGATCAAGTCCTCGAAGGGGGTCAAAATCGCATGTCTGAATCTCTCGTCCACTATGAATCTGTGGCCAACTCTCGTTGGTTCCGCCGCATGAGTGTCATTCTGTGCTTTACCAAGTTTGACTTGTTCAAGCACAAAATTCCGAAGGTGCCATTGGAGGATTATTTCCCAGAATACACAGAAGGTCCACATGTCTATAAGGCGGCCAGATTCATATTGAGTAAGTTCATCGAGGTAAGTGGCGGGATGAAGGTGCACCCTCAGTACGTGTTTTATCCTGCATCATAAAAAATAGATTATGATGCATGCTGGTGTCACTAGCTTCATACAGGCGTCGCATGTCGTTGACATCCTACCAATTTACGGCAGCATAAAAGATGCTATCCTGCGGAATGCTCTCCATGACGCTGGCATTTTTTAGCATTGGCTCGTGCACTACTTGTACGTCTGCATGGCGCGGTCATTCCATCAGATCAGCACGCACTTCTTACGGACATCATAGCACAGTTGTCAAGGTCATCCCCGAGTTTCTGCATACTTCAGCAGAGCAATGTACTGTACTGATCATTCTTCTCTGTGACCAAGATCCGTAGCCCTGTACGGTGGCATGTATGTTAGTCAATTGAAAATTTTCTCAGCTCTCAAGAACTTACGCTTAGCGCCTCAAGGTTTCAAGCTAATCTACCTGCATCTTTGTGTTAGGCAATCACTTTGATATCTCGACGAACTTCCATCTGTATTCTCTAGATCCGCTTCCACATGGACACACCAATTGAAATTCCGCATCTTCACTATGTCAATGGGCCACGAAAGCACTGCTCGTCACCGGCACTACATTTACCCCCCCGTATGAGCCCGCGACTTAGGCTTTTGACATCTCGCGGACTCTTAATCGCCGTAATCTACGCATCACCTGGTTATCGCTTTACAATCTTCCGTGGATTGATCTGGATATCTGGACTTGGCAGTCAAAGCCAAAACGAAACCTAATACACCTTCTCCATGGAGGAGGAATATTTACGTCATGCCGAATAGCTTTTGTGATAGACGCCCATGCGACAGCTCGCTCAAGAGATAACAGAAACCTGCTTCGGAAGACGGAGAAAACAAACTTGCCGATCATTTGTGCAACTTGCAAGTTTTGCGATTAACCCTCTCGCAGTTCGCGGACATCTTTGAGATATCATGACCAGATCGCGCTTGCAGTTCTGTGTATGCGTGCTGCGTGCTGCGTGCTGCTCATTTCTATGGTGGATTACAGCGAATCGGTTTGGGATGAAACTATCGTCTCCACGGGAATACCCTTGTCCCAGCGTGTGGTTCTATTAGCTGACGACACCACGATCTTTCAGCAAAAGTTTCGACGAGATTAAATTCCTATCAGGGCCTACAATGGTATCGCCGTTTACACCGGGTATAACCACGTGTTTCGGGCTCACACTCGGTGATGTTAGCGACAATAAAGCCTTTGGCTACCTTTGTGGCTGTGGTGCTTGGACGGCCCAACGCATAAAATGGCTACGGTATAAACGCACTGTCCCACATTCAGTCGCTTAGACATCTCTTGGTGAAGCTTGTCGTAAATGCCTGCTTTGCCAACATCACCGCCTCCTTCAGCCTCGGTTCAAGGCGCCATCCCATTTGACTCTCCACAATAGTGGGTCCTATGCAGACGAGCACGAAAATCGGCACATTCGTTGGAATCGGTTCGTTTCCTCAATCAAATCTGAATTTAATGTCTGTACTCGAGTACATGCTAATTCTCTGGCTTTTCTTTGACTTTACAGTTTTTTTTTCACTATCGTCCTGGGATTCTACATCGTCCCAAGGTCGAGGAGCATAATAATTCATACTGCCCAGGACTACCCGCCTCCGTGAAGCAAGTAAAGCACCTTTTTAACTGCTGACGGTTTTTGGCCGACGGGAAAAATGGTAGACCTGTCTTGTCCTGCCAATACCCTGGAATTCTGGTAGCCTTCACCTTTGCCTGATCAGCCCATTCCTTCCCTTGCTCAGTGACGAAGTTCGGGACAGGGTCTACCCAAACGCCAAACGCCTTTCACTCCTTGCCGGCAGTAATGGCGCGATGGTCGGGAACAGCTCGGAGTAAATATTGTGATAATATGATTATTTAAATACGGTTCGCTACGAGTGTTAGGTCGTGCACCTGTAATTGATACCCATGATATACCTTGTTAAGCGAACCATTATCCCCCTTTCCAGAGCCCACAGCCTTGGGATGACCTAATCGAAGACACCGAGGTTCACCGTAAAAGGCAAACGAGAATTAGGCGCAAGAAAGCGTCTATCACATAAGTAAGTGCCCTTCAGTGACCATGGTGGTGCAAGACACTTTTATACTGTAAGGCCGCACATGTGCGGCAATGCCCGCTACCCAGTTGTGGAACATAAATATGAAAACAAGTATTTTGGAGGAACTCGATTTATTTGCCAAATTTTTTGTACAGTTGTATGTAAGAGCGGAAGTGGAGTGTTTTTATGGATGGCATTTTCGAGCACAGTGACGAGAGAGACGAGAGTCTGCAAGACAGAATTACTGTAGGTCGTTGAAAAGAAAAGAAAATTATATGAGGGAGGAGAAAAGACCTAACTTTTTCAGAAGTCAATGGACAACGCCGGCTCCTGGTAACCCAATGGACGAAATGAATCGCTAATGAATCGCAGAGGAAATTTCTTTGGGGACCAATGGTCTTGCAAATCGTCGTCTCACTGAATGTCATATCACTGGACATATTTGGAAAGTTAAGCACAGCTTTGCACAGCCTCCGTCCAGATCGTGTAAATGGACATTTCCGAATTTCGGTTCCGGCGTTGATTCCGGTCGGGAGCGTCGGACTCTGACAAATATCCGCATCCTTTCCAATGCCCGGACTCACTACGTTACCCACTGACTTGCTAACAAACATCATTTCAGAGTTACCTCTGGTAGATGTGCTGTCTATTCGACAGGTGTGCATTTACCTCTCTTCTGTCTTAGTGTCTATCCATTTCTTAGGTTCATTAGGTGTGCGTGGCCTTTCAAGAAGCCATCTCAGCAGACAAATTGCTATGGATGAACATCTTAAATCGCTACGTGATCGATGGCGGAAAATGTGTAATTCCTTATCGAAGACCTTTGTCTTTTGTCGACGCAGCGGCTATCGAGTCATGGACGCGTAACGCGTTCGTCTTGGAAAAGGCATATCTGACGACAAGCCCACTATCTGTCCGCTGCTTCAAGACCGGAGTTCGTGCAGTGACCTGGGTGAAATTGATCCGTGGACGTTGGTGCTTGGCCGCCTCTTCGAACACTTCCGAGAGCCGCCTGACGCTATGGGACCTCTCGACCTCTGACGATGGATGCAGTGCAGAGATTTTTTTGCCTGGACCAGTCATGAATGGCGAAGTTGAAGATCTCAATTCCGATATAGTTATAGCTGTATCCGTGGGCTGCAGGTGAATCACACAGCATCCTCCTAACGGTATCTGATGTATGATTTGCACAGAGAACGCTACGTGCAAATATTAACCTTAGGCATATCTGCTGGACTTCCGCGGATTTTGAAGCTGAAAACGATTCCCGGAGCTGACCATGTACTGTGTTTGCGTGGGTCATATCTTGGGGTAGCTGTTCTAGACGGAGACGATTCAAATCCAATATTATTGGATTGGAAAGAGGAATCACAATGGGTCTTAAAGCCTTCTGTTCCTATTACTTCCTTTCCAGAAATTTGTACTCGGGTGTGTCCATGCGATGTTCTCACGATGACCCGCTGACCAAATCTCAGATCACTTGCCTTGCGATGACAATCTGGAACGCCTTTGTAGTCGCTGCATTTCCGCGGCAACTTCGCGTCTACACGTATCCTGGGAGTCACGGTGCGAGCTGTGAGCTCCTCCATACTCATTCGGTCCTTGCGGACGTCAGTGTGATTGATGGGGTTCGCTTCGTGAACAACCAGTTGATTTCTCCCCAAGAGGATACGGAAGGAACAGGGGCGACTCATTTACACGTAGTTTTCAAGACCATTCATGGTGAATTTTATGCTCAGGCACTGGATTCGAACGGCCAATTGCAGGGTAAAGCCGTAAAATGTGCTGTTCCCCGCCCCGCAGACGAGGTCTTTCCAGTTGAATTGGTTTTGATGACGATAGGATATACAGGACGAAGGTTTCTTGGGTTGATATCGTCCAAGCGTCATTGCTTGCCCCCAAAGCTTTTGATTGCAGGCATACGACCGTCACAATCCCAGGCTGGCTGCGACCGGTTGTCCTGCAACAACAATATATGCACCGACTATCGCATCCTTCCGACCGCTAACTTTCCCCATCTCCACTTTTGGCCATGTTTCGATTTCGATGATTCCCGCGGTGTTTTGCTCACTGGAACCTCTCGAGGTGAACTATGCGTTGCTCGGTTCGTGCAGGGGGATATCATTCTTCCTGGTAGTCTAATGGACGAGCTGCCGGCATTGAAAGCAACAGATGATAGGAAGGAGCCTTCGGTACGTTCGAAAGTCCTCCCGTGAGCTGCTGCTCTTGATATCTGCTTTAGGGACTCGTTACGATGGACCTGCCGCTGCTTTACCAATTTCGGGAATGCATGAATGATGACATTCCTGCTCACGTCGTGGATCAAATCACTAGCTCTTGGAAGTTTTCGGGTGATGTTCAGCTGTCTGCGCCTGGTTGGTCAAACGATTGGCACAGTTTCAGGAATTTGAAACGCTGGGCAATGCCCTCTTTTCGCTGGGGAGCCATGGATCCTAACATGCCCCTCACACGTGATTTGCCAGAATCTCTAGTAAACGAGATCCGGATCGGCTATGGATACCTAGGGGAGCCATGCCCTGTGGCGTTTCTGCAAGGCAACCATGACGTAGTGATTTTTCGGATGGGGTCGCAGGCGTTTATCACGTTAGAACCTGACGACGATGTGCTGTGTTCCCCCTTTGCTCTATTTCGCCAGCCTCCCCAAGAACTGTCGCAATTGCTTCAGAGTATGACTGTTGACGAACTCGGTATGCATCAACTGCTTTATGTTGAATATTGGGGAAATTTCTTCAATACCTCGGATGAAGCGCTATTTCAGCATGTTTGGAACTTCGATGACATTCTTGAACACGCAGCCCTATCTGATGATTGTGAGATGGACCCGAACCCGAACAATTGGACACAAAAGCAATGGAATGTGGCGCATAGATGCATTAGACATGCTATGTACAACGGTGCAGAGGAAATTCATTTCGCTTACGACTCAGAAGCTGGTAGCACTGACGATTATTCGGAACCCTCCGATAATTGGGAAGAGAATGGATATTTGTGAGTAGCCTTCCGACATATGACTTCAACTTGAGTACCAATCACGAATCCCAACAGATCGAATCCCTCTGAGCCTGTTATTGCACCTTCCGAATGGATGATCAATGTGGACACACCCCGAAGTGAAAATTTCATACCTTCTACTGGGGAAGAGGCTGTCATCAACATCGTTGACGTATGTTTTCACCATCATTGTTTCCAACGATAATTCAAGAGTGTTTGTCCAGGATGCGCCTCGAAAGTAACTGAAATTTTGTCACTGTTGGCGACCGTTTATGTAATCACAAAGTTTATATATGAGGTTTCCTTCGAGTATTCGGTGTACGTTGTTCACGCACGTCGTTTCTAATATTGACCCTGGGTTGAATCTTGTATAAATTACACAATACGGTCACATTACCCTCAATGAGCATAAATTTGGACGCGAATTTTACAGACATCAAATCGGTTACTCGGAAAAACGAGATATTTTAACAGGGCATCAGTAACGTACTGGAACTCGCGTAGCTTCGACCCAGTCAGCTCCTGGCAGCTCACCAGCGAAGCGACGATCCGAATTACACTTAATTCATTGGGCCAGGTGTTTCTCGAACAAGTTCCTTTTGTTCCCAATGATTTGAGAGAGGGCGTCGTGCCGCTGAGTTTCTCGACAACAAACTGGACGTTTGGATTTGACGCGAAAGAATTCGTGATTCCGGGTGGCATCGTAAGGGCTTGGTTGGAGAAACAAATCATGACATTTGGATAAAACGAATATCCACCTTACATGTACCTGTTTGCGAATAATGTCTACTCAACTAGTAGTACGAACGGCACAATAGGTTGGAATCGCGAAGCATCCCTCGTAAATTTCCGTCAGCAAAGGGACAATAGCTCGAACGATCAAGAATGAAGGTGCTGTGAGGTTGACTCGGAGACGAGTCCCCTTATATTTTAAATAAGTTGATCAATCCGATCGTGGGATACGCGGGAGCGGTAGATGATGGACCAGCCGCGGCCGATGCCGGTCTATCAGGCAGAGATGGACTAGCTGCCGCGGGAGCGCAGAGAGATATTTTTGGGCCCTTATCACACGTCCGTGGGGGCTTATGTGGCCTATGTCTCGGCAATCAACGGCAGGAGTGTGGGAACATTACCAAGCTACCCGTTTTGGATACAACATCGGAGTGCGCCGGATGCACGACTCGCTGCGTCGCTGCGTGCGGCGGCGCTGTGGAAGAGCGAGACGTAGCGTACTGTATTACAGAGATTGTCTGTATGCATGTATTCAATAGATTCCGGGCTTACATGATGCACTTCTATGTTTTTTTCATCAATTTTTATTGAAACTACTGTCAGCTGCGCGAAATAGGCGGTAATACAAGGACAGTGCGTCGTGGCAAGGCGAAGAGGCGTCGCAAAAAGGAGACAAAAAGTGAGAAAGAATGAGAGGAAAATAGAAAACATTATTCAATCGCATATCGTTATTCAGAACAGTAAGGGGATGTCGCGGAAGTGACCGAAGGGTAGCAGGAGGGAGTTGTGTCGCTTGCTGTAAAATTTGTGTGGTATGCTCAATCTCCCCAAAGTTCTGCATATGCTTGTGGGCAAATCTCCGGCCATGGAATCGATCGTCGACACGTGGCTGTACAAAAGTTAATAATGTTGAAGCTGCGTGATGGAAGAGAACGATTCCGAAAGCGGAGATGCCGCTGTTGAACGTATAGTCGATCTTCCTGTCTTTCCCGTATATCGGCGTACGGCAGTGTTGAGCCAGATTCGTTCGAGCCCGTGCTGCGTGCCGGTGGCCAGACGTACTGCGTATTCGGGGGTGTCGAGGTTCGAGTCCGTAAGGGATGGCGGGGTGAAAGCCAACCTCGGTGAATGCAAAATGCTGATCCTGAATTTTCGCCTTGACATTGTCGATGGTGTCCGAAGACCCAACTTCGAGTGTGATGGTTTTGTCCGTGAGAGGATCGACAACATCTGCATGCCTCGGTCCCATCCAACTGGTGGAACACAAGCACTGCCTTGCGCAGGGGCAACGCCAACAAGCATCGGCATTGGGAAGCCTTGAAGTGGAGGAGGTGGAGGGAACGGGGGGATACGACGCAAATTTCGCATGAGCGCCTCTTCTGGCATTGTTGCGACTCTCGTGAACGACACAGGTGATCGACGTGCAACTGAGCACCAATCTCCAGGTTAAGTCCGACAACGGTGGGCTTGGGAATGCGACATCCTCAACTGCGACATCGGGCATGTGGTTTGAACTTTGAATAGCATCGGTCTTGCCGATCTTTGATGTGATTGTGGGTGCAGCAAGGAATGTGTGGCCATGGCGGAGGTGGCGCGCGAAGGCGGCGATCGGAGCTTGCTTGTCGTCAGCCGAAGGTGGAGGACGTAGATGGAGTGGTAAATATTTGCGCGCGTGTTTCCGTGTATAATGTTAATAACATTCTGTGGGTGCTGTGAGCTCAGAGAAATGCGAGAAAACTTACGTTATGATATATCGTTGAACGCGTTGAGAACGCTCGATTGATCCCCAAGAGTCACGCGGCTTCCGAGGAAACAGGTGACAAGTCGGCAGTGCTCGTAGGTGTTCCGGGACTTGAGGGACGCCCTGATGCGTACGGTGTCGCGCTGGATTTCACATGGTGAAGAGGGAGCCTGTATGAGAGATGACCTGCTAGTACGAGAGCTTGATGCCCAAGGTGCCGGCCTGTACGTGAGAGCGACATTCGTAGGAGTCGGGAGTTGCTGCACCTCTTGGTCCACGGTGTTTCTGAACTAGGACAGGCAGTGGCAACAGCGAAGTGTGCGACGGGTATGGTGGTGGATGGCTGTAGATCTTGCGCTCCCGCTCGAAAATCCCTCATTCCTCGCCCGGCACGTTCAAGTGATATTCGAGGTACGTGCACATCTCCCCGCCTAGCTCGTATTCGAATTGATGTTGTCGCGAGTCGCGTTCAAGGCCGATCGTAAGAGGCGATGATTTGGTGAATCGCCGTGCCGGGAGAAACCGAGTCTTCGTTTGGAAAGAGTGTGCCGCGGAACGTGCGCGCCACGCGATCTTGAATTCAAAAAGGAAGGTGGGCTATGTCCCCACCCATAACGAGACATAGCCACCGGGAGAACTCGGCCAATGGAAATCAAGTTGTGGCACATAGACACACTCGTGCCGCTTGCGCGAGAAACAGCGAAAATATATAATTTAAATTCTGCACATAGCCCTATCTCAATAAGATACATTGGTAATCTTCCCTTTTCTCTCTCTTATGTAAACTTGAAAAAACTTGAATTTGTCGGGACCCCCACAGACATAGGCCATGGGCCTATTTTTGACGTTTCTTGCACTGGAAATGGAGGGGCCGTTCTCGGTCTTGGCGGTCTTCCAATTACTTCTGGTCTGTACGGTCCATAGACGACCTTGCCGGATCCAGACAGACGCTCCGCAAGCAGTCGCGGGAAGCTCAACTCAGCGGCATGGTCAAAACATTTATGTGGGTAAGAATCTGTTAGGTCCGACTCATAGTGCTTTTGACTGCACCACTGTTATTAAAAAACATACACGATGAGTCCACCTTTGAGTGCTTTGTATGACGTACTGCTGCAGGACAATTCTTGCATATAACTCTCTTGTCAGTGAGTGCAGACTTCCTGCATTCTGTTGTGCGGCACTGAATCTGCGACAACGGATTAGCCTGAGATGGGATGGACATGTTCATATGCACCTGCCACTTCCATATGCTTGGAGCCACATGTCCGGGTGGCAGGGGACCAGCTTCCCGAAATCAATGTAGGTCAAATTGAGGTGCGGGATGGCGAAAACACAGTTGTCGCATGGTGGAGCGATCCAAGCCTCCCATTTTGCGGCGCTCATCTCCATGTAAGACGATTGGATCAGCGGGTTGATCTGGGTGTTGTAGGTAAGGGCCAACGTCGTCCCGAAGACGTACCCCCACCTGTCTGGCATCGATTGGCTAGGGACAAGTCGTAATCAGCATCAATAACGTAAAGGTGTGCATATATCTCTATGTACCTCAGTAGTGGCAGTGTCTCCGAGCAGTGTCCCAATTTTTGTGGAAGTGGACGAGCCTGTGAGAGACGGTGAGACTCCAGTGCATCAGGGAGTTTCGGATCGTAATTCCTAACGTCGCTTTCACGTAGCTGCCGATTGACTTCCTTGTAATCGCCAGGCCTGCCAGGTATACCACTACCGAGGGACACCATAGGGATTGGGGTAGCTGGGACTTGAGGTGTGATCGACGATTGCACCTGAAGTTGACGCAAGTCCACCGCATAATATGGGCGGTGATAAATGGAAAAAATAATGGTCGTGCACGTGGGAAGCAAACGGGCGGCTCTCAATCCGCCCGTGTTCATCCATTCCTCGGTGGTTGTCATGATCGTGTACACAAGCCTTGAATACACCTTCAGGCGTTGCACATACCATTTGATGTTTTCTAAACATCCTGCTGGGGTGTCGGTCATTGCGATTAGGAACCCTGGTTGGATAAAAGGTTTGCAGCTATTTTCGGTATGCAGAATGACGAGCTTACCTAGTGCATTGAACACATCTGTCAAGGTGACTTTGTTGGTGTGGTAAAAGACCTCGAGGACGACCCTTTCCCCATTACAATCGAGTAGATGAAAAGACGAAGTTTCCTCGTCCAACCCCCCCGCCCTACGCATGGCTTGTTCTATGAGAAATAAAGCGCTGGTTGGAATAATCTTACAGCGAAAGCCCGAGATGGTATGCGACTTTTTTGACGAATGGGTCCCTGCATCCTTCCGCTGCCTTTATCGCATAAATGCGGACCTGTTCATTGACGTCAATAGGTGTTAGAACGTATGTGTACACTTGTGTGCGACATTCACCTCCTTGGTGTTCATACGCCAAGATTTGGGTTGGTATCTGGGAAATTCGTCTTGCTCAGCGACGTCTTCAAGCTCGTCCAGTGGTGAAATGAATGCTTGCGGCATGTTTAATGACATGGTGAATGATGAAAGAGTTTCAAGTTGCCGAAAGGTTAAAGCTGGCTTCACACTGGGGGTTTGTGCAAACTTCGTACTGCCACTTCGAGTTTCTTGGAATGTTCGAGGTTTAGGCACTTCGGCTAGTTATGTCAGCAACGACTTCTCGCTCAAAGCTCGCACCTCATTCTCTCTGTCGACACCACTCGGGTTCGTTGGGAGTTGAATATATGTTCGTGTCAGAGAATCACTGGCAATTTTTACTAGGTGCCCTACCTTCTCTCGAATGAGAGGGATTGAGCTGTGGTATATATGGGAACTGCTCATGTCAACAGTTCGTTCAAATTCCGATCTCGTTCGGTGCTCTCTTTAGACTTAAGCTAAACGCGAGTCCATTCACCAGTATCCTGACAACGAACAGAAGAAAAAGAGGGTTAACGTTAGATTGAGCGTTGTCGGTTTAGTCTCTTAATGCAGTTCTAGAAATCGATGCAAGAGATGCGTCGAATCTATATCGTATTAATATGACTGCTGTTTCCACAAAGATTTGCAGACTCAAATTGTGGGTCCGTGTGAGTCCACGGAATCAAATGGCGAAGGGCGCTGAATAGCCGCAGCTTAGTTCGGCTAGTCTGTTCTAGCAGCAGGGGTGAGAAGATTACGCAACAGCCACTTTTGGCCGAGCCTCGGGACCCCGGAAATCCGTCACAACGTGGCAAAGACAAGTCCTACCATGGCTGTCTGCAGTTGTGCTACTCGGAACTGCATAGCATGTGCAGAACCACAGCGGAGGACGCTCTGAAAAAGTTTAGATGAAACCATAAACAGAATCAAAATATTTAAAGGAAGCAAAATATCGCTCCTAGGCCCGTGTTTTGCTTTGTTCCATGTCCAAAATGTCGAGCTGATGGAGAGTCTACCATCTTTCAGCAAATGAAGGCCATCTGTCAGAATGCTTTCAGCCGGGAAGAGCTGCTCGACTGTCGGGCTACAATATATCGGAACATCCACTATTCATGGCTGGTCTCAATTATCCCACATATCTTGGAGTACTTGGTCTGATGGATAACGCGAGCTCGTGCGTTTGGTTTGTGATATCTCGTATACTTTTCAGGGACATGCATGCTGATTTTCTCATCGATATGGCTGTTTATCAGAGGCGTTAAGAATAGGCAAACCCGATTATCCCCCCACAGTGACGGACGCCTTGTACTGACAGCGGACGAGCATAGGCATCGTCGAGAAACACTTCGCTATGGTATTGTGGACACTCGTCACCTTCACACCAATATCTGCTGATTTCTGACAGAGTCAAATCTCGATCCGTACGATCGACGTAGCCGTCGTCAGTTTCAACCGACAGAAATGGTCCACTGCTTCGAATGCGTCACCTCCATCATAATCTGCACGGCATTAAACGAATACGACCCAGCTCTCGAACGTCACGATCGCATGTCTGAATCTCTCCTCGTTCAATCTATTGTCAAGTCTCGTTGGTTCCACTGCACAAGTGTTATTCTCTGCCTCAACAAGTTCGACTTGTTCGAAGAGAGATTCCGACGTGCATTTTGGAGAATTACTTCCTGAATACATGGAAGATCCACATCCCGACAAGGCAGCCAGATTCATATGGAGGCAGATCAGCCAGCAAAGTGTCGGGAACTTGGTGAACCCTTAGTACGTGTTTTATCCTGCATCATAAAAAAATAGATCATGATGCGTGTCGCTAGCTTCGCGAATTTCGCTGACATCGTACCAATTTACGGCGGCATAAAGAACGCTGTACTGCGGAAAGATTTCCGAGACACTCCGAGACACTAGCATGGTAATCCCCCAGCTTCTGCATACTCCAGCAGGGTATTATGTTGACCGAGATCCATAGCCCTGAACGGTCGCATGTACGTTATTCATTGAAACTTTTCTGGCCATTTGCCTTGCTATCTCAACGATCTCCCATCCATGTTTCACAGATCTGCTTCCACAAGGACACGCCGATTGACATACCACCCCTGCACTGGATACTACATGCGGCTGTCTCCGGCGGTACCACCTAAAACACAGCTCGTCTAGGCGCTGCTACATTACCCTGGCTTATGAGCCCGCGACTTAGGGTTTTGACATCTCGCGGACACTTAATGGCTGTAATTTGCGCATCGCCTGGTTCTCACATTACTGTTCTTACGATGGGTTGAGTTGGTTATCTGGACTTGGCGGTCAAAGTCACAACGAACCTAATACCTTCTCCATGGAGGAAGAAACTTTACGTCATGCCGAGTGGCCGTTGTGATAGGCGTCGGGCGCCCACAGGAGATAACAGAAGCCCATTACAGAAGACGGAGAAAACAAACTGGCCGATCATTTGTGCAACTTGCACGTTTTGCGATTGATCCACTCGCAGTTCGATGATATTGGGCAATCTGCTTATTGTGACGAAGACTGACTATACAATGATACAATGATCCTTTGCCACCGCATCCCCAACCAGTTACTGGGTTGGATAGCCGTCAGTGATGTTAGGTGGATTATTGGCAACCAGTAAAATAATTTCAGTTCTCTTAGTGAATCGCTTCCACCTCCTCCACTCCGATCTAAGATACTGGCCCGGGTATGGTTATCTCACGCCTCACGCTATGTGCTTATTGAATCCTGTAAATTGGAGAGCATGCACGCTATTGATGCAGTACTCGACATCAGTAAATGTTCTCCTATAATCTTGAGCTTGTTTGATACATACAAGTTACATTTGCATCATTCTTAGATCGCTTCAATTTTCCTCTTCTGCGACGCATTTTCGGAGAAATGGAAATCTCAGCCACATCTTCAAGTTAGCTTGTTTCCACGCACGTCAGTACCGAACAACACCGTGGTTTGGGAGCCGAGGACCCCGCTTCCTTACGATTCTGGATCACACATGATGGTGCATCATCTAAGGTCAAGCCCAATGAAATAAAGCCTTGATTTTGAATTGCTCCGTTGGCTTGCTCGGGCTGCCATCAGCATGGACGTCTCGAATTCCTCTGCACAAGGAATACTGAAGGCTCTATAAGGTTGTGTCCTTGACCTTCGGCTTGATCATAATCATCGTGGCCACGCTCTTCCGCTACGCATATATCGACGTCAATCGCGGCTTTGGACTTTGGCGTTAGATCTATAAATGCAGCCCGAAAACTTCCCAACAACCCAGCGGCAACTTCGAAAATCTCTCGCGATTCAACGTGTCCGTTAATCTGGAGATCACCTGACGGGGTAGCATCAAGCACCTAAAACTCCAAACGCTCTGACTCTACAGTATTGGTGGCCTTGCTTCAGCGCCGAAATTTCCCTTTGGTGTATTTCATCTTCAGTTGATCCAGATAGGGTTCTGTGCTCTTAGGCCGTCATTCGAAATGGTAATGTTCGCAATGGTCGTCGGATTTCACAATATTCATAAAACACACTGTTCCTCCCGATGGCTATTCAATAGTATCCCAGTATTATATCTTAATTAATAACCAGTAATCAGATTGACTGATACCTATCTGCATAGTGATCGTCCCAGTGCGTGGCCGTGAATTAATGTTTATTCTGGGCACGCGCATATGAAGAAATCTGAACGTTTATCATGGAAGCGGTCTTGAAGAAGCTCGTCGAAATTCGCTCATTCTTGTTGGTCGCAGTCTTCGAACATCTTCAACTTCTCCTCCACTCATTGATGGCTATACATCTCATATATTTATTAGTGATTGGTAATAAATGCACGATCTTTCTTGAAGGACATAAGTATTTAACGGGCAATTTGTCGATACCGACCTCGAAACGGCCTCAAGTGATGACTTCGTACAGTACTACCCTGGTGCGTTGGCAATGGCTCATGAGAGCACCATCCTCTATATTTTTACGGTGTGAAAACTAAAGATGTCAGGGAAGTAGACGATCACGCCAGTTTAAGTTTCTTCCCTTTCAGTATTCAGTATGATAAAATTGATAATTGCAACCCACAGGCAGAGATTGACGCAGAGAGTTTCATATTAATATTATGTACTGTGATAGCTCAACTACACCGCTTCCGAGTCTTCGTCGTTCACACCTTCCTGCGTAGTATGACCGCTGCGCCAATGCTACCACGTTCAATTCAAAGTCTTATTTTCCCAACAAGATCATAAGAACAGAACGGCAATGCATAAATTTACTATAGCCACACTTCTATTTGTGTGAAACAAAATGCCCCGAATTGGGGCCGACGATTCATTTTGTAAATGGGGACTCCCAATAGTCTCATTTTATGGTTGTATCACATACGGCTTAAGATGCGTTGATGTTACGCCGCACTTTCCGATTCTGTTAAACGCCGTATGCGATGCTGGCCACTCCTTCAACTCAAGGGAAATTCAACATTTTTAATCGCACGCATAATAAATGCTATGTGGCTCAGAATCATGGCCCTAAAAGAAGCCGTGCACCGAAAACAGATGTCGCTCACCCTTCCGCCGCAGTTGTGAAAATTTCAATCATCTCCCCCGCAGCACAACTTCTGTACATCTACGGTGGTTCTTTACACCTTCTTTACGTCCCAACCAGTGAGTCAGCGTCTAAAGAATTTGGAGTCTGCCATGAACAAAACGAACATAACACCAGTTGCACATGCAATTGAATTTCTACGGTGGGCCAACGTCGTTTCCAGATTTACTTGTGAGCCTGTGGCGCATAGCGTTGTACAGTAGTTTTTTCACTCGATGGAGAAATTAGATCGACTAGGTTAACTGTTAGGCTTGTGACCAGCCAGGCTACTTTACACCTTGGTACAAGGTATGGCGTAGCCAGGCTGGTAAAAGAGGGAGTGGCGTGAGTGGTCGACCGCGGAGTTCAAATATTTTGGCGCGTGCCGACTCCGCCGTTGCAGAACTGCCTTTCCATGGCCCACCTCCAAAAACCACAGTAGTGTCGCGAAGCGACGCCTTTGTACCTTTAGGTGACATATACAGTGTTTCGAAGTCCCCATTTCGTGCAGTCCATACTTTAACGCAGAATCTCGGATGACTTTTCCTGCGCAATACGGGATTTAAACTCCGCGGTCGACCACCCGCGCCACTCCCTCCTTTACCAGTCTGGCTGACGCCACACCTGCGGTGAGCTCTTGTGCGGGTTAGCCATACTGGTTACGAGTCGTAAATGTCCGACTCCCAGCCACTATGTGCCGGGAACTTAGGTGCCGGGGACTTAGGTGCCGAGGCTGTCAACGGGTTGTTCGGTTCCGCAGGAGCACCCAAGCTCACCGAGGACCCTTAGACGCGTCGGCAACGGCAGCCGGTCACGAGCGTGACGTACCGCATCACGGGAGTGCTCTCCTCCCATCATCATCCACCACATCGTCGTCGCCGCCTCCAGCGCCGCCGCCTCTCTCACCCTGCTGCATCGCTCAGCCCTGCGGCTGCCGCCTGCATGTGCTCTGAGGTCACCAACACCACTGCACCACCGATACCACCAACAGCAGCAACCGGCGATGCGCGCCAAAACGCGACGACGGCGCGCCCCGATTACAACACACCACGCCAACAGCGCCGCAACGGAAACGGCAGCGCCGGGGAGTGATGAGGGAGTTAGTGGCGGCGGCAGCGAGAAAACACGAAGGCGCCGCGGCTGGGAGTTGGCGGCGGCGTGCGCCAGCGCCATGAATTGGCGGGTTGGCGGTTAACCCCACCTCTCGCCCTCGATTTCGGGAGGCCGGGGTGCCTTTGCGGACGAGAACGCACGGTTGCAAATACGTAGACAAAATAAATAGAAATGTAAAATATTTATTAATTGAAATTTTGGGCATTACGAAATGTGGGAGAGCGTGAGCTTGCGGTCTTCGACGACGAGCAGCCTTCAAGCGCCTGCACACAAAGGTACATTGAGTGCAGGGACATGGTGATTTGTCTGTGCAGGAATAATGTCACTAGATCTCATTGCGATATGGCCAAGTCGTAACTCGCGAGTGTATAGAACCCTTAACCAAATTTGGAAAGCTATTTTTACGCTGATGTGCCTGGGGCACCGTGCCTAGGACCCAAGGTCCCCGGCACCAAAGTCCCCGGCACTTAGTGTTTGGGAGTCGGACGCTCTCTACGAGTCTAGTTAACTGTAATTCGGAGGAAGCCAGATGCAAGAGACCCTCAGAGTCCTGGTTAAACACCGATAAAATCCATGTAGTTCACTGCTGATGGTGTCCTTTGAAGACCGCGAAAACGAGGCATCAGCAAACGCAACTCCTGATGCGATAGGCATGTTTCGGCAACCGGCCACATACGGAAAATATTTGAAGCTCAGCGGCGCTAATTGTGGCACGCCACACGACCACCGCGATACTTCGGAGCCTAAAGCACAAATTTTTCTGCAACATATTGCATATTGCAACGAGCAAGTAGTTATAATTACACGTTACTACACGTCATACGGCGGAGGCGATCCTGACGGGCAGAATGAAAGGCAAAATTACCAATAATCACAAATCAGGACGGTACACCGAGCGTAATGGCGAGGTGCGGTCCAGCAGGATTGACAACCGTTGAAGGAGGGGGACGGGGATCTGGATCTGAAAGATGGGGAGGGTTGGGTAATGGAAAAAGTGATTAGAGGGACAAGCGTAATAACAGCCTCGTGGTAGCATAACGTCGTTAACGCGGAAAGAAGTCCGTACAATATACGTATATGTGTGAAAGACAGACAAGTGTTCTCAAAAGAGTGTGATTGACAGAGAGTGTGAGGGTTCTTTTTGGTGGCGCAGTCGGAATTTGGCGTTTGGGGGACGAGGGTAGGAAAGTATGGCGGGATGTGGGTGGGTTGGAAAGGGGAGGAATGTGAATGAGAAGGAAGGGGATATAAGACATTATAGGTATGAAGTGCGCGAGTTGTTGAAGTCGTAGTCTACAGAAAGTGGTGAATGGAATTATTGTTGGTGTTTCTAGCTCTAGTTGGCTGGCACGAAGATGGCGAGAAGGATGATGACGGGGAGGTAGGTGAAGAAGAACAGGATGGATGTGACTCGACAGCGAGTTCGCCAAGTGCGCGCATCTACACCAGAAAAGTCAGCATTTCCATATCGCGAGAGGGTAGAGCATATATGTCCAGCTGTTTTAAAAAAAATGAAACGCACCTCTCTCGATCTGAGGATCATCCACCACCACAGCCTCTTTCTCCGGGTCCCCACCTCCAACAACCCTTGTCCTCGGTATGCGCCACACAGCTGCAAACCACCAGAGCGACGGGAACAAAAACCCCACCCAAAACGCCCACGCATGGAAAGGACTCGCCGGGCTTTCCCTGTCTCCCAAACGCAGACCCCATCCCGCCTCCCGTGGTCTCGGCGGTTTGCGCGGATCTCGCATATGGAACGAGCTCAATCTGTCTACGCTCGGTGGGCGCGGGGAGAGTATAGCCGAAAGAGGCATCGAAACGGAGTGATCTGCGCTTCGTCGAGTGCCGCTTCTGTTACTGCTTGCGGCGGATGCGGAACGTTTTGGGTGGGAGCTGAAAGCGGCTCTGCCTCGTCGGGCAGAGCTGGCGGAGACGGATCCTGCTCGCGTGGATTTTTGGCGGAAGCTACTGCGTGAGGACCAGGAGCCCACATGCTTTTGCGAGGAGGGAGATTCAGAATGAGATGGGGAGGGGAGGGGAGATACGATGCGAGCTCGTTTCCGGCTGCTGTACGAGAGAAAACTGGACGGTGCACGGGACGATTCCGATATACGTGGAGGTCCTGTAAAAAGTTTATGAGATATATCAAAATAGAAGCAAAGATACCAGAAACGTACGTTTGCCTTCCTCCACAGCGAATGTCGTCTTCTGCGCAGCGGCGACCTTCTCTTTACTCCCAGGTGGACTCCCATCTTCGGTCTCATCTGCCTTCCTCTTCCCTCTTGCCTTCTCCGAGCGTGGCGGTGTCGTCCGTTGCGGCACATGCAAACCCACACCGTCATCATCATCACCTTCTCCAGCTGTGGATCTCCCAGGCGACGCCTGAGGCGTAGGAGCGATAACAGCAAGTGAGGGAGCCTGCAATGACGACGACGCAGTTCCTGATGCTTGGCTAGGCGCAAGGGTAGCGGGTGCCCGTGGCGGCGGCGTCTTTGCTCCACTCAACGTCCGACCACTCGCAGTCCTCCGTCTCGCCCCAGGTAAAGGAAACATCTCCCTCTCATTACCTTCATCGCCGAAGACCACCGGCGCCACCCTAGCCTTCCTAGCACCACCACTGCTCTTCCTCCTCGTCCTTGGCGCCTGTGATCTTGATTTTAGGGGCGTCTGACCATGAGGGGAGGCGGGAGAGGCGGAGGCAGACTGCGATGCGATCGGCGCAGCGGGGAGGAGGAGCGGGTCTCTGGAGATGGACATGCTGTCCTCGCCAACCGATTGACCCCGCCTTAAAGGCTGCGTTGTTGTTGTTTTATCGTCTAGCCCTTCTTGCGTTCCCTCGCCAACCACACCTCTGTTGTCCTCCGCCTTCGCACCGTCCGTATTTAGCAATGTAAAGCCTGTGATAATGTTATCGTCGCCGTCTTGCGTCGTTGTTGGCGGTAGGGGGGAAGTTGACGTGGACCCAGTGGGAGATGATGAGAATGGGGATGAGAACGAAAAAGCTGATGAGGCGAGAACCCCAGCACGCGGCCGCGCCGGCCCTTGCAATAAAATCTCGCTTGATGGTGCATCGTGCAAAGCACGTGGCTGTACTCCTGCAGGGTCTTCCACGTGAGTTGTGGCGGTGGCAATCGTCGGTACTTGTGCGCGTCCAATGCCTTCAAGTCTTTTTCTTTCTCCAACCTCCGCATCAGCTCCCGCCATACCGCCCAACGCCAACCGTACGATTTCGCGCGACACGTCCGCTGGCCACCCGCCTGAACCATCGCCAGCGACTACACCTTCACTCGCGGCCTGTGCACTCCATTGCGCACTCTCTCGTCGTCTTAAATCGTCTCCTTGACCCTCTCCATGCTTTCCATTTCCCGTTGTCGAAGGAGTGTCACCATCGCGTGTAGTCCGGCCGTGTATAGCGGGCGAAGGCGACCCAAATAGTGGGAACGACTTAGCTTTGACCGATGATCCCTTCCCCTTCCCGCCTCTCGTTGAACGACCAAATGTGAATGGTAGTGGTTTTGGGAGTGTAGGGAACGGGATCCCACTCTCACTCCTCTCCCCCGCCCCATCCTCGCCTTCACCATTCTCAGGTGTCCCAATCCCCAATCCCCTTCCAATGAGCGGTAACGCAGGCAGCTGCTGCACCTCCACCGCTGCCCGATCGACAGTCGGCGGACTCGCCTGTACAGGCGTGGGCCACCCGAACGTCCTCGGCGACAAATTCGCGCCAGAACCACTCCCGCCCGCTTCTCGCGAACCTCCTCCCAGCCCGGAACTCGAACCGAAAGCGAGTGCTCGGGCAGATGCGGACATCAGTCTTGCGTATGCCGATGGAGGAGGCGGAGGCGGACCTGATGTATGTGTGTGCGTGTGGGAGTGGGGTGTGCGTATTTGCGCGTGAGAGGAATAAGACACCGAGGCAGAGGATATCGTTCCGTGCGGTGAAGTCTGCTTGCTGCTCCTACTTCTGCTACCCGTCCTCGTTCCAGTCGCAGTCCCAGCACGTCCACCTCCCGCAGAAGACGATTGCCGACTTGGCGTTTTCGATCGCCCCTGCGCGTTGCCTCCACTCCCGCTCCCCTCAGTTGGTGTCGTAGGCGTCGGCGAACTCGTATGTTTGCTCCCAGCCGCGTCATGCGAGACCGAGCCTTTAATCGATGCACTCCGACTAATGTTCCCCTCGCTTGCGCCGGATCCTTTAGTGCGTTTCGTCCTCTTCGATCGCCTTGATGACGCACGACTGACTCGGGGACTACCACGCAGAAATCCAAGATCTGGCCATTGGCGATTCGTTTCACCCGTTGGACTGCCAGTCACAGTCCCGGCACGTCTTCGACCGAACGTAGACCATCCACCTGGAGGAGCAGAGAACACGCGTGGAAGGGTTGAGGATTCAGGATCGGGGATGAAGTCCTTGTCATCGCTTCTAAGCTCTTGGTTGATGGAGGAAGAGGAGGACGACGCTGTTGCAGCTCGTTCTTTTCCTTTGCTACCACTGGTTGATGGTGCGACGCGTGAAGAGCTCGCGGGGTTCGTTGCGGAATACGCGCGTGGACGGCTAGGACTAAGACCAAACGAGCTGCCAGCTTCAGTACGCGCCTCATCTCGTCTTTGTTCATATTTGTCTGCACGTTCAGGCTCGTCATCTTGCTCAGCGAGCAAAGCGTTTATATTTGGGACAATCTTGCGTTGGAGGAGCTCAGGTGTCGGTGTATGCGTCGGAGAGGGCGATGTGACATGAGGTGCTGGTGTTTCAGGCGGCTGTGGAGTACTTGGCGTTGGAATGGGACGCGGAAAGGGTACGGGTGTCGACGAGCTTCGTGCGCGAAGGAGGCCGAAGAAGGAAGGCATGCGCGCTCCAATTCTTTCCGCTTCGGTTTTCTTCTTCTTTGGTGGATTCAGAAGAGACTACAAGAGATTGATGGTACTCCGTTTGGTTGGAAAAAATGCTCAGCGTGCGTGCATCAACGACGACGAATGACAGCTGCAGATGTTGCCCCGAGTTCGGGTTGATGATGAGAAAAGTCGTCGTATTGTTCGTTGTCGTCGTCAAAGAAAATGCGAAAACAATAAATGCTGAATAAATAGCGTCTTGTCGTCGTTGAGTTGCTCGTTCTCTCGTCTGCGTCGGCGACGATGACGAGAGTAGGAAGGAAGAAGCAGCGGAAGTGAGCTGGCTTGTCCGCCTCAGTAGCGAAGGCGGATGATTCGAAGATCTCAGATCGAAAGCCATCCTACGTAATCTGATCACGTGAGTGCGGAAGTTTCACATGCTTCCGGATCTGTGATTGCGCATACAGCCTTCGAAATGCGCAGCAAACCCTCGGCATGAATTAGCAGCGTAGTTCTATCGTTTGCACAGAAGTTATCGGGGAAATTTCAGTTTGAACTATCGGTGTGTCGGATCAGATCTGCACGAGATAGACAAATATAAACGATCGGCGCTCGATAGCGGAACGGATGCAAAATTACCGACCAACACGACGGCGCATATAATCTAACCCGCCAAGTTTAGATCCAGTTCGTGTTCGTGACGAAGTTAAAGGTAAATTCACACGTTCCGATAGAATACCCGTACGCTGATAAAGAAAAGAAGGCTAGAAGCATCATCGCTTCACCGCCTCGAGAACAGACTCAGCTGAATCAAGGCAGAATAGAAGCAACGAGGTTATGACGTCTCAGGCTGTATTGAATTGACCAGAGAGATCTTGAACAGCGCGATCCCACCACACTGGGAAGAAATGTCGACTTCTGACTGTAGATTGAGCATGACGAAGGAGAGGTGAGTAATACTGAGCATCATCATCCGACTCGAAGAGAAGCACTAGCGAAATCGGCGAATCGCTGGTATTAACATTTCCTAAACACTTCGCAGTCGATTACTCACGCAATGCACCGAACTTCAAGCTTTAAAGCCGGGGTCACAGGACGGTTTCTTCCGTTTATTGGAGCTCGATGCTGTGGGGAAATTTCCGTTTCCTTATCCGCAGAAGGTCTTGATGAGATTCAGTCTAAATACGTTGCGTAGGAGTGGTAAACCAAATCCGGCCCAAGAACTCAAAGGAAATTCACTCAGAAAGACCATGGCTTTGGATGTGGTCATTAGTGCATTTTCGCACCGCAAGCATAAGATTTACTTCATCTTCTTTCAAAAAAGATAAAATGTATCTGAGATTTTCTTAACCATTGACGGCACGATGCATCCCCCAAAAACGAAAATATTGTGAATCTCACCTGGGAACGAAGAAGTCATATATATTACGATCATACAAGCTCTTACCATGCCTTCCAGAATAACTATCAATTGGTTGATCGCCACGAAGGGGTTGGCCGGGTGTGGGGCTGCGTGCTTAGACCGTGACGATTCGCCGCAAAGAAGGCTTCGGGGTGATCATTCAGAGATGTTTCTGTCTGATATTAAGAATTTGATGATAGAACGGAATATTCAGACTGTTTGCCAGTGAGGGAACGGCAGCAAGGCGCCTCCGAGCTTCGCGAATCGAGCATTGTTCTTCGAAAGACTTCCATTTCCTAAGAGCAATAAATGCTTTGTGCGAAATAATTAATGACCGCTGAAGATCATGTAATACTATCCGAAGGACTCGGAAGAGCCCGAGTGAAAAGGAGTTTAGACGCCCGGCGTGGACTGCGTCATCTGATCCCCACACCAGTGGGCTCGGAGACATAAGATCCAAGAAGTTGGCAAATCCGCGGCTTGTGAGAGATTATTAGTGATCAAGCTCGCACGGAGATGTCGATCAAATGCGCAGCTCATCATCCCTCGATGCTTCTCAGCCTTCATGTATGCATTAAGGAAAGGCAGTGCGCCATTGTCAAAGCTCTGCGATTCCTATAATTATCAGCACTTCAAGACTTAATTTACTTATTTTATGCCCGATTACAATGGGGTAAGATTAGGTTGTGGGCTTCCGGCTTTTCGATGCACCGTGAGCTTGGGACACCTTGGTTCAAGAACCACAGTAGCAGAAGCGCGGCTATATCAAGGTATTCTTCCCCCGAATTCGTCTTCGATCTTGAGGGAACACAGTCGATATCTTCTCCAGAACGCATGTAATTCAAACTAGACTGACTCGATAATTGGACTACAGAGTGGAGAAATATAGAACGGAGTGAATAAGTGTTATCCACAGTACAGTAGCGTATTCGATAGATTATACAACGAGAGATAGCAGTTCGAAGTGTAGGGCAGCAATGGGACAGCATGTATTAATTGATACATTGCTTAATTTGTCGGTGACCAAAAATCAACCCGATATCAATGGCGCCGATCAACCCGAGCAACTGGATGGGGATACGCTGGCAATGGGAAATCCGAAAATTTCGGCTGGCGTACTTTCGACACAATAGGCAGGCTGCCGTGCATCGTCGACGCCTTCGACTCGGTGCTGCATAATGACGACTGCCTCGACAATCTGGCATCCTTTTCAAGAACACTACCAGTAATGTTCTTCGAGTTTGCCGAGGACCGTAACATGTTTGCCCTCCAGCGTCGTAAAGACTGTTCATTGAATTCTTCCTGGGGTGTACGGGGTTTCGGCTTTCTCCTCGACCTCGACACCATGTAAAATCCGAGGACAATTGTGATGAAGCAAACTATGGACCGAGACAATGTCCAAGGCTCAGCATGCACAACTACGACATGACGGTTAGGTCAGAGAGACGCACCGATTCCGACAAAGAGGCCGATCTTGGTGCTCTTCTGCATAGGTCCACTATATTGTGGAGAGTCAAAAGGGATCGCGCCTTGAGTTGAGGCTGAGGGTAGAGGCGATGGTGGCGGAGGAGGCATTTTATACTACTTATAGCAGGATGTCTATGCCACGGAACGATGGAACGGGTGGTTGATATGGTGGCCATTTTATACGTCTCGAGTCCAAGAGTTGGACAACAGGCAGGATGGTAGGCGCGCGCTGAGTTCGAACTTATGATGAAACCCTAACACAGCGCTGTGGCGATCTGGGAAGATTTTGATTCAGAAGCTTCGTGACCCTGTTAATGTTCAGCCGTAGAACCGGAACGTTGGCTCGGTTCATTGGCCGTGGGTCCCAGGAAAAAGCTGGTAAACAGGACAAAGGCAGCAAGGAAGTTGATATGTCCCATTATTTCAGACTTCTTCATCGAGCCAAGGATATGTCGGTCAATGCCATTGTTAGCCTTTGTCCGAGTCCGGGCCGGTAGTCGCACGTCGTAAGACGGTGCGAAAACTGGAAAAGACAGCTAGCTTGCAGGCGTTGGCCGCCTGCCGGCGCAATCGCAAGCACCCATCGTTGCAACTAATTGGACTTTGTTCGGGGGACTCGCCTTTCGCCACAGTAGAGCGCCAATCAGTTCAATTGAAAAGCTGTGGTGGCCACGCATGCACGATGTTTGCATTTCATTGCTTATTAGGTTCTAAGTTCGTTCGACGCCTTCCCTCGAGTGTCCTTCGGCAGATCAGCATATCTAGATCTTGACGACACGAGGAAAGTGGCTTGAGAAGATTACGATGATACGGCGACTCGGACAGTGGCACGAGGCGGCAGTGATTCGCCAGCTGACCAGCCAAAGCGTACTAACTAATCTCGCGGACGTAAAGTTTCAATGAAACAAGATCTGTTGGTACGGTGGAGAAGAAATAGCTTGGGGAGTTCCATGGATCTGAGAAAATTATGTTTGCAACAAAGATTGCGGAAGAAATCCCACGCCACAGTCATGGCTTGGGCGCCTATTTAAAAAGTGTCTGCAAATAACGACAAATATCTTTTCATGCGTTTGGGTCCTTTGGAAGCCACTACATTGTGCAAAGCACTGCAACAATACGTACCACCAAGTTCACACTCTCCTGGGACAGTCCCGTAAGCGCAAATATGGAATGCTGATGACCCACCGGAGGTTGAAGACTGTTTTGGACCGTGCATGGGAAAGAGAGAATTCTACTGTTGAAAGATAACATCGATTCCCACCCTATAGTACATACTATCCAAGTCGGGCAGCACACGCAGACCTCACACAACATCAACCCTCTCCCGCGGAACGACCCACACCTCATAGACGCCTGGGACACGTGGATGCACAGCCCTGCAAGCGTCAAACTGTAATCGATTCCATGGACTCTGCGTCGTACACCCACCACGGCCCACTCCGCTATGTCGAAGCTATTCTCCAAAGTCCCCACTAATTCCGATAAACGGTCCAAGCACTCATATTCCAATCTTGTCAATGGGTTGCAAACGACTCTCAGGGTTGCAAAGAACGTCGCGGGGAACTTGGGTGTTCCTGGACTACAAGCAGGAATCAGCGCCATCCTGGTCATTGTCGATGTCGCGAAGGTAGTCAGTTTTCATTCACTATTTTCATCTCCCTGAACATTAGTAGAAAACTTCTCAAAACGTGCAGGATGTTGAGAAACTGGCGAAACACATCGATGCCCTATGCAAGATTCTGTTAAATTGGAGAGATGGGCAAAGAGTCTCCCCAGAAATTGTTTCTCGCATCGAGAATATTTCAATGTAGGTGTCTCTACGTGTCGACGAAGTGATTGATCTGGAATTTGGACAGAATCTGGAGTACAACCGCCGAGGAAATGAAAAAAATGGCCTCCCGTTCCAGATTAGAACGAATGATCAATTACAATACCGACTCACAGTCGATAAGCGACCATATCCGAACGATATCATTCTCGATCGAACGCTTTCTGGTAAACATGCTTTTTGAATTGCTTCACTTATCGTTCATACCACTGGAACAGGTCGAGACAAACCTCGCAATTGAAGCCAAGGTAGACGGCGTGGGACAGAAAGTAGACGTGGTGGAGGGCAAAATTGATGTTCGTCTTCCAAAGGATTCACCACAATTCTGATCGCTTAACCGACACCTTTACAGCAAGTAAACGCAAAGTTAGACTCACAAGGTCAACGCTGCGCACACTCAAGGATTTCTGACTAACCCGTTGCAGATGTATATCCACCGCACGCGATTTCTGCCGTATTCGACTACAAAGACAGACCGCCATGTCTGGAGGGTACTAGAACCGCCGTTCTGGATGAGATCTATTCGTGGATAGGTATAAAAAAACTTCAACATCAGGATGACGCGGTCCTACCTAGGCACGAAGTCGATTTAGCTGCACAAACGACATCGAAGGACCGGCATATATTTTGGATCAATGGCTCCGCCGGAACGGGGAAAACCACCATCGCTTACACTGTCGCCGACGCCTGCAGAAGACATAGAATTCTCGGAGCAAGCTTTTTCTGCTCTCGCGATGATGCCGATTGCAGCAACCCAAAACTCATATTCCCGACGATCGCCTATCAGCTCGGGCAAATCTGTGTTCCATTCAGAGTCGAGGTTGCTCGGGCACTGACGTCAAATCGCGACATCGGGTATTCGAGCGTGCCATACCAGCTCGACGAGCTTATAATCAAACCTCTCCGCTCAATTGGAAAAGCCTTCCCCCGAAGTGTGATCGTGTTGGATGCACTTGATGAATGCAAAGACAGCGATACCATCACGTCCACGATCCTCTCTGCACTCTCTCGCCACGTTGCTGAGTTATCGCAGGTCAAGATACTCGTCACAAGTCGTCCGGAGCGGAGGATCACCACTACCTTCCAGTCCGGCGATTTGAAGCCTGCAACTCAACGACTTGATCTGCACGAGATACAACTGGGCGTCGTGCAACATGATATTGAATGTTATCTAGTCTCAAATCTGGCCACGATATCCAATTATTATGACCTCGGAAGTGTGTGGCCCTCATCCGTTGATGTCCATCATCTCGCAAACATATCGTTTGGACTGTTCATTTATGCAGCTACGTCAATCAGATTCATATCGGATCCGAAATATTCAGATCCCATAGGCCAGCTTGAGAGTCTCCTCTGTACTGCGACCAAGACTGCGGCAAATCCGACGTCTCCGGATCACCAATTGGACCAATTGTACCACCAGGTTTTGACCCACGCATTTCCTGACATTTCACCTGGTCTTGTGGCGCGGCTCAGGAATGTGATCGGAAGTATCGTTCTCCTTCAAGATCCCCTCTCTCCACTAGCTCTTGCAAGGTTACTGGGTTTACAGCCGACTGGTGTTCGACAGACTCTTTTGCACCTTCACTCGGTGATCATAGTACCGGAAGATGACCCCAAAGCAATACGATTACTCCATCCATCATTTTTCGACTTCATCACCAGTTCAACTCGATGCCCTAATCCGAATTTCTTTGTGAATGCCCAGACTCAACATACAGTGATTGCATGTGCATGTCTAGAAACAATGAAGGCTCTGAAGCGTGATATATGTGATATAAAGGATCCAAGTCTCCTCAATAGCGAAATTCATGATCTTCCAACCCGAATCGCCACACATATCCCGACTCATCTACAATATGCATGCCACCACTGGGCATATCACCTTGCGAGCAGCACCATATCTGATCCTCTTCTTTACTTAGTGAAGGAGTTTTCGACAAAATACCTGTTGTACTGGGTAGAAGTATGCAGCCTCTTGGGAGACCTTCGAAATGCACTTCTTTCATTAAATACTGCAAAACAAGCTCTCTCGGTAAGTCACAAGCCTTCTTAAAAGCAAATAATACCCATATAATTGTGCCGAAGGTGACCCAGAATGTGGAAGACACCGTGGAATTACTTGCTGATTGCGAGCACTTCACTCGTGAATTCTTTACCGTCCTCGGCATCTCGTCTCGTCAAATATCACATTCAGCAGTGCTGTTTTCTCCGAGGCAAACATTGCTTAAAGAATTGTACTGCAACGAGCTATTATCTCCAGTAAAGGTAATATACACTGGCGATGCATTGCAGGAGACGTGGAATTCATGCTTGCGTGTGATGGACGGACATTCTGATGAGGTCAAATGTGTTGCATTCTCTCCAGATGGCATGCAGATTGTGTCTGGGTCAACCGACTGCACTCTTCAACTCTGGGACGCAGTCAGTGGCGCCCACCTCAACACACTCAACGGTCATTCCGATTTGGTTCGATCTGTTGCATTCTCCCCAGACGGCATGCGTCTCGCATCTGGGTCCTACGATAAAACTCTTCGATTGTGGGACGCAGTCAGTGGCGCCCATCTCATCACTCTCAACGGTCATTCCGACTTGGTTCGATCTATTGCATTCTCCCCAGATGGTATCCATCTCGCATCAGGGTCCTATGACAAGACTATTCGACTGTGGGACGCATTCAATGGTGCTCATATCAACACGCTCAACGGCCATTCCGATTCCGTTCAATGTGTAGCATACTCCCCAGATGGCACACGTATCGTATCTGGATCCCTCGACGATAGTATTCGACTTTGGGATGCAGTCAGTGGCGCCTATCTCAACATGCTTAGGGGTCATTCTGCCGTTCAATCTATCGCATTCTCCCCAGATGGTATGCGCCTTGCATCAGGGTCCTACACGACTGTTTTACTGTGGGACGCAGTCAGTGGCGTCTGTCTCAACATACTCAACGGTCATTCGGACTGGGTTGAACCTGTTGCATTCTCCACAGATGGCTCACGTCTCGCCTCTGGGTCCTATGACAATACTATTCGACTTTGGGACGCATTCAGCTGTGCGCATCTTAGCACGCTTAGCGGTCATTCAAGTCCGGTTGAGTCTGTTGCATTCTCCCCTGATGGCTCCCATCTCGCGTCTGGGTCATGCGACAAAACTATTCGACTGTGGGATGCAGTCAGCGGTTCGGGTGACCATCTCAACCAGTTCAACAGTCATTCTGGCTCGATTAATTGTGTTACATTCTCCACAGATGGTTTGCGTGTTGCATCTGGATCCTACCAGAGTATTCAACTGTGGAACACTGTCAGTGGCGCCAATATCAAAACGCGCAACTTTCATTCTGACTTGGTTTGATGTATTGCATTATCCCCTGATGGGATGTGCATTGCATCTGGGTCCTTCGACAATACTATCGAGCTGTGGGATGCAGTTAGTGGTGCTCATCTCAACACCCTTAGCGGACATTCCAACTCGGTTCAATCTGTCGTGTTCTCCCCAGATGGTTTTCGTCTCGCTTCTGGGTCAGACGATGAGAGTATTCAGCTGTGGAATGCACATAACGGTGACCATCTCAACACGCTCAACGGTCATTCTGGTCCGATTCATTCTGTCGCATTCTCCTCAGATAGTATGCGTCTCGCATCTGGGTCCAACGATCAGACAATTAGACTGTGGGACGCCGTCAGCTGTGCCCATCTCAATTCGCTGATAGGACATTCTAGCCCAGTTTTGTCTGTTGCTTTCTCTTCAGATCGCACGCGCATCGCGTCTGGATCTTACGATGAAACTATTCGAGTGTGGGACATAGTTAATGGCACATGTCTAGACGAATTCAAGGGGCACCCACAGTCTGCCCCATCAGTTGCTTCTTCTCTGCATCCATCCGGACCCTCATCGGCCTTGCTGCCTCCAGAGAACCCTGTCGCGCCGCATGCATCCTTGACTAATCTCATTCCAGGCTACATTTTGAAGGATGAGTGGATATACGCTCTGAATTGGAAACGACGTATTTGTTGGGTTCCAGTGTCCTGCAGGCCGTCGTCACACGACGGTGGTCTTGCTGTGAGCGGGGATGGAAATCGTATTGCTCTCGGTACCGGTGATGGACGGGTTGTAATTCTTGACCTCACGGGCATGGGCATTTATTTACAATCGTTAGCCTTGTCCGATTTCACTAGCATGCCATGACGCTCCTCGTTTCGTGTACTGTACGAAATAAAGTTGTTGGACTTGTTCACACAAAACCTAGTCAACTTCTGTCGCCATTCAGGTCAGACTTGGTTGGTGCGCAATTTGACCCAGAGCCCGACGGTAGAGGATGACTGCGCTAATGCGCGCTGTTGCAGCACGTATTTCATACACGGTGTCGTACAAGTGCAGTAGTAGTCAGCGTTCTTTGTTTATTGGGAGGGGAAATGCTTGGCGAGAGGACTGTATATATACGGTCATCAGCACGGGCACTTCAATATCAGGGTTGTTTTGTTTAACTCCCGAGCGCGTCGTGACTCGGAAGTGGAATTACTGGTAATCGTGGCGAAGAAAATGAGATTGCAGTCAAAGAGTACGCCGGTAGATAAAGGAGCATAAACGCGGCTCCCAGGTGCAGGACTTGTCAGAGATCACTGGAATAATATTGTCATTTTTTTAGGCCGAATTTCGACGAGCGAGATAGTGGGACGGTTTCAAACGATGCAATAAATAACAATGGAACGACGGGAACACTATCAGTCCCAATGTCGGGGAGTGCGCCATGGTCGACGGACGGGAGCTCAGCGCCAAAATTAGCACTGGAATAATGATTAAGGGACTTGACTCTGAGGAGACTCGGGTGTCATGACTACTCCATGAAAAGGTTATTTGGGTTCGCAACGGCGAGGCTTCACCGTTCGTGAAAGTGATTAAGATATCGATTTGCAAATTTCGCCGAACGGTGTGTTGACGTCGTTGCTTGGCGATTGTAATTTAATGCCTCCCAAGTGTCGGGGGTTCGGCGTTACTGGACCAGACCACATGATTTCCACCAAAAAAAATGAATAAAGTTTGGATTATCACGACGAAGAGGCATAGATCTGGATACAGGGTGTTACGCAAGAGAATTTACTGTCAAATATCCACTCATCAGTCGGGATATTCACAGTAGGCAAAATCAGGGAATGGGAATACACACCATCCTCTATCTATCACCCCGTCGTCCTCGACCTTCTTGTCAGTGGCAGGCTTCACGGCTCCTGGAGAGCTAATAAATTGGGCATCAGTTGGCGACGCTTTGACTTCGTGAGGAAAGTTGTCGTACCTACTGTTGTTTGATTGACTGGTTGGTGCAATCCCAACTGAACGGGGGACATTCGGTTTGGTGAATGCAGGAACAGGGATGGGGATTTCCACTCCTATCGTGCTATATCATTACATGTTATGTTAGAAAAGGCAATAACATGCACAATGGAGGAAAACATACGTCGAGCCATCAGAGTCAGGAGACCGCAATGTTTGACTTCCTTCTGAGCTACCAGTTCCTTCACATGCAACCTTTGGTTTGGGTGGCTTTGCCATGCTGTACATAAAGAATATTAGATATAAATGCTTCCAACCATTTGTACTGCGCGATAGAGTGACTGACCTGCTAACAACCGTGTTCTTTACCTTCGGCTTCTTGATAGGTTCCAACACTGTTCTGGCGACACAGTCAATTTTCAGGAACAAAATCCATCCGAACTTCGTAGACGCACCCCATGTTAGAAGCCTCAACATCACCGAGTTTTCCACTTCCGCCACTCCTCAAGAACCTCCTCCGATCCCGAATGCAAATGACCAATAAAACCAGAACGACAATGAACTCCAACACCCCAAACACGATGTTGGCAAGAGATACCCCATTTATCCAAAACCAATCAAAAGCGATCGCCCAACCGACCCCAGTAAACCAGAACAAAAGTAAAAAGCCTAAAGTGAAGAGATGCCTCTTGCGCACGAGAACCTCGGAGATTTTTGGAGTCTCGCGAAGGCGTCTTGGTGTCGTCCTGCGGACGATGAAAAGGAGAGTGCCGTGGTGCACGATTGTAATGAATGTGAGAGGCGCGTAGATGATAACCAGGAAAAGTCCCTGCTTGATTTGGCCGATTGAAAGCGCGCAGGCGATGATAGAGAATAATGTGGATGTGCAGAGGAGGATGTGAATTGCGGTAGGGAACGGGAGTGCCCAGTATTGCTGTAGTTCCGCCATGAATTCTTGAGGTCTTGAGGACGCGTTGAAAAGTGTATCACTGATTTCAACTCATGGACGTGGTTGTTGGACAGGGGCACACGGTTGCGCAGCAGCAAACTATTACGGCACAACATTACTTCCCGTTACCCGAATATCCCAACTGGGCAAAAACTCAGTGTACTCGACGACGTCGATGTCGTGCACCGCAAGGTGTAGTTCATTTGGACATACAACCGACAGAGAACTAAGCAACCAGCTGATATCGATGCACCGATAAACTGTGTATGTGTGTACATTCGTCGTGAACTGCGTATCTTCCTTCACAACCCCCATCAGAGTCCATTAGACATAAGAATATCCGAGGCGTAAGAATCAAGTGTGTCGAAAAGGTAGGGAGGCAGTAAGAACGGGGATGGGATGTGTGTGAAGGAATAGAACTTGTACATGTGTCTTGACTTTTCTTCGTTCATTACGCGTTGTCGTCCTCATTCGTCTGCCGATAAACTCAATGCACCAGACGAGCCCAGTGCCCACCTCATACGTATTCCTCCTGACCTCCTCAAATGCTTCACATCGTATTATGCGCTTATTCCGTAGATGCGCTCCAAACTGATTGGGCAGTATTATCTCTGAGAATGTTGACATCGAGCCTGGGGATCACGCGCGGACCTATCGAACTATAATGCCCAAATACAATTAAAATGAGTAAATGGCATCAAAGAATAGCAGAGGAAACATACATTGTGCTATCGTATCCTGGAGAATGTCCTTTGTGGCTCCCATCAGAGTCGCTCCGTTGCCCAAATTCCACCTGTGATTGATTGTTCGTGCTAATTGCATTACGTTTTAGAATTCGCTGCAATCAATATTTTACAAAGGGATAAACGAACATTGTCACGATCCTCACAGCATTCTCTGTTTTCGGTCTCTTGCTAAGTTTCGCGCGTAATCTAAAGGCACAGTCAAGTAGCGGACTCGCTTCTTTCTGAATGGTTTTAACGTACTCCACGCCATTGGCTTCGACATCACTGAGTTTTCCATTCAGACCACTCCTCAAGAACCTCCTCCGATCCCGGATGCAAATGACCAGTAAAGCCAGAAGATCGACAAATTCCAACAGCCCAAACACGACGCCCGTGAGGGACGTCGCGCTTTCCCAAAACCAAGTAAAGCCTATAGCCCAGGCAAGGCCAGCAGCCCAACATAAGAGTACAAAGCCCAAAGCAAAGAGTTGCCCTTTCCGCACGAGGGTGTCGGATATCTTCGGAGTTTCGCGAAGAGTAGTCGTTCTGCGGACGATGAAGAGGACTGTGCCGTGGTGAACGAGCGTGAGGAATGTGAGAGGAGTGAAGATGATGATGAGAAGGATTGCCTGCGAGATTTGTGCAATCGAAAGCACGCCTGCGAGGAGAGAGAATATTGTGGATGTACAGAGGAGGACATGGATCGTCGTCGGGAAGGGGAGTGCCCAGTATTGTTTTAGCTGAGCCATTGGAGATGTGGAAGACTACTACCACTGGTATACGGAGCAAGAGATAAAACGCGTGTGGGTGAATTGAGCTCTGGCCTCGCAGACATAATATGGCGACAATGCTCGAGTTAACCGAACTGTCTTCGACCGTCAATTAGTCCTGAACGCGTGGACGTCCGCAGTTCACTGATATGAATGCACTGCAAAGACAGGCAACCGAGCGATCAAATGATGCGCCATTTGTCGTAAAGCCACGATAGAGCAAAAAGTGTCGGGAACCTGAGAACCAACTGAGATGAGGGCGGAGTTCAAGAGGCACATGTGTGTTATCTTCATTTTTTGCTCGGGACATCAATTGAGTGAGAGCGCAGTGAGTTGCCTTGTGGAAGAGTTGTGGAAGATGTTCAAGTTCAATGCTGTGCAGACAAGATCGCCACAATGATTGGTCAGCACCTGTTTATTTGAGTACGTTTGCCTCAGATTGTTATCCCTATCGGCCCGATCGGGTGGATAGGGCGTTTTCGGTTAAAAAATACCCTATGGGGAGTTAGGGATAGGTCCCTATGGGTGGATAGGGCTCTCTCAGATGCCAGATAGGGCGATTCGGCGGATGGGGAGTTTTGCACGAACCTGCCTATCCAGCCGAAAGGGATTTAGGGAGTTTAAATATTATTCGTTGTTTTTGATGAATATAATTTAACTTATAGTATGCTCCGCTCCTCCTACAGTACACCTCCATTAATTTCCCTCACGCATACAGCATACTTTGGTGTGTATTGCGGATTTATTTCAAGCTGCTAATAAATGTATTGGGAGGTACTCGAGTATTAGGATTATTATTCAATTATTTTCGCAGATAGGGACATCCTGGTCAATCACCCTATGGGGCTCAAATCAAAACACCCTATCTGGCCGATGGGGATTTTCAGCTTGAGAACGTCCCCATTGAGAGGATAGGGATATTTTCATAACTCCCTATCTATCCTATGGGGATGTTTTTACGGTAAAACTCCCTATAACCCTATCGACTGGATAGGGTTAACAATCTGAGGCGAATGTACTGGTTTATTTTAAGATGTCTTGACCTTCCGTTTTCTTTCAGCTGCGACCTCAAACAAATTGCAAGAATTTCATCCATGTCATTCGTCTCAGGTTTCAAAATCGACCTCGAAAAGATCGAGAAGGCTTACGGTCGTGCTACTCCCAATAACATGATATTCATCGACACGGTGCTCGACTACATTCCTCGAGATGCTTACAGAGGTGTTACCTGTGTCAGGAGAGCGAGAATCAACTTTTCCTTGTTTTATGGTTTGAGGAAGGAGACGATAGATTGGAGTTGGAGAAGCGGCCGATGCCACAGCTACACCTGAGGCTTCAGGACACGATGGAAGTTTTGACTTACGGCGTTTGGCTTAAGTGGTAGGACGCGCCAAATCGCATGTCTTTCGACATCACTGCGTTTATTTTCCGGAGGGGCGTCGGTGTGCTGCCTGAAGGACTGAATTGCATGGTCAACTCATGCCAAAGAATCAAAGAATTTTCTGAGTGGTGGATGTGGGGGGTTTCGAAGCCCTCCTGGTGAAAACAATTACGCAGCCATCATGACGTCGCATTACACTAAAAATGCATCACTCACCAAGCCAAACCAGCCTGTAGCGATAATTCAAATATCTAGACTTACCTGCGGTATTTTAGTCGCACTTATGCGTCATTTGTCTCTTTCACAATATTTCATAATTTCACGATCGAAGTCTGTTAGACATGAAGAATACATTCGTAATGAGGGGGCATAGTATAACGAAACATAATCAATATCATCTCATAAGAATGAGGGTGGTAGGAAGAAGGGTATGTCGAATCGGTGTAGGGATTAGTAGGAGCGGGGAGTGCGATTTGCAGCTTCCTGAAATGTAGTGAGGGATGCGCGTGAAAAAAACTGGCGTGGTCTTCTCTATTCATTATGCTTTTTCGGTGCGACTTCGTCTTCGGACTTGATAAAACGTATATGTTTCGCGGGTCGTCTTCTCTTCGACGTCGTTTCCCAATCCACTCACTGCGCACCAACGAGCCCAGCCTCACTCCTCACCTCACCAGTCTTCCTCCCAACTTCCCCGAAATACTCCACAGCGCGTTTCGCCTTCCTCTCAATCTCCTCTGCTCCCTTCACCTCCCTCGCCCTATCCTCCATCGCGCCCCTAAATCGCTCGCGCACATCCCAACTCGCCATCCTCAACACCTTCCTGGTCTCTCCGCTGATCCGCCTTGCATGCGCCGGGATGAACGCCGCATCCTCCGTGTAGCCGTCTGGAGTGCGGAGGAGCTGTGAGCGAACACGTCGGCCAACTGTGCGCGGGATGGTATTTGGCAGCTCGAGTACGACGTAGGCTGTCAGGCCGATGGTTGCGGCTGCTAGGACAGGGCCGAGCCACTTGCGTGTGCTCTCGTTGCCAATGAGGTCCGAGACACGAAGTACACCTTCAACGAGCCCACGTGCGCCGATCGCCTTTCCGCCAACCATAGTCAACGCGCCAATACCAACGCTCATAATACCGAGCGCACTCGGCGTCGCATCATCTTCCTCCTCCGTATGCTTCCCCACGTCACCAAAGTACACCGCGAACTGGTGCTGCACATCAAAGATATCGAAGAACGTCGTGTCGACCAACTCAGGGTGCTGCGTCAATCCCAGACCAAGTGTGTACATGCTACCGGGAATGACAGTGCCTCGAGACGGCCGACGATAAATCTTGCGATTACCCTTCGTCTCACGGAACGCAGTGAACATCGCCTGCGCGTGGAAGTTCTTGTATTTCCGCTCGACGCCGGCAGGGAGGTGTGTTTGTGCAAGGTCGGCGACATCGTCGAAACCCTTCGTTGTGATCACGCGCGCGTCATCTTCCGCCTGCTCGACAGCACTGTCCAAGCTCGCAAGGAGTGCGCAACGTACATCTCTCGCATAGTCCCAAATGCGCAGAAGACCAGGGTAAGTTGGCATGCTGATGTTCTCATTCTTGACCGCAAGTTCACCAGTGCCGACGCGATCCACTGCGGCGGTAAGGATAGACTTCGTACGTGTGCTCGCTTCGTACACTTTGCCATCTTCGATGCTCCCAAGAGTCGTTTCCAGTCCGTCTCTGCTGCTCTTCATCTTCTCCAGTTCCGGCCGTACGCGGTTCAGATCCGCCTGAGCACTGTCTAATTCGGATTGTGCGACGATAGCGTTTGAACCGGCTAGGAGGTCGATGTCAGAGAGGAGATGTGATAGGTAGGTGGACGCAGGTTGAAGTTTCGACTTCGATCGCTTGACGAGAACGAATGACCTTAACGCCGACTCCAGGGTCTCGAATGAGGGGTTCTTCGCGTCTTTGTTGAGAACCGAGCCTGAGTCAACGAAGTGAACGAGATCCTCCGCATCCTCATATGTCCTCGGGCTAAGCTGCTTGATCTGCTCCAACACGAGACGCCGGCACTTATTCTTATCCTTGATCTGCTCGTACTTGTTCACCACCACAAATACATACGCCTTCTCGCTGCTCGCGTTCAGTAAGAACTCCTTCGCCGATAAGGTGAAATGGTTCTCGGCGGACACGACAAAGACGATCACGTCGATCTCTTCCTGGCGTGCGAAGAGGGCGGTGGTTTTGAGGCTGTCACGGTTCAGTCCAGGTGCGTCGATGAGGGAGATGTCTGCGATGCCGTTGTTAAGGAAAGATTGTGCGCTCGGTCGGGGATCCGCGATGTACAGCTTGATCACGGCCTGCGCGTTTTCATTCTCGGAAATGACTTCCTCGAGGTCCACGACCCTCGCGCGTGTGAAGGTAGAAACGTCCTTGATATCGTAGACCGCGCCTTCCTTGACGATATGTGCTTCCTCGACGCCACCATTCTCCGCTACGTCATGTACCTCGCAGAAGGCGGATGTGCATGGTTGCTGGTCTACCGGCATAAGTTCGCGGCGTAGGAGCGCGTTCACCAGCGTCGACTTGCCGGCGTTGAGATCGCCAGTAACAAGAACCTTCGATGCCGTATCTTCCACGCGTGCACGGAGTTTGTCAACATGAGAGAGTGACGATGTGATACGTTCGTCGATGAGATTGGCAATGGAATTTTTCTCGAGTTGCGAGACAAGGGCGGTTGGTGACGAAGATGATCCGGATGGACCAAGTTTCAGGTCAAGTCGCAGAACACGGAAATCTGACCCAGCAGCAGAAGGTATCAATCGCGCACTATCTTCCACCTGTGCGTTATCCTGCGCTCCTTGATTATCTTGTTCAGCTAACTCCTCCTGCACATCCGCCAGCGACGCCAATGTCAGCGATCTGGTCATGCTTTTCCTCGGCTCTGCAAACACGACCTCTGTCTCCGTACGAGGATCGTCTGCGAACGACATTGACCGCCGTTGGTATCCAGGTCGTTTCGTGGTTTCCAGCTGTTCCTGGCTAGAGTCGCGGAAGTGGGGGTAACGGACAACCCAATCTTCCTTGTTGAAATCGCGAATACCAGTTAATATGGACTTCGTTGAGTCAATCGCATGCACGAGGCTGAAGTGCGTGTCAGAAAGTCAGATATCAGGATGTGGTGCGACGCTGGATCCTTTTTCCCGCATGAACTTATCATGAACCAAGCCGTGACAAATCGTGTAAATTCAAAAGCCAAGTGCACGATTCGCCACAAATTGAGTTCACGATAAGCCCGCGCGATGAAATTGAACCTTGGGCGATGTGTGTATCACGAAACGTACCTGTCTTTACGCTCAACATACGCCTGCTGCATGACCGTCGCATTCATTGGGGTTGGCGCTAACTCCGCTGCAACAGGAGTACTACATCGCGCCGATACTGGGAAGTATGACTGTGCCATAGTTTTTTGGTGGTTGTGCTAGGCGATGAGCCTGCGTCTCGCTCGTTGTCGTCGACGATGATGAGAGTCGGGAGTAAAGTTCAAGAGGCGGAGCCCGGCAAGAAATCACAACATGTGCAAAGCTGACAAACCACAACCTTCCCGGAAACATCCGAACTTACCTTCGCAACTGCAACCTCCAGATTGTATATGAAAACCCCAATTCAAGACAAGAGCTCATGGATCGGCATCCACACTGCCCGCGGCGTATAGCATAGGAGAAACGGTCTACATTGACCATGTTGTTTCCGACACATCTCTGCATGCGGCGATATAGCTTTTCGCCACTGATTCCTGTTCCAATCATGGCGCCTATATTGTCGATGAATCTCCCTTGGCACCGCGTCTGTATGAAGCTGTATGTATGTGCTCACGATTGGCACGTTGAAGACCGTGAACAAATTATTAATTTATTAAAGCCGTGCGGAACTCGCCATTGTTGAGGTGGGCCAGTTCTGATCCATTCCAATGTGTGTTAATTTTCCTTAGAACGCGGGGGAATGGACATTGACGTCAAATTATGTAAACATCACTGACTGGATTCACCGAATCTTACCCTCCAGATTACCACACGTCTAACGAATTGTATTCAAAACTCCATTATCATAATATTAGTCTGCAGTGTTATGATATGCAGGGGTCACTTTGAGCCCAACACTCATTCACTGCCATCGAGGACTGATTCGCGCGCGATGAGTGCTAGAGCCAGATAGTCCCGTTACCACCGTGAGTTGACGCCATGCAAGCTTAAGTGTTAATTGGTAAGCACAAAGCAACTTGATCTAATATGTATTTCCGCTGATGAATTCATCTCATTAATCTAGCGGTCATTCAAGGACTACATATGAAGCAGATAGCAATCTACACTCGCAATAATCTCATGATGTTGCCGTCGAACAATTGCGGGTGATGTCGGGCAGTATGCGCTCACCGCACATTGTGCTCTGAGTTTCGCAGTCCTATTTGTCAAATTCAGCCCTGATTTTTCACCTTCGCCGAGTTGGGTGCATGCGGCTCCTGCGCTCGTGGTACGAGGAGCATGTTGCGCTGCGATCCGAGGATAATGACCCATCCAAATCGCGGTCTAAGCTCTCCACGTTTTAAGTCACTCCATCGGCCGGCTGTTTACCGTGATGCAGTCGATCATGTCGAGCGGTAGTTAAAGATTTTCGGCGACCCAAACCACTGCGGTGGCTCCAATATGCCGCTCGCCTGGAGATGACAGCGTCGATCTTGCAGTCAAACGTCTACCTCGGATCTTTCGTGTTTGCGCGCTCCGTTCAAGGTCCACGGGGTGACGTGGGATCTCAGTTGACATAGACGCCTACTTGATTGTAAAACTGTCTGCCAAGGACACTCAGACAGCAGAAGACCAAGCCACTCTGTATGATGCCGACGCAGGTTGATATCACAGTCTCACGCTGCTTTCACCGTCCCCTGGATTTGTTGCAGCACCGCATTTGATCTTATGAACAAATGGGGATCACGGAAGCTGGTGTTGATTCTTGGGTGAAAGTGATTTCCAGGTTTGTACCTCCTCGCCGAAAATCGGCGTCCGGCACGAGGCTGAGAGCGCCCATGTTCCTTTTTGAGCGGCTGCTGCGCAACAAATTACGCAAGTGGGCAGGACCAAGATCAGACTTCGCCATTCAATCCGCCTCGCGCCTTTTGGCGGTCAAAGCGAGAGACGCTGGCAGAGTGACGCCGATTCAGCACGTTGCCATAATATTCGCCAAGTCACCGGCTCCATATATATGTGTAATGATATGGGGAATGCGCCTTTCAGAAGACTGCGACATACCCCACCTCATTGCCCTCGCTTGAAGCGAAAAAATGCCACCACTCCCATCGCCTTCTGCTGGAGTGAACAGCACGGAGCCAGACACGACAGGTGGTGGAGCGATGAAGACAAGCACAAAAGTTGGAATATTCATCGGAGTTGGTGAGTGAATCTCCGGCACATGCACGTCCACACTTGACATGGCACACGCCACTTAGCATGCTTCTGCATCCTCTTGCTTAGTTTCCACTTCGTGGCGAGATGGAAACGCAAGCCCAAACCCATCACTATTGAGGACAGATTTCGACAGGAGTCCTTTGAGCGGTGGCAGAAGAACGTCTTGGGAACAGAGAGCAAAGGCTCTCCCATCCCGCGTTGCGAGAGTCCAGTGTCGCGGTCCTCGACGATGTCACACACGACATTGGCGCAGCACGAGGCTTCAGAGGGGAAAGGTTTTGATCCGAAGAGTTGGGAGATTGCGTTGGTGCCACCCGTAGCAACACGCTGAGAATCTGAGATTCAGCGGTGGAATCGCACCACCAGTAATGTTCTCGATGCTTCGACCATCCTCTCCGTTCGAGAGTTTTGATGTCTAAAAGTTCGTCAGATACTTTCATTGTTTCAGGGAAATTGGGACGGTACGGTACTTTGTAATATTAAAGTAATTGGAGATATGTAACCAGTAACCCCGCTCTCGAATTCTTGCGATTACTGACGATGTCGGAGCTGTCAGGCCGTTCGCTTGATTGTTTGCATGCTGGCACTTGATGCTGAGGCTGGATGTACATGTAGATTCTTCGTGACTTCAGGGATCCGTTATTCAATGCAACTTCCATAGACGCGCTCGTTTCTTCGGTGTAGACACTAAACATGAATGCATGAGCATTGTTGACACGGAGGCGAGTGAGACGGAAACAACCGGAATCGGAAAAGCAAACTAAGTTTTGGCTGACGTAATGCATTTCCGCTGCTTCCACGTACCGCTTTGTCCCCTGCTTTAATTTTTCGATTGCCAGGCTTCAGTTTGGGAAACGAGGCGTGCTGAACATTCTACATGACGGAATCTAATTTGACCGTGAAACGGATTATCCTTGATGGTGCGAAGTCAGCGGCATCGACTTGGAGCGAGACCACTGACGCAGCGGCAATTTCTTGCAGTCGTATTGTTTGCGGCGTCTCAAGTACGTTTCAACATGTTCCTGTGAAGCAATGCATTGTTGCTAAACTAAATTCGAAGGTAGCTTTGTACTACACGGTACAAGTGCGTCATTTTCGATGCAACATCGTGACGAATGATTTTGACTTTGTCCGCAGTGGGTTATGGAATCGACAGGCCCAAGTTCTGAACGAAAAGCTGCCAAAGCTAAGAGTAGTACCATCTTGAAGAAAATTGGTCGCAAGGACTTGAAATTGGATGACTATGAAGGTGCGGAACACCGCAAGCGCCACATTCGCCGAAATCTTAAAGTCGATGACAATATCAGAAACAATTGCTGGAGAGATCATCCATCCTGACGATATTGATGTTCAATTCACTGGTCAGTGTACAATTCTCGTTCTTATTGGATGTTCTGAAAGCAGTCTACAGACATTGGCGGACTGGAGCCAATAGTTAACTCCCTGCGTGAAACAATCATCTATCCACTACTGTATCCCACCCTATTCACAACTTCATCCACCCTTCTTGGTGCTCCAAAAGGTGTACTCCTGTATGGACCACCTGGTTGCGGGAAGACGATGCTGGCCAAAGCGCTAGCAAAGGAGTCAGGGGCAACATTCATCAACATCGCCGTTTCCGCGCTAGCAAACAAGTGGTACGGCGAGTCAAACAAACTCGTGGCTGGCCTCTTTAGCCTCGCGCGGAAAGTTCAGCCGAGTATTATTTTCATCGATGAGATCGACTCATTCTTGAAGGAACGCAGCCGGGGAGACCATGAAGTGACTGGCATGATGAAGGCCGAATTTATGACGTGCGTGTTGTTCGGCACAACGCAAATGGGTCGCTGATTTACCGCGGTTTAGGCTATGGGATGGATTACTTTCAGCTTCGGACCGTATCCTCGTCTTAGGCGCTACCAACCGGCCAGGCGACATCGACTCGGCTATTCTACGGCGCATGCCCAAACGCTTCGCCATCGGGTTACCCAACCTCGAGCAGCGGCTGAAGATCCTCACCCTTGTACGCCACACCGGCTTCACAATGACACATTTGACTGATATCGGCTACAGATGTTAAAGGACACTGCGCTTGAGTCTGACTTCCAGTTACTACTGTTGGCACGCAGGACCGAGGGATTGTCAGGTTCGGACTTGAAGGAGATCTGCCGGAATGCGGCGATGATGCCTGTACGAGAACATCTACGGGAAACCGGCGGCGATCGCGAGACTTTGGAGAAGGGACGACTCGAAGTTAGTGTGCTTTGTTATCGCTCAATCAGCCTACTAACCACCTCTTTATTGCCGCAGGGCTTCAAGCTGCGACCATTAACATTAGACGACTTCTTCGTATCAGATGCTGCGACCACTCCTCTTCCCGTCCCCGCCGCAGACCGATCACGAATAGACGATTTCGACCCAAATGCCGACTTAGATTGACTCTTTCATACTCAAAATATTTAAGTATTTGCACCAAGCTCACCACGATCAATCACACATCCATGTATCACCGGACTGTTGCTGGTCCATGACCCCTGTTGGTTTTAGAATATATTCAATCACCCAAGCTGTAATCTTCCTCACACCTTCTTTATACATATACGTAGTAATACCATTGCCATCACCTCTCTGACCGCGTGCTGGAATCTCCCAACGGAAGCATATCTGACAGGTACAGTTCAAGAACGGGTCCTAGTGCAAGCGATTTGAAGCGAATGACGCATAAGCGCCGAGACAACTACTAAACGATGGTGAATATTGAACATGGCCTTCCTCGCCGACTTCACGATATCTTCTTATACAATCGCAGTAATTCAATCCCCACAAATTTACAACGTCTGAGCTAAGCCTCTTTCAGACCTAAACCACCAGAAGGGCCGGCGCGGAGCGTGTAAGGAAGTGAGAAATTCGGCGAAACTGCATCATGCTGGGTCAACGTGGGCGGACATAGGCTTCGTCTATCGTAGAAATCTTCCTTATCTTCTCTGATATACGTTGATCCAGCCCGTGCAGGTGGAGGCATCCTCGCCGCTTTCCCTTCGTCAGCGAAATGCATTAGCAAAGCATGTGCGTCCGCGCGCACGTCCTCCACGCGCAGGCGATACCTCCGAGGCATCAAGCCTTTGCCAAACCGATGGGTAACGTGGTTTGCGCAGAGAAGTGCGATGCCGATGTTTGCGATGTGCAGAGGGACGAGCGCGAACGCTGCTTGCCATACTGAAGCTAGTGTCAGACGCTCCGCACGCAAGAGTGGTCCTTTACATCCAGGCAACGGAGAACGTGGGTAACACCTTGATGTCGGTGCTGCTTCGTGCAATGCATTATAGAACCCACAGCAGCGAAGCGCATCTTGTAGCACACCACGCGCAGCGCTGCTGTACCACTGTGACCAAGCCAGGTTGAGCTTGCGGTCGAGTGAGAATGTGGATCGGCGGTATGCAACGTAGCCAACACTGAGGACCGAGATAAAAGCCGGCCAGAGGAGGAGGGTGTATATGGCGAGGAGAGGGCGGAAGGAGTGATCCAGTTATTCCGACGAGGGAGGCGAGGATGAGGAGAATGGCGCTTAGGGTTATGAGGATAAGGATGTCATTGTCGGCGATGGCCATGACTTCCGCACCAAGCCAAGCTGTAAGGGATGCAGATTAGCAAAATCGAAGAAAAGCGAGTATGCTCTACTCACTTTGATACCATGTGAGAAGCGCAAACACCAATGCTGCCGTTCCATAGACAAACACCGAAGACACAGAAATCACAAGGAGCCACTTGAATGTCGTCCAATGTCCGACAGCCTCAAACCCCAGACCTATCCCAGGGCCAGCACCGCCTTCCAAATTCGCGTATAACGAGTCATTGTGATTATTCGGATTCACGCTAACTTTACGTCGTCCTCTTGTCGTCCTTCGCATGCCCTTCGGCTTCGGCCATTTGTGTGTAAACTTGTCAGTCGTTCCAACTAGTGTGAGCAGAGAAGAGCGGCCGGAATCCACCGAGGAATTTGAATGATGGCTGACACCACCATCGCTCTTTCCACTGGGTGCGTAGATCGAGGCGGAGCTGTCTTTTCGCGAACTACGTGAGCGAGACGGCAGGTATTTGGACACTGAGATGGTATGTCCGAGAGACTTCAATGCTGCAACACCTCTTTGCGACATGCTTGAGGCGTGATGGTGAAGTTGTTTACTAGACGTACTCGTACGAGAATTCGGCAGTAGAAAGCCCAGCGACGACGAGAGTGCTTTTCGCACAGGGATCTGCCCTACACTGGTAGCAAAGCGGTTCAAGTAGCTCTCAGAGTGCTCCAATTTATCATCGCCGGCTTGTTTAGAAAGAAAATCCAGGTGTTGAGAAACGTTCCGTGGAGCTGTAAAATCCGGGGAAGGCAGTCTCGAAATTCGCGATACTCTCGTATGCCTGGACGCTTCAGATACGTTGGAACTGGCTCGTGTTGGATACTCAGGACGCGGCGACAAGGGTACGGGAGTAAATGTATTTGAAGCCGCCGCAGAGTTGTATTTGGGGGACTGGAAGGAACTTGCTGAGACATCATCCGACTCTAGAAGAGCGCACTGGGAAGGTGGAGGCGTCGGAGGTAAAGGTTTCACCAAGTTGATCGTTGGGCGGTTGATATTCGCGTATGAGTCTAAAGGTTCATCTTCGTCAAAAATGATCGAAAATCCGGGAACGAACAACAATTCCGAGTCAGAGTCCTTCAAGTTGACTTCCGAGAAATGTTCCCTGTTGAACTCGTCTTCATCTTGAATTATACAACCCAACCGAGGAGTAGCATGCAAACACGGAGACGATATCTCGCCCGAGATGCGCGGGGACAAACCGCTAGGCCGACGACGCAGCGAGACTTGCCTGTCTCTTTGAAATGTCGATGTTGAAGCGGAAGGCAAATCCATAACGGTGTGGCTGACCTTTCAAATGTCTGGAAATTAATTCGCACGACGCCATCACAGCATAAATTCCCTCCTGAAGCTTGCATCATGGCATCAATACTGAAACTGTTGACGATGTTGAGTGTAAAGTCCGGCGCACAGGTTTTCGTGGCTGTATAAGAAGTCGTAACACGGGCGCCTGAGCCTCCACTCCAAACCATCACGAGTGGCATCGCGCGCATCTGCCAGGCTATCGATGGCAACGCTACTACGGCGGAGAGACGACAAAGATCAATTGAACGACGTTACCGATGATATCGAAGCGAAGGGGGACACAACAGATGGTACGTGCGTTACTCTAAGCCCATACGTAAGACCTGACCAACATCGTATCACAGGACAGTCACCAATCACCTCTTCAGACACAAGTTTTGAGGAGCTTGGCTCTAAGATCTGGCTACCTTACCTGGAACTCGCGGAGAAATATGATAAAGACCTTGTACACAATTGGCGTGATGACATGGATTCACTGCTGATATTTGTACGTCGCACGATTTAGTTCATACAACCATCAGAATCAAACATCAGTTATGAATACAGGCGGCCCTGTTCTCGGCGAGCGTTACCGCTTTTGTCATCGAGAGTTACAATAGCCTAGTCCAAGATCCAGGAGAGGTCACAATCAGTGTTTTATTGCAGATATCTCAGCAGATCGCAAATGGAACGCACGCAGTCGCTGCTGTGCGGCCTTCCTTCCAGCCTGCAACCATTGATGTTGCCATTAACATTCTATGGTTTCTCAGTCTAGCTTTCAGCTTGGCATGTGCTCTCGCGGCTGTGCTGGTTAGGCAATGGGCACGCCAGTATCTACGATATCCGCGGAGCTTCTCGTCTACGTCGGAGCAGGCAAGAGCTCGACAATTCGTATTCGAAAACATGCAGTGGTGGAAGATGGACGTGATCGTCGACATGATCCCAGCGCTCCTCCATATCTCATTAATCTTGTTCTTTATCGGCCTACTCCTATTCGTTCGCGCTGTTAGCTACTCTCTGGCTGTATACATTCTATACTTCAGCGCAATTGGTGGAGCGACATACTCGATTCTGACGATAATTCCCCTAATATTTCCTGCGTGCCCATATAAGACTCCATTCACGGGTTTCTTCAGGCTTTGCATGACAGGTGGGACCACATTATTCCGGTTGGTGTGGAGATGCACTCTCGTGCTTTTGGCGACTCTGGAAGTCTTGCTGTTGCAGGTTATATCGTCCGCAGCCCGTCTCTGGTTACCATCGTTTTCAATCCAGAAACGAGAGAGAGCTTTGGAAATCTCTGAGCCAGTCCGATCAGCTATGAGCCGCTGTTGCAACTACCTCTGCGAAAAGCGCCACACAATCATCAATTGTAACGTCGGTACCACCGTGACAGCCATGGCAACATTCCACCCCTATTTCCACCGCTGTTTGCAATTCTGGCTGGGACGAAGCGAAAAGTTTCACAATGATTTGTCCATCCGCGACGCAAATGCTCTCCGCTGGACTATGGAGTATTCCAAGCGAGATGCCGACTTGTTTACAATGGTCCAATCTGTTCCCGAGTTTGTTCAATTGTACGATTCCAGCCCAAACGTACTTGATATAATGCGGAAGTCTGGTATCACATCACAAACCATCCGCATACTACGATTATCTGTGGGGCCTGGCAACGAAGTGACAAACCAGGCTGCCTTTGTGTCATGTCTAGAAAGCATAATCTCAGTAATGCCATGTTCCACCCTAACAATACGGCGGAGTGGCTACCAGCTCGACGACCACGCATGGCTTATTCATCATCTGCTCGATGTCTCCGACCGTACCTTCGCAATGCAAAGTAGCCTTGGCAGTGTTTTCTTGTGCGCGATCTCAAGTTTAATTCTGCATTATACAACTGCCATAGAGGAAGAAGCTTGGGTTCCCAAAGTGAAGGAACCTCCTGGACATCCCTTCAATTTCGGATTCTATCCTCACATCAAGTGGAAGCTCTTTCACTTATGTCGGTCATGGAGCCAGTATGACGGGTTGAAATCCCTTTACTCTGCTGTTGAGCGTATTGAGGATTTAATAGCATATCCCAGGATTCTCATTTCCCCATCCGTGTTTAGCAAAGAGCTTCAAGTGTTTAGGTCCCGTTGGATGACATCATGGCTGACTTTTTACATGACCTTATCTTTACCACACAACCCACTGATCTGGAAGACTATTCGGCATGGTGCAACGCACTTGCAGCATTTTCCTCACTCCACTCGTGACAGTCAATGCGCTGCGTTTGCGATGATGGATATTCTTCTGCGATCGCAACCACATAGTTGGGAAATAGCTGAAGAATTGTCCGTATACTCAATGGTATTATATGGTGGCGGAATTCTATATCTGTACAGGGACCAGCGTCAAGACCTACACGCAGACTTCTTGAACCGCGTTCGGGTTTACGGGAGCTCGACGCATCAATTTATGGAGTCTGGCGGCACAGTTGTGGTCACATACGAACAGTATACCAAAATACTCCACAATCACGTATCGTCACATCAGCAATTTGAAAATGACGACGAGCTGGAAGCTCATGCCCGTACGATCAAGCAATTCATTCGGCGCCGTTTGAAGGAGGAGGATGCAGATGAGAATGTGAATGTGCTCTTAGTGGACGCTCAGCACTTGGCCAATGCTCGGGCATTGCTAAACAGTTCGCGTTCGCCTTCTACGATCGGGAACTCTCAGATTCATTGGGCATGGAACGATCTCATCTATCGGATTGCGAGAGACTGCGGCTACGAACCCCAGTTGTGGGGCAATTACAATGTTTGTGAATCTCATATTTTTAAATGTCAGATATTTACACCCTCGCGGCACAGATCGAGATCCATGCAGAACTGCAGTTCTATGAGCAGGACTTGGTAACCTGCACACTGGGATCGTCACCGCCAGAGCGAATTGAATGTCCGGCGTCGATCGAATGGTCGGCTGGGTTCGGCGGCAACTTTACATTCGAGACGATGCGAGACCCGGTAACCTGCGCACTGGGATCGTCACCGCCAGAGCGAATTGAACGTCCGGCGTCGAGCGAATGGTCATCTGGGGTCGGCGGCAACTTTACATTCGAGACCATGCGAGACCACTAATATCTGGGCTTCGCCCCGATGTATCCCGTTCCACACACGCATATGATACATATTGTGTCTGCGTCGTTCTACTTGACAATATATACTTAACAACTTTTTTTTTCAGATAACTGTGGAACTGGATACAATCTTCTGCAAACTCCCGGAGCAACAACACGTTAAGACATGTAACGTCGGCAATGAGCAGAAGGCAAGCCAATTATGATGTAGTCAACATCCTTGTCCGCTAGACATTCAAATGAGGGTTAATCTCTTAGTGATTTTTGCGGCAATTATTTTTCAAATTCATTTATGTTTAGTGCAGAAGTCCAAAGGTCAAGTACAGACAGCGCATAGTGGTATGAGAGATAAAATGATTGAGTTACGTATGCTGTGTGTGTTCTGAAAATCGAAAACGAATGTCTATGCATGCTAAATTTATCATCGCTTCCCTCCAGAAGTCAATCTGGTGAGAAGATTTTCGAGAGTGTCTCGAAGAAAGGAAGGTAAGGTAACGAGGCGGAGCGGGATCACGCGCTGTTCGACGGAAGCTCGAACGGACAATTAACGTTGGAGATGGACGTGCCGGCTTGTCGAGTTCCGATCAAGCCACCGATTTTCATTGTGAATACGATCCGGAAGTCCACGCCTAATCATTTGATAAGTCGATATTCGTCGTAACGATGGTAAAATCTTACCCGGTCGCTTCCCATCCGCGTATTGTGATTTGCTTTTACACGCGTTATACCAATTCCCCCCTTCAAATCCACAGCGTCAGCGAGTGCGTAAATGATAGCAGGAAATGGCCGCACATGTCGGATCCGTATCGTTATTCGCAACATACGTGAAGTTGAGCGGGAAGAACACCTCCGTGAACGTGCGCTGCTTCAGGCTCCTGCCCTTCAGGTCCCCCGTCCCCACGAGCCGCGCCGTGTCGAGGTCGAACACCTGCGCGCTGAGGTCGCTGAACTTGATGGGGATGTAGTTGCTCGTGCTGTCGATGCGCAGGTCGATGTTCGCGTTAAACGAGAAGTTGGCCGGGGCGCGCGAGAAGTGCGGCGCGGGGGGGAGGGAGGAGTTGGTCAGCGGGGATTGGCCGTTGAAGGAGAAGGCGGGGACGCGCGGGATGGTGAATGCTAGTGTTATTGCGGCGCTGGGGTGGGTGTTTCGGTTAGTTACTATGTAGAGTGCGGAGAGTGGAGGTAAGGGTGAGATACGCACATGCAGCAGAAGATGAAGAGACCGATGGCGATCTGCTTCCGTGTACCCCACTTCGAGCCAAAGCACCCCCGCTGGTCCCTCGTCCACTGTCTGAACGCGCGCCACCGCTCTGCACCTCTGTCCTTGTTCTTCGAAGACTTCCGCATGCCCTCCAGCTCAGACCGCTTCCACTCGGCGCCGAGGGCGGGCACGGTGATCATCTCGACGTTCCCACCGGCGCTGCTCTCCATTTCGTGCTTCGATGACGGCGTCATCATCGGGGTCGTTTCTGGTGGGAGTTGCTGGTACCTACGAAAAAAACCAATCACTTTAGCATTAAACTATTTAGAAAGTGTGGTGCGCACCCAGGAGTCTGCTGTCCAAAAGCCGAGCTATACCGAGGCCCGGCATTGTTAAAATCAGCGAACACATCCCACCCCGCACCACCAGGTGGTCCGCCAAGCATCTCCTCCTCGTCCTGCACACCCTTCACCGGTGCCTCCCGCCCAGCATCAAAAAACGAGTTTTTGTTGTACCCCGCATTCCCCGTCAACAAATCGGCGCTCTCGCGCGGAGCGTGGCCGAAGAACGACGAGGCGTCGTCCCTGACGCCTCGCTGTGCGGTGGTGCCAGCCGGCGAAGCGACCCGCTCGTTGGCGAGTGTGTCGAAGGGGCTTTTGCGGCCGCCGTAGAATGATGAGACTGCTGAGCGTCGGTCGGACTCGCCGTTGTACGCCATTGTCCGAGTTGGCGGGGATTTGAAGAGACTGTGGGACTTCTGATGTCACAGTTCTCAAAGGAGTTCGCCCGGCATCTTCCGGCGTCATCTCAACAATGTCTGACGCTGCTTCGGATTTCCGTGAACTTGAGCACCGACGACGACGTCTTAGACTGTGGTTCTACCTAACGCAAAGGACAGAAGCATTGGTTGCCTCTATCGATTAGTATTTTATACCAGCGAACGTCGAAAGCCTTATAAGATGATTCTGTCTCTACATGTCATCCACGAGTCAGACATTCCTCAATCGATGGTTTCCTTCACGTTCTTGTTGACTCTGCTGTGAACGCACCCAATATTGCCTCCCCTGCGCCTCAGCGCTCCTCAGCAATGGAAGTTTGAATCAACAGTACTAGTGTCATATGTCATACCTTATCCGTCTTGTCATTCGCCGCGATCAGCCCTGCGTCGGGATCACATCAACGTCGTCGCCCTTGATTAGGCGCAAGCCTCTTTCTGGACCGGCGCGATTGCCTGCATTCAAATTGCGAAGTCTAGCACCTTCGACGTCTGCACTCAGGTAGGGATCCTTCTATGGAGAATTTACAAGAAAAGCAGTACCGTGATGCTCCAGCGCGCTCCAGCGCAAGGACAAGATGCGAATCTAACCGCAATAGCTTTCGCGGCTAAGTCCAAGATCGCGAAATGGCGGCGACGTCGGGAATGATGGCACAACAAAGACAGGTGTACAGGTACTGTTGCGGGCGCTTACACGGAGATCTCGCCTTATTTCTGGGAGATCTGCTCGATGGCTTCTGCAATCCCCGCCCGAGATGTATAACCCACCCATCCCGCACGCACCCCAAGGGCAGTGTCAACCTCCGCCGCTGCCGCCAAATAAACGCTACCCACCGCAAGACACCCCTCGTGAGTGTGCAGGAGAAGCCAATTTTGAGTTTTACACAAACTGTGGGTGCCTACTCGTTCCCTCCGTCCCAACTCCGGCGATTTCGCAATATCATCATCCGCCTCGTTTTCCGTGTGTCCATTCGCGGCAAAATGATAGCAACCTCGGGCTGAACTACCCTGCCCCACACACCGATTTCGACTCCGATGATAGACCACTTCACGTCGAACGTGGACGAGGCGACCAGTCGAGCCAGCAGGGACCCGTTCGGGCGGGGAAGACACCGAAATACAGCGCGAAGCTAAACACACCGCGCCCGCGGCATGACTATCATCCGTACGAACGAGGATCTTTACCCTTGAGGCCGCCGCAACGGCCTGTAGGCCATTCCACATTCGCTCCTGCGCCTGCACCTCCGTCGGCTCCGCCTTCACCTTCACCTGCACCTGCACCTGCACCTGCACCTGCACCCGCACCCGCACCGCCGTCAGCTCCACTGACTGTTTCCTATGAGCGACTCGTCTCTATTGCGCAGTCCGCCGCTGTGTTAGCATTGAAAGCATTCATCGATGGCGATTGTGCCGGAAATGTGCTCATTCAGCCGCAAGAGGATCTGCGGGCCCTCCCGGAAGATGAATCCTGCCCCATGTGCCGCCCATCTCTGCCTACCATACCACACCAGGACACGTTTGTGAGACCCTCGCCTCCACCTCCGCCACTTGCGCCGCCTAACACTCAAGGGCCGACTACCACTCTACCTCCCCATACGCAGACTCATCCGCCTGATATCACCAGCTCGTTTCCTACCTCGTCTTACGCACAACCCGCCGCCGCGGCGTCCCCTGAAACCGCTGAAACTCAGGCACGGCCGACTCAGAGAAATGAACCGCCCCTCCGACCTATACCTTCCTCCCCACGTCAAGACCTCCCTACCATTGACTCTCTTTCCCACGACGGTAGCAATGTTGCACAGGTTGCGCCCCCAAATCCGGATATCGCGTTTACTCAACGCACTGCACCGCAGTGGGAGCCTCGTCGAGGAACGGAGAACAGCGGAAAGCACGTCACAAAAAGCATAGGTGGAAGAGAGGACATCGTAATATCACCATCGCCAAGCCCAGTCCCATCGACAGGACAAAGCCATCTACCCCAAGTTCCACCAAGTCCATCTCCACTCCCTTCACAAACCATTCCTTGTCCTACCACATCCACAAATAATCGTCGGTCCTCAAGCCGACCAGTCGTCCCCAAAGAATCGATGAAAAATCACGATAGCTCTGCGACTCCTGTTTCCACACCGAAAGTCACATCAGGCGCCATTAGCGATACCGTTGCCCGAAACGCGGATATTCTGATAACCACGCCAGACCGCTCGAGCAACTGTGGTAATCATGCTGGAATAGAGACTCCCAACAGCGGTGCTCAAGGCAGCGGCGACGTTGTCCAGTTTCACGCTGCGTTAGCCACGCGCAAGAGAAAGAGGATTCCCAAGCCGAGGGGGAGAGTGGCTGCAATGGCGTGCAACTTCTGCAGGGGAAGAAGAATCGCGTGTGGTTTGAAACGCGATGGTCTCCGTTCCGCATGCGAGTACGTCACTTTCCTTTACCACCACCCATCTCCCCATTGATTATTGGCAATATAAACCTTACGCTGATCAACCACTACATCGTAGGACATGCCAACGCCGAAACCTTGTTTGCGTGTACCCCACGGTGTCGCGGCGCGGGACTCGCAACACGAATGTTCCAGTCACTGCAGAAGGTGGCTATTCTATGAGCGAAATAATCTACTGTTATCCTCCGGCAGATGTCATCAATCGGGAAGGGGAGTAAGAGTAGTGGATAAGTGGGAGTTGGATGCACATGCAGTCTGAAGTGTGACTGGACAGTGTCTTCTCCTGGCGTTTTGCGTTGTCTTATCATTCGCCATGTATGAATGCCCCTCAGGATGACATCAATCTACAACCTTCATTAGGCGCAAGACTCTTTTTGGACCGGCGCGGGCGTTGGATTCGGCTTCCTGTATTCAAATTTCGAAGTCCAGCATCTTCGCCGTCCGCCATCACTGAAGGAACGTTCTATCAAGAATTTACGAGGAAGGCAGCAATGTTCCAGCCCAAATGATATGATCAAACTTAACTGCTTTGGCTTTCGCGGCGATAGTCATCGACGGCGAATTCGAGGAATGTGGGGATAGACATACGGTTCCAATTGCGGGCGCTTACACGGAGATCGCGATCGGCAGGCATCCTATTCCAACCCACCAGGCGGCGGACCCGATTTACGCATGTCATGCCTTATTTCTAGGCGGCCTACTCAGCAACGTCTTCATTCCCAGCCAGAGATGTACAACCCACCCATCTCGCTCACACACCACACACCCCAAGGACAGTATCAGCTGCCGCCTCCGCCAGACAGACGCTATCCACAGCAAGAAATCCCTCGCGACCGTGCACGAGAAGTCAATTCGGAATGTTACACGGAGTGTGGATGTCTAATCGTGCCCTCCGTCCCAACTTCAACGACGATGCAATATCCCCAGCCTCGTTTTCCGACAATCCATCCCGGTCAAAATAATGGCAACCCGAACTACCCTACCCCACAAACCGATTTTTACCCCCAGAGTAGCGTCGAACGTGGACGAGAAGATCAGCCGAGCCCGCAGGGAGCCGTTCAGATTGTACATCCACCGAAATACAGTGCAAAACTAAACATACAGCGTGCGCGACATGTCTATCATCCATACGACCGAGGATTCATATCCCCGAGATCATCGCAACTCCGACCAAGTCACTCCGCGCTCGTGCCTCCATCAGGACCACCACCACCACCACCACCACCACCACCCACGCCACCGGTGCTTGCACCAGTACTGGCGTCAGCTCAAATATCTGTCTCTTCTCAGAAACTCGTCTCTATTGCGCAATATGCAGCTGTTGTTGCACTGAAAACATTTATTGACGGTGATTGTGGCGGGACTGTGTACACGCAGGCTCAAGAAAGTCTGCGGGTTTCTCCAAACGATCAATCGCACTCCCAGCTTCACCCATCGCTGCCTTCCAAACCACGTCAGAACGCATTTGTGAGAACCCCATCCCCATCCCCTCCACTTGCGCCGCCCCTCAATCCTCACCGGCAACCGAATATTACCCTATTCCCTAATACGCAGGCTCATCCGCCTGATATTCCCAACTCTTTTGTGACGAATCTTACCCCTTCTTACATGCCACCCACCGCCTTCTCACCTCGCACCACTGACACTCAGGTTCAGCTGAAAATTGAACCGTCCCCGTCCATCCTCCGCCCTATACCGACCTACCCACGTCGAGACCCTGCTGACTCTTCCCCCGACGATGGTAGGACTGTTACTCAGGATCAAGCCCCAAATCCCACCGTCACATCTATTCAATGCACCACGCCTCCTTGGGAGCCTAATCGCGGAACGCAGAATACTGTAAAGTATAAAACGACAAACATAGGAGGAAGAGAGGTCATCGTGTTATCGCCCACGCCTAGCCCAGCTCTTTCGATACGTCCAGCTGTGGGGAAATTCCACCTACCCCCAATGCCACGAAATGTTATCCACCGCTCACCACTTCCTTCACGAACCAGTTCTTGTCGTACCACTTCCGAAAATATACATCAATGTGCAAGCCAGTCAGTCACCCCAAAAGAATCGCTGAAAGTTCGCGATAGCTCCACGGTTCCCGGTTTCATGCCAACATTCAAATTGGATGCTACCAGCAACTCCGTCGCTAAAAGCAGGGATATTCTTGCAACTACTCCAGACCACTCCGGCGGCGGTATTCAAGACGACGTTGTCAAGTTTCTAGCTGCATCGACCACATCTTGGAACCGGACAACCCCCAAGTCGGCGCGAAAATTTCCTGAAATCGCGTGCAACTTCTGCAGGGGAAGAAAAATAGCATGCACCGCGAAGCGCATTGGTCCCGGTTCTGCATGCAAGTGCGTCACTTCCTCTGCCACCACCCATCTCCGTTTTGTTCATAGCAATGTGCCTTGTGCGCTGACTACTATTAAATCTTAGGGCATGCCAACGCCGAAGTCTTGTTTGTGTCTTCCCTACGGAGTCGCAGCGCGGGAAGCGTTCCATCACGAAGGTTACATTAGTTAGTGAAGACGAGGATTCCAAGAGCGAAATAGTTGAGTGCTGCCCTCCGGCTGCTGATATCGAGCACGAAGAGGAGGAAGAGGCGTAGTGAGTAAGAATATGATGTATATGCGGAGGGATGTGAGGTGAGATGACGGCGATAACGGACGAGGCCAGGGGAGCCGTACGTACACAGTGTTGACCTTTTCTTGACGTGAAGACAAATTTTGGTGATGTTCGTGAACGACTAAAGTTTTGTTTTGAAATGGAATGATCGACATCACCTCGTAGTAGGGAACAGAATATAGCACATTGTAACAATGCTGTAAAATGATGTCCTCGAGCTCGTTCTCGAATCCCCACCACGTACTGCCGGTGCACCTTGTACTTAAATCTGCCTTCCCACCATGCGCTCGAACGAATTCATCGGAAAGCTTATGCAATGTCGCTATTCATCGGGTTTGCACGCGGATCACATATATGCTTTGTTGGTAATACAGAATAAACGATGGTATGGCGGATGATGTCGATGATGATTATCATTAATCCATGTAAGTAGTAGACGTGTCAACGGAACATATGATGTTTTTTATGCCCCTAATCGAACCAACTATGCGCCGGCTTGAAACTGCTGTCAATTAAGTACGGTCATGCAATGGTGACAAGGGTTGTTGCGGCACATTAGAGTCCGAATCCGTTGCACGATGCTGAGGTCGGTAAACTGGCGTAGCACTCGGAGACACGATTTGCGAGCCTCGTACAGGCAGTTGGGAGGACCATGAAGACGGTCGGGTAGTTGGTAAATTAGTCCCAAGACGCGTCCGCATGAGAAAGTAATCCACCGCCCTCTGGATAAATGCTTCAGATACAGTGATAAAGACGGTGCGAATGAGAGAATAATTCGAGGGGTGAAAAAAATACGACGTACGCAAATCTGGAACATGGCCTCTCTGTCTGCGAGATGGATTCAAGGATTGACCTCTCTTCCTGGCCAAGAATATCATTCCTCCAATGAAGGCAAGCGTCACACCTGCAGAGTGGTTCGGTTGACCGACGTGAGTTGTGCAATGAGATGGAGCTCACAGCTTGCCAATAGAACAGCGTAGACGTTAGCTTTGGCCCCACTCCACCGATCCTTGGTATCCATCGATCGGCCAGTTCGCGAGGGATGTTGACAATGTGAGGTAAGTTGGGAAGGTTGTATGACCCAGCACCGCTGTTATAGACAAACTGAAATTTCAAAATGAACCCGCAGACATTCAGAACAAAGCATTTGAAGGCTTCGGATATGAACGGTCACTCTTAAGCGATGTTACCACCGGAAAGCGAAGTAATTGTAGACACCCATATACCGGGCAGGCACTCATTGAGTGTCTGTTCACTACCCACGTGTCGCTGTGCCTTTGCTGATGCGAACGAAAGGTGTGCATTTGCAACGTGTAGTCGATCCACAACATGAAAAAGCAGTGTCTTTGGATTCGGAGGTGGGAGCTCAGGACCGTGGTCACCGGAACAAATGCCTTATCACGGCGACACTTCCCTGCAATCCAACCTTCAAGCAGTTCGACTACAGAAAAAATTATTCAACAATGTAAAGGTCTGGTCCATGTGCTCGAAGAGACAGGATTCGGAGCGTACGATGGTTGGGATGGCATACTAATAATGAAGGCGATGCCGGTGTATTTTCTTCCTATAGACGACGCGGAGTCAAGTGATTGCTGGGATCGGTTCGTTGCGGTACGCCGAAATGAAGTGATCATTTGAGATATATCTGACGGCTCTTTCGAAGGACTGCCTGCATTCTTCATTTAAAATGCATACTGAGAACTAGGGACACATACGAGTATGATTCACCTTGCCTTCGGAACACAGGCAACTCCTGTCATGAAATGGCCGATATCCGAAGATGATCTCTCGCCCAACGTGCCGTTTCTTCGGTCGCGTTGAGGAGAGGGTCCAATCGAGGAAGTGACCAAGTTAAATTTTCCGTCTTTGGGGGGTACATGGCAAGTGCGGCCAGAGATAGGTACGTATGATATGGGTCTACGTGTGCATTAGAATAAAATTTGCCCGACGCGAACATCTCTTACCAGGCACTTCGTTTGGGGTCTTTGCAATGCCCCCGGTGCGGAATTGACACCTGTTCAAGAAATCGGCGTTTGAAGCCTCGTCCACTTCATTTGCAGCCCCAAGGATCTATGAATTCGTCCTCAGTTAATTTATGAACGGACTGGATTTATTTTCCAGCCTTACGCGTAATGACGCACCGCACCAGAAACTATAGCAGGCATCAGCAACCTTCTCTGTCCGTCCACGAAAGCCGCCATCTTTGGCCTGGTTTTGGGCTAACCAACGAACGGTCGATCTGCGTTCCTTTACAGAAAGTGTTGCTGACGACGAGTATTCAGCAGGAAGTAAATGCAAAGATGCCAGAGCGCAGTAAGTCGGGCCTCCTAAACAGAATTGTTGTTGTTGGAGGCAATGTCTATGAGCCACACACTCACCTTGTGCTTCGCTGAAGGGGACTTCACCATAACCCCCTTCATATGTCTAGCAGCAATTTAGTATAATCATGGAGGGAGATACAATATGTACTTACTCTACAAGTTCGAATAAACGAAATGGCTTTATCGATGTTGACGCTTGACCAATCGTCGAGCATGTGGCAAATTGCAAAAGCAGTGTAGACGATTCTCAAATCTGCTTCTCCTTTGCCTGGAAAGGCCGAAAAGCTAAGAGTCGACATCAGGAAAGATTAGTCAATGACGGACAAAATATTATGTATTTTATTGACCTGCCGTCGTCTTGTTGGGAGTGACGTACGAGGTTGACCAGCCCTTTCCGGTCAACCCGTGTGAGATCGTCTCGAAGGATTGCAAGGGAAAGAAGCGCGGTGTATGTCATGATTAAATTTGGGCGGTCAAACAAATGATCATCCTGTCGACTTTTCAATCAAAATCCGCTCTATTTGTAAATAGCCACACCTGTTGACTGTCGCTGGCTGATGTCGAGACACTACTATAGGGGCTTGGTCGGAATCCGGTCCCAAGCGGCGAAGCTATGTGTGACTGATAATTACCTGCCAGGACGCGTAAAATTCACTGAAAATGTGACTCGCCTGTTTGCTGGTTGTAAATCCAATCAATGTATCCCTGTCGAACGGACTCGTTTACTTTCTGGCTTAAAAGTCCAAGTATATCCAGAGCTCCTAAGCAATAAAACCCAATCGCCACGCTGCGTTGAGAATCCACCGAGAATTAACATCCTGACATTGCAATTTGTCCAGATAGTTACCGAGACGTGTCAGCCTCCGCGAATGATCCAGGAAGGCCGCGTAAACATCTCAAGCAATGGGACGCGTGTGATGCTTTGTTCAACGTAAAGTTAGGGTCTTCAGCCATCAGCAAAGTTTACGAAGTGCTCGATGAGTGCCTTCTATCAGAAACAACCACGCGAAGAATTGGACGACAAGCAGATTGAGTTTCGATCAGTCACGGTGTTTGTTTGGCTAAACACTTGAAACCAAACAACGCCAATAGTACAAAACAACAATTCATTTATTATAAAAATATTATAGCCCGTCATCGTACAGCTTCCTGGACAAAGCAATGTAAAACCTCTCCAAGTCAAACTTCGATGGCTTAGCCTTCCCAGCTTTCTCCGAAGGAGGAGCGACCACGGACTTCCCGGCGACTGACGCAGGAATTTGATCCACAATCCAGTCGAAGACAGCAGAAAACCTGTCGGTTGAGGCTTTGACAACGTCATCGCGGTCACTATCCGCCGAAGTACGCCGCTCCGCTGGATCTGGCTTTCCTCGCCGACTGGCAGCTGCTCGATCTCGTCGGTCCTCCTCACGCTTCCAAGCTCCGACGAATTGACCCCAATCGCGCCAGCTCCATCCACCACTGCCATTCGCGTTCACATTGCCATCGCGGCTCACACTAATGCCCGCTGGTGGGACCGGAATGAAGTCCCCACCTAGACCTCGTGACCCACGAATCTCCCAATGATCACACCCGTCCAATGTGCCAAGAAATTCACCCCACTTCGCACTTCGCACGGTAACGAGTCCGTCGTTTCCCCACTCATCCTTCTCTGAATCGCCGATTCCTCCCCGCTGTTGTGCTTGAGCTCGTTCTCGGTCCTCCACACCATCCAAGACCATCTTTGGAAACCAGAGTGGGTGCCACACGCTAAGCGCCTCTGACCGAGCGGCGATGCTGTAGTACTTTACACGTGGGTCGTTGGGTGTTGCGGGATTAAAAACGTTTTGGAGATAATTAGTTGTCAGATTCGAGTAGGCAGGCGAGTCGATGAGGGAAAGAAGAAGGGTGGTGAATGATGATGGAAGGCTCGCGAGAGTGAATTGGGTCCCCGATTGAGGGGGAGGCTTGCTCGCGTCCGTGGCTGTGGATGCGGCAGAAGTTCGCGAGAGATTTGCTTCGGAGGCTAATGCAGATGGAATATTGTCATAACGAGGCTTTCCGATGCCAATATAATCCTGCAACGGACATCTCAAAAAAGATTTGCGGGAAAATTGAGTGTAAACGTACTGCACACCAATCCATGAAAGGACTTCCCCGATGGGGAGTTGATATCGTTGTCAGCGATATAGGAGCATACTCTTCAGGTTGACAATGTGTGATGAGATGACGACAATCGAGGCCGCCCATGGAGTGCGCGACAAGATTGATCGCTCGGCCTCGTGCTCGTTGTTGAAGGAAACGATCCATACGTTCAGCTCTTGATTCGATGGATCCAGTTCTGATCGCACATGTGTCAATTGATGTGAATTAGAAAGGGGAAACGTGCTGCACGTACCCAGGAACTCCGGTGACGATGACCTCCGCGCCGATCCTCTTCTTTAATATTCGAAGAACATTGGACCAATAATGCAATTGAAGCTTAGGGAAGGAAGACGGCCCGCGCACGTCAAAGCCATAAAGACCTGCAGAGGTGAGGACAGTAAGCGAAACGGTACGAAATACGAGTAACACGTAGATGACGAGAAAAAAAGCAGAAGAGAACGTATAACAAAGTCCGGATCTTAAGTTTCGATGATGGGGGAGCATAAATAATAATAACGATTGTTTTTCCGCCGTTCCGAAGAATGAGAAGAAAGGGTAACAGAACATACCATGGCACAAGACAATCGGATACCGAGGCCGTCGCAGAGGCTCAAACAGAGCCGGGTGATACAAAAGGCGTTGAATGGGTGAGAGTGACTCAATACTTCGCGTTTGAGTTCGTTCTTGAGTGCCTTCCCGTGGCGGAGGTCTTGGAGGTAAACGCATTCCGTCCTTCTCGTCACCATAGCATTCCTCAGACCACGTATCGGAGTTCGTGGCGATTACATCCGTCGAAAAGAGAACACGGTTGCGACTTCTACGGAATACATCCGATGGCCAGATCCATCTTCGTATGAAGTGGAAAACACCACTGTATTTTGTTACATCTGAAGCTTTATGAAGTCGTTTCTGGTCTCTCTGGGTATAATATACGTACTCAGTGCTTCGAAACCAACACTATTATCAACAAGCAAATTTGCTCTCGTCAACGCGTCCGATTCCAACGCAGGCCTTGGTGTTTGATTGAGAACTTGCAGTGGAGCAAGTCGCGAGACATCTGTCAAGTTTCGCTGGTCGATTTCTATGTCGTTCTTCCTCAACAGATAGTATTGATTCGATATTGAAAGCGACGAGATAACGTTGAATACACGACGAAGGAATTGTATGACGGGGATTGGCAGACCCACGTAGCTCATACGGTTTGGGGTTCAAGGCAGATGTTGCTTATGTAAGCACATCCTAACGAACCAACGCACACATGCGTGCAGGAGGAATATTACGAAAATGGCCCAGAAATCTAGGTACGAACCATTCTCTTCGAGGTGGCAAAAGAAATTCATTGCAAATTCAGTCTGAGACTAGCCTCAAGACCGGATCGAATCAAGCTACTGTATGCCCACTGACTACCGAAGATTTCCCCGAAGTCAAAAGAGCTTTGTCATAAATGGTTCTAAATCGTACTGCGCGGCAGGAGCTGTGCGGCATGTCTTCTCGAGTGTGGAACAGGACTTCTGGTTGCTCCCAGACAGCGTAAATATGGCTCACAGTTCATAGCTAACTATAGTATCGGAACCCAGGAGAGCGCTCCGTCTTACTCGGTCAACTCATGTTCTCGATATGCTGCGTGGTGTGTCGGATCACGCAGATTCCAAGGGCAATGCCGATGCCATGGATTGGTTAAAAACCTGTGGAACTTGTGGTTTCTTCCACTCTTCATCGCATCGAAGTCCAATATGGCTGTAGAGCTCCCTACCGATCAATTATCAAACATACTACATTACATGTATGGCTTCCATATAGACACCACATTGACGGCACATTCACACTGAAGCTACAGCTCGCTCGCTCGTTACAGTGACCTTGTTGCTCTGGGTATATCATCACAGGTTCCGCCTCACGAACCCCATTTGTCTGAATTTGTGACAGTGGTGCTGGTGTATGACTATCTTCTGACGTTCGACCTCGAATTTTCGCAAGTATGGTGTCAACGCGTCAGCCTCGCTTCATCACTATTTCTCTGGATTCGATACATGCATCCGCTCAAGATTATCCTCCAACTCAAACTGGCTTTTGCTTCTCCTTCAAACCTGGATGATAGTGTAGGTCCTTCAGATATGTATTACTATTACAGAAAATCTCTGATCAGTTTTGCGCAGGGGTGAGAACTTCTGCATTTATATATGGAGTGGCGACACGGTGACGTATTGAGCTTCAAGGTGCCTTTCCCGACAAATTGCCAACATCCTGGAAGTTATCACGCCGCTCGTGGTGATTTGTACGTTCTCGTTCTCGCTTCAATTATATGTATTGACCATAGATCAGTAATATTCGTCAACAGGACCTGGGCAATATACTTGAAAAGCCGGAAGATCCTCATATTATTTGGCTCACTAGGTGCCGGTTTGGCGATTTTGAAAATCGTAGGCAGATCATAAGCACCGCTTTGTACTTTCCGTTGATTTTCCATATAGGTGTTACTTATAGTTGGGGTGTCGTACAACGTGCGCTGGGAAGAGCTCTGTGCTGAAATCGGGCCTCACGGGTATTCCACAATTTCTCGAATGATGTGGGTTGACACTATGAAAGCGCATATTCTGTTGACTGACTTTACGTGCAGGCGTGCGAACCCGTTTCATGTATCTATTCTTCTCAATTGATGATATACATTCAGTTTTACATACCATCGCTTTCTTCGACTTCACCTTCGACAGCGCTGTCTTCTGGTCAACATTTTACAAGACGTTTCATATCGCCAGGGATATGAGACTACAGCGGAACCCAAACTCAATCACGTACTGGATTTTACGCGACGGTACGAAACAAACCATTGCTCTTATTTCTTTGGCCACTGACTTGTGAACCAGCATTCATGTACTATCTGTAAGTTGTGTATCGGTTTCACTCATAACACTATAGTATAAATTTTATTTGTGCAGGACCAGGATCAGCCTTATCACGCATTTCACGCCACTACAGGTGGCATTTGGGAGTCACCTTTCAATGGTCAGTCATGAAATTACATGCCTTGTCCTTAACTGACCCTTGACAAACCGAATCCACAAATTTCTTAAACTCCCGCTCGCGAAGTCTGTCCATTTACATTTGTACACTGATGTCATCACGGATACGTACGTCCATTCTTAAATTGCGCTATAGCATACATGCTCAACCGGTCAAACGGCGCCTGAAGGTTATCCGTCGTTGTGGTCAATCGCATGTTCCTTGGCCTCCGTAAGGTTTCCAATGGATGTCCCTCACACCGGTCACTCCCAGAACTCCGTTTTGCCGAAAATTCGTTCCTACCGGCGGTCAGCTTGGGAGCTTCCTTGTTGGATGAACCAGGAGAACGAACTCACGGTGAGGAATCGGAGTCATTCGAGATGACATCGCGTAGCCCAGCTCGAGAACCCTAGATCGCACCTTGATGGTTCATTCATGAGATATGAGATCCAGTGTATTGTACACAGTACTTACCTATCTATAGGCCGAATTTCGAACTACTGGAGTTATACGCCCGGAACTTGAAAGTTCGGCGTACACCAGCGTCCTCCGACGTCCTCCGACAACTGCTGATGTCGGCCGACATCCCCCACCAAGGTCCGGCAAAGTCCGTCCTGCATACTAGCGGACGCTATTGGAGTTCAGTGGTAGCTGGGAAAGTTTGATGAAGTAATATACAAAATTTCTCTATCTACCATGTCCGCGCCAGAGACCAACGACCTAAAGGGTCCCATCAACAAATATCGTCGCAAGGGTGACCTGCAGGATATTGCCAATGCCCTGAAGATAGATTCAGTCGGCACAGTCATGGAGCTCGTAGCTAGGATCAACAATCATCTTGCCGACAATCCGACACTTGTGGAGGACGCAAGGTTTCAGTCGCTCTTTGTCTACCGTACTGCTGGCAAGGGGAAAGTAACAGCGGCTAGTAAAGAAACGGGTAAGACCAGCGCCGACAAAGCTGCTGAAGACGAGAAGGAAGACGAGAATCCACCTGTGCTGCCGACTGGGTAATTATCCACATCTAGATTTGAATAATAAATCTAATCAGTAGCGAATAGAGCTTACAAGACCTTACAAGACCTTAAGGTGACAAGAGATCCTCCAGCTAGCTTCAAACCTCTTGAAGCAACGAAAGGAGCGGCATCAGTCACAGCTGCAAAGAGCAATCAGATGTCCGGTAACGTTATCAGACACAAACTCTGATGTCTATCTGTCCTAAAATACTTTTATTAGATGCCAAGTGGGAGACATCCGGAGGTTCCGAAGGGTCCGGGGAGGAAGGAGACGAACTTGGACGCTCGAGCCCGGAACCAGAGGCTGTCGAGAATGAGAATGCAGATACTGAAGAGGCAATGGCAATGTTACAGAGTATGGCTCCTCCCAGCACTCCGAAGAAGGACAAAGCAACGAAGCCTGACATAGGTGGGTGATCCAAATAGCCAGATGAATACTTGATCATAAATGACGAATGTGGTTGGCAGTGGTCGTCAACTTCCATGATATTGCAAACCCTATGAGCGCGCCTCGTCAAGTTTTAATTCCAAGGAATGAGCTGTCTGTTGTTGCAGATGATAGCGAAGATGGAACCATTACGGTCCGCTTGACCGATCTTCTGCCAGCGGCGATTGAGCAGGATACTCCGATGAAAGGTATGTAAGATATCACACAAAATGAAGTACATACACACGACTAAACTTACATTGAACTTTTAGAACGTGGTGGACGCCTTTACAGGCGTAGTCAGTTTTCTGGAGGCCATATCCCTTTAGGCAGTGTCGAAAGCATCCTGTCTAACAGTGGCCGTGAGACGAGAGGCCAGATTAGCTTGGCTAAGGTCAACGAATATAAAATGTATCGATCTGACGATGGGACAGCGATGTTGTGTGACGTATTATGGGAAAAGTCAGAGGTCAGTGGATATCAATACCTCAAGCAATTTTATTCACGCAGCCCATGCAGACGGGGAAACACAACACCGCAAAGACGGAAGGCCCATCGAAGGCACCCGAAACAAAAGAAACTGAAGACAGCGGTGAGGAGACCGATTCACAAGCTGCACCTGACACCGGTGCAGATGCTGTCGACGGCGACCAATTTTACGAATTCTTGAGGAAGCGCCTGGCAGGTCCAGAGCATGAATGGAAGAAAGCCGAGACCGCCGGTGATGTACTCACCCGATATATGGTTATTCAAAAGGCTCTTCAATTGCTCGAAGCGAACCATTGGGGTCGAGGGGGTGGAGGCTATAAGGTGCCGAAAGGTAAGTCGAGCAGTTCTATGAGAGCTAATTTTACTTAACGGACAACAGGGCATGGGTATTTCCCAGGGAGAACATTCGTGAAGGAGGACATCTACAAAGCACTTCGAATGACTCACTCTCAGGCACACACCGACCTCAAACTCTTCAGTAAGGACGTTCTGGAAAAGATACCTAAGATCAAAGCTTGGGTTGACAATCCGGAGGGGAGCTATAATGAAAGGTTTGGTAAGATGTCGATAACCAATTTTCGCAAGTATCAGGAAGCTCGCATGAATCAGAAGAAGAAAGACATTGGCTCGTCGAAGGCCGCCAGCTCGTCGAAGGCCGCTGGAAAGAAGAGGGCTACGTCGAGTGGAAACGAAAGTGCAGAGGAGATGACACCACGTCGTCCGTCTAAGAAAGGAAGGAAGAGGGTGGATTCCTCCGACTTGGAAGACCTCTAAGTGAGCAAACTATGCATTAGTATACGATACATAAATATGCGAATGAAAATACATGCCTCTTAAAATATCACGTGCTCGGGAACAGAACGCAGCAATCACTCACACTGAATCATACATCATGGCTGTCACATTGCGAGATCTCATTGTTGTCCTGGAAAGCTATTTTCCTCCGGAGCTATCAGTCTCGAGAGTAATGTACGTCCTGGCAATACTCACCTCAATTTATCCCATTCTACGCCTTCACCATCATCAAGCGCGCGGTCCCCGTCAGCCCAGGTACACGGCATGGTTTAAAGGCTTGCGCCCTGTAGCTTTGCATGCATTTCATCCCGAAAGACTTGCTCCTGGAGCTTGGGAAGGAGACGGCCCTGGCGATCATATCGCAAATGATCTCTATCGGGATCTGGACAACATCTGTGAATTTCTGGGAATAAATGGAACCGGTAACGAGAAAGACCGAGTCTGCAAGCCTCCAACGGTCCTATGCACGACACACTTAGATTGTATTATCTGTCCACCAGATCCACCAATGTCGCTGCGACGTAGAACCGGACTGCAAAAGGTTCGCTTACTACACACGGACTTCACGTCATCCACCGCTTTTCTCTACGTTGCTCACTGTCCACGATGCTCGTCTGACTATTATCCGGATTGCGTTACCTTCAAAGGGGATAACAATGAGCGTCTGCAGAGACTAGAATACAATGCGCAATACTTACGCATTTCGAAACGTGGTATTTGGGTTGAACGCGGAGTTGCGGTTGCACAGGAGAAAGCACTGTTACGGTTCCGCGCCGGATGGTCAAATTTTGCTGAATGGATCAATAGCATTGCAGATAGCAATGAGATGACACCACGCCGATCTCAGCGGCTATTTCTCGAGCACTTTTCCAGGCGGTTGATTGTGGCACAGAACCGCGAGGCCGAATTCCTGTGTCCAGCGCATCCCAATGCGACAAACTTTGCTAAAACCATCCGGAACCTAGTTGGAAAAGATGGGGGTACGTTCACAAAGTGGCTGAAGCATGGGTGTCAAGACTGCACTCACGAAAAGCGGTTTCATGCCGATTTGGAAACCGAAGGCGCGATCATGGACAATAACGAAGGTGTTGCTGATATGGACAATCTGATGGACGATCAAACAAGTTTGGAACTTCCACAGAACGAAACCAGGCTGCGAGAAATGCCAGCGGGAATGCCAGATGTAGCGCAGTGTCACCAACAAGTACCACCTCCGGAAGGGGAAGCTCGAGGATATGTTCGAATGGCTGTGATGGATGGGAAAACCATTGGCCACCGAGTGCGTACATTTGCGATCCCCTGAATGCCAAGACTGACTGTGTTCCGATAGATATGTGCTGTCATTGATTGTCGGAATGGATTAGTAAATTATAGGAACGGAAGATTTTGCGAGGAACACTTACAGCTCCGAAACATTTGCGCCATTATTCCTTGTGGGCGACCGGTCGAGATTGGCGAGGTGACATGTGATGATGATTCCCACCGCACCTGGCACAGGAAATGGCTTCAACGATTTTCGCGCCTGTCATATCCTGGTGTTAGACGTGTCATTCGAAGGCAGGAAGAAGTGCCGCCTGCACCGGAGACAGAAATAGGTGTTTCACGACCCGTTCTCACAGTCAATCTGCCCCAACTGGGAAACACCCCAGGTTCCGAAGTCGTCCACACATTCCGAGCACGAAAATTGTACTGTATTGAGACAGTGCAATGGGCATGCGGCGTACCCATTGGGTGGGGGAAATGCTATAAATCGGAGAGTTTGCCTCAGGTCCTCAGCATCATTGACAGAATCTGGGCAATGTACCGTGAATTCAAACCTGCATTCATGGTGTACGATGACGCATGCGATCTCCTACGCCACATCGTTACTCAAGACCGAGGAAGTCACTGGTTGGTGACAACAAAATTCATCGTGGATGCCTGGCATTATATTGGACACAAGGCAGTTGACGTACTCTGTCGAACTTGGTGTAATCCGGCACCGCTAGATGGGTCGCAGCCGGATTTAGTATGGGTCGAGGAGGACGAGCTCGGCGAAAAACACACCACCCGGGCATTTAACACTGAAACAGCAGAACAATTAAACTCTTGGTTGACTGGATTTGAAGCTCAGCTACGTCAGATGAGCGACGTGAATTTTGACATCTATGTGCATGTCTTGCTCATGCTCTTCGGAGAGATGGTGGAGGAGAAGATATTGGAAAAGGGCCGCGGACTTGATGAGGATTTGTAGGGTCGACGAGTAATGAGCTGACGCTTGGATATCGAGAATGGTGATCAAGACGTCGGAGAGGAGGTTGGGGACATATGGATACGTTGCGCGCTGGCAGAGAAGATGTTGGGGGGTGGAGGCGAAATTTGCTTCCGCCGCGCAGACAAACTCTCACGCGCACGGCAGTGTGCCGTAATTGATGCACCGAGATTGGAACTCTCGCGAACAACGCGATATCGCCGCATTTCTTCTTCTTTTTCCTCATGCTGTTTTGTGTTGCATTGAACTTTGGTGAAGTCCGACGGAGTCCATCAAACTCCATTGGATTTCCGCTCGGGAGAGTACAACGGAGTTTGTCACATCTGGGTGCAATTTGACACACCAAAATCGAATTTGACCCGAAGATCCGAAGTTTTGTGGATGTAGACACGTTCTTTCCTTATGTTGTATTGTAAACTTTAGTAAAGTCCGTTGGAGTTCACCAAACTCCTTCGGGTGTGTGCACGAAAGTACAGTGGATTGTGTTGCAGCTCGGTGTAGTTCGACGAAGTCTGATGTACTAGACATTGTTGATGACCTACACTGGACTACGGTGTACTTTGCCAACATCCAGTGGATCCCATGTATCGAATCCAACGAACTACGATGGACTCCAGCAAAGTACGTCGCAGTTTCCGCCAAAGTATTGTGACGTTTGGTCACGCCCATCAACCATAAGTGTACCTTCTAGTCACGTTCGGCAACCTCTGGTGGACTTTGATGGCCGGCACGGAACTTTCCAGCTCCGCGTATATTACTGCAATGGACCCACGAGGAAGTAGCCGGGGAGTGGTTACACGGAGCCTGTGAGACTCGTGGGCACTATTCGCAGTAACAGTACTTGGGAGTTCGGAGGAATTGGTATCCATAAAATAACGCCTTCTCGTGGGAATATCCGCAGTGACACGGCTTTACGGCTTTACATTGTTACCTTCTGAATCTATCTCCCACAGGCCGGCTTGCATTTCCACTGCTGGAGCTGTTTTCAACATGTCTGGGACAATCCTCATCCCCGCAAAAGGAATTGTATTCCTATCCCAAAATACACTTGACGTGGTGTACATCTTTCATAGCTCAAGTCGATTTCAACATATTGACACGAGTGATCAGCTCTTTGGTACGACACAAAGAAGTCGTTGCCCTTGGTGCGCAATCCTCTGTGCAGTTACCTCGCATGTGTGAACAACGGAACAGTTATCCTTTTATACGATCACATTCTGACTTTTAAAGACGAAATTTCTCAAGTATGGCGCGAACGTCTGAGCTGCGCGACCTTTCTATTCTTCTGGCTGCGATATATATATCCCGGACTTCGAATATTTCTGGTCCTCCGATTAATTCTGGCCCCCAATCGTTACATGTAAGGTAGACTTCCCATTCCTCATGAGAAACTCTCTAAACCACGGTGTAGGTGAGACATGCCAGCTTTGTGTCCAATGTGTCAGGTTCACTTTTGTTCTACCTAGGTGCTCAACTGTTGGTCGCGTTATTCAGATCATGGCAGACATCGTTACGCCATCGGTGGTTATATGTTCGTTTCTTCTATCCTCATGACTACCAAAGCACTGACTGAATATTAGTGATATTTGTCAATCGAACATGGGCAATATATTTGAGAAGTCGGAAGACTCTTGCATTTATTGGAATTTTAGGCCTTATTGTTATGGCTTTCGAAATAGTGACCAGATCCGCTGAAATAAGATCGTAAATTTCTGATAACGATTGTATTCAGGAAGAATCCACTGCGCAATGGCTTCACGTCTGTTCGATGATATCGGTTCATCCGCAAAGTCTTCTGTCTGAAAGCTATATTTTTTTCACACCTAAGTGAACCTCCCACATGCAAAAATCTAGCGTCTTTTAATCTCTTATTCCTACAGTGGTGAGATCCAAATCCTCGTGCATGCAGTCGGATCCAATGAGTAGACTGCAGTGTTACCTGTGGCGCGATCCCTCAGTCTTGCATTCGACAGTGCGGTCTTTTGGCTAACATTCTACAAGACATTTCACATTGCGCGGAGTTTGAGGCGACAAGGAATTCCAAATTCACTTACACACAAGATATTGTACGATGGTATGGACGAAGTTGCCTTTAGTCATTAGTATATTCACAAAGCCTTTGAATCAGGATTCATGTACTACCTGTGAGCATATTTAGCCTTTGACGGAAACGAATATCTCACTTCGTGCAGGTCTCGGATTGCTTTAGTCGCAAATATAATTGGACTACCGGAGCTCAGAACCAATCACGGCTTCAAAGTGAGTACTGAAATAGTCAACAGCATCCTGCAACTAATGGGTAACAGCCCATTTTATCTGTGACGTTGTATGTGTTCTCCGATGTCCTCACCAATACGTGCGTGTTCATTGCAAACTGTGTTGTTGGAAGCTGATACCATGATGGCAGTCTTTCGATCGTTGTGATCAACCGCATGTTTCTGGGTCTCCGCAAAGTATCCCATCCAAACATATCTGAAATGTCGCTCCCAGAGCTTAATTTTGCTGAAAATTCATTCCTCCCCATGGGAAGCTTGGCACCGGACGCTCGACATGACCTCGAAGACGACCACGATTTGTTCGAAATGGTACCTATGGATCGGAGCCTCTCGGCCACGGAGTCTTGAATGTTCGGTGAATGACATCACAATACGGTGCAGGGCTATCCAGTCATATTACTTTACATGCTGGGTTTCTGTTCAAGTTCGAATATTAGATATCCCTGAGTGCTTGCTTGTATGCAACGAATGTAATTTTTCCGGTGTGACAATCTATGGTATTCCCTCTCAAAACAGAACCGGTATCAGCGAACCTGCGAGAACCGATGGAACAAAATTTGGAATGAATAATTTCTTCGGAGGCTTCTTTTCATCACTCATCATGAACTCATCAACGCCGCTAGGGCGAAACATCGTTCAAATTTCGTCATGGGTATCAACATCTCAGCTGCGTGTCAGACCATCGATGTCATTTCTACACAGGGATCTGGGTATATCTCTCCTCATATCATGCGCTGGTGCCCCCGAGTCCGTGATTCGACACATCAAGCGAGTGTAGGGAACACGTTCATTCAAAAAATAGAAGTGTCTATCCCTTGATGGCGTTGGCTTGAGCCTAAGGCAACCAAACAATAGGCGAATCAGAAAAGATCGGAATCACAACAAGACGAAAATACGAACCGTGAATGTCGTGGAAACGACTGGGCATCCCTTTCCTGGCCCGTTGAGGTTCTGCAGCGTGATGACCGCAGCGTTGATGCGTGCACGCTGAGAGTTGGGCGAGGAGTCAGTTGGGAAGCTAAGCGATACGCTCGGGTTATTGGTGGCCTTCCCAGCCTTGATGTTCGCTGCGAGGTCCTGATTGCACGGTATTTATGTAAGGTTATTGTATGTAAAATTGAAGAAGGGACACCTACAGCGAGGAATTGATCACGTGGCGGCGGGCAAGCACAGGGAACTTTGATGGGTTTCCCGTCTGCGCCATTCACAGCACCATCGCAGTCGCCAGTTCCTGTCAAAAAATAACAGTCAATATCCAAGGACGCCATGGTTGTATTATTTTCTTTACACACCAGTGGGATTCACGTTGGAGGCAAAGCCGAATTGAGGGGTGAGAGAATCCAGTTGGGCCGTGGAGAGAGAGGCCGCATCAGCTGGTGGTGGTGTCCCTTGTGCCGGTGGAGCAGGAGCAGGTGCAGGAGCAGGTGCTGCAGGGGCCGGTGCTGGTGGCGGAGTGGCTGGAGCCGGAGGCGCGCCACCATTCTGAAGCGCACTGAGCTGGGCACTGAGTGTTGTGCTGACAGCGGGGCATCCCTTTCCGGGTCCATTGAGATTCTGCAATGTAACGAGGGCCGCTTGTACCCGTGTGATTTGCGAGTTGACTGAGCCGTCAGTGGGGAATGAGACGGCTACGGAGGGGTTGTTGACTGCGTGACCTGCTGCAACGTTGGCGCTGAGTGCCTGAAATTGTGTCAGAATTGAGGAGGTTTTAGAGTGGAATTATGGAGACATACTTGGTTGAAGCTCGCTTGACTGGGCGGGCACGAGCAGGGGATCTTGATAGGCTTGCCATCTGCACCTTTGACAGCTCCGTCACAATCTCCGGTACCTAAATCCAAATTTAATTTAATTGGCTCAAAAGGAATCGAAATACTCACCAGTGGGGTTCACGCCCGCTGTAAATCCAAGAGGAGGAACAAGAGCAGGGTCAACGTCGCGTTTGGGAGCCGCTGCGGGCTTGGCACCGCCATTTTGAAGTGCACTGAGCTGGGCACTGAGCGTGGTGCTGACAGCGGGGCATCCCTTCCCGGGGCCGTTAAGATTTTGTAAGGTGACGAGAGCGGCTTGCACGCGCGTGATTTGCGAGTTGACGGAGCCGTCCGTGGGGAAGGAAACACCAACAGAGGGGTTGTTAATGGCATGCCCTGCGGCCACGTTGGCGCTCAACGCCTGAGTTATTGCTTAGTTGACTTCCTATTTGCGATAAGAAAGTTGAGACTCACTTTATTGAAGCTAGCCTGGTCGGGTGGGCACGCGCATGGAACCTTGATGGGTTTACCACTTGCATCCTTAACGGCGCCATCACAATCTCCTGTCCCTAAAATAATTTTAAAGTAAGACATTGCCGCCCGGTATTTATCCCTTTGCGCTGAGAGCGGAGGCGGATAAGCAGAAGAGAACGCACCCGTGGGATTAACACCACTCTTAAACCCAAGAGATGGAACCAGTGCGGGGTTAACATCCCGTTTGGAAGTGTCGACGGGGCACGATGCAACCAACGTGCAGAGAGCAGCTAAGACGATCGAATTGTTGAATTTCATGACGAATGAGTTTGAAGCGAAGTGTTGGAAAAGATCGTTATAGCAGCGTCAGCTGAGTGAGTTTGAGGATACGCGCAGCGTATGTCAGGGGGAAAGGCGACCCAGTCGTAAAAGGGGGGATGAAGGAGAAAGTTGAACCATCATTAGACGCCTTCCAGTCTTTTATACTTGGCTTCGAGGGCATTGTCCTATTTTGAGATTGAGTTTCTACTTTGGGACATTCGCGGCTTTCCGAATCTGATCATCACATCCCTGATCTCGCATAATCAATCGCTGTGTTGGCAGTCTCGAATATTTGTTGAGCTCAAACGTGAAAAGAATCCCCGGGTTTGAAGACAGCACATGAATCGTTCGGATTGGAGGACATTGAGCGCGTTCGAAGGTTGGAAGTTCATAATTGGCGCCACATTTGCACTCAAACTCCGCGGCACGGATTGATTCAACAGATCGTGTCAAGACCATGCAGAGATGGTATCCCTGCCAACCAACATGATGTCGGGATATCGGGGCCAAGAGCTGGAAGCCGGGTAAAAATATTAAAATTGTATTTCATGGCCAAATGATGCGACAATGTAGTCGATGGGAGAAACATGCTCTTCGCGCCAATCGTGAACACATGTAGAAAGATTGCCTGCTGCACGGACACATCACCATCGCTACCCGTCACTACTTGCACTGGAACATATCGCGTATCAGCTCCGGAAGCAAAGTCGTGATACACATTGAAACTTACGATGCCATCCGCTCCTTGTGCATTTGTGTTCATGATGAGTGCGACGATAAGACCTGTAATCGGCCACCTCGTAAGACACCTTCCTCGAGACATCTCTGACTCTGAAGCTTACCGTACAATCCCAGCACTTCCGCAAAAATCAAAATAAGGATCTACGCGGCCAAATATGGTTTGAGTGACGAGTGGCGGTTTGACGGTAATGGGCACATACCATGCCGACGAATAGCCGCGGTTGTTGGGCTGTGCCACGCACACCGGCGTCACCAACAATACCAATAGCGAATCCCGCTGCCAAGCCAGCCAGTCCGACGGAAAGGCCAGCGCCGAGTTGGAGGAAGCCAGCGAAAAGGGACATGTTGTATGAGACTACGGAACGGCACCGCTCAGCGTACGTTCATAAATTGAAGGAAAAAACGACGCACGGTCACCAGAGATCAGAACTGACACGACGAGGCCATAAATCTAGGTGATATTCAGTTGAAGATGTTGGTCTTGGCGAACTTCTGGATGTCGAAAGAGATACGTACGGCAATGATACCAGCCATGATGACGGGTACAACACATTTCATCATGAGATCTGGTCTGAGGACAGACATCGCTGAGATGCCAACACCTGACTTGGCCGTTCCATAACTGCGCTCGTCCTTCAGGACCTCGTATCACAAGTGAAAAGTCATGAATAATTCGAACCTCGCTCCAATACCTGGTACACAGTAGCGTCAGAGCATTCTCCGGAACCAGAGTATGAAAAGACGAACATGTAAAAACGATAGCGCTCGTGCATCCCTGTGTCATTCCAAAAATCGTCAGAAATAGCTCAACTCATCGTGGCGAGATGATCGCACCATAGCACCGAAGAATGGCGCGTACACTGGGCAGTATTCAGACATGTTTCTGTAGTTCGTAGGTCTGTGGATATTGAAAGATTTATGGATGTGGAAGTGCTGCGCGAGCGGTGTTCGCTGCGGTGAGCGATGTTGACCGACTTTGGTTTGACAGACGCGTAATGCCGAGTTCTTCAAGAGGAGTTTCAATTCTTTGCGACACGCCACATCTCCATTCAGAGAGCGCGGACCAGACTCGATAGTAATTATCCCATGCTTGCAGTGGTATATTTCAACGGAGTAATAAGCCGCGGACAGAGTGAGATGACTGCCTTTACGGGCTAATTTAAAGCACTTTAGTACATGGATATTGTAAATCTTTCAAATTTATGGAACACTACTTGAAGTCTTAGTCTACTTCTGTCGACCGTTGCTGCATTAGTGAATTCGGAGTTCTACCAACCCATCACATCATTGGAGAACACACTAGCTGCAGGATGCTCCCACTCCCTGCGAACGTTCTGAAGTAAGTGTATGCACAAGTAACTATGAATGTGTCACAAACTTACTCAGGGAAGCTAGTATTCCCTTCAGGATACAGGTCATAATACTGCAGCTCAGCATGCACATCAATCTGTTGATTATTCGAAGAAGGAAATTTGAAGCTCAATGGAGATCGCTGAGACGCACATTGTAGTTCTCCTCCAGCATGTCCTGATAGCCGAGGCTTGCAGCAGTATCGTCCACCAGTTCAGCCCACCGGCCATACGGCAACGCCAATGGCATTCGAAGGGACCAAGATCGTATCACTCGAGCGGCAGCCAGATGTTTGTCAGAAACAATTATCTGACCACCACTCTTGGGCCCACCGATCGCCCACAATGACTGCCAGTCCCGATAGCGACATCGAATCAACTTTAGGATGGCCACGGTGCTCAGATCGCACAATTGGTCTATTTCCAAATCAGCGTCTCCATTCAGGAGGGACGACGAAAGGTCCGTGATTATCTCGCAATATTGGTGGAACGGTATCTGGACGTCAGCGCCAAGGTCCTCCGACGACGGCTGTAATGATTTATGAACACTAACATGTCCAAGAAAATCCGTATGAAGCTCGCGTCGAGACATGGGCGTTTGATAAGGAAATGCGCCTCCATGCCATCTTCCATATAATACTGTCCAATACACCAAAAATGCCGATTCTAGGCGTTCCAGGGGAGTATGCAATTCATCGGGAGGCAATGGTCGTTTATACAAATGATCCATGAGCCAAAACATGTGAATCTGACTTTCGCGGGTGGACTGCGGGCTACATGGCAAGTGAGTTGCGCCATTGCAAAGACTATTTAGCATTATCTGCAGAAATTGGGATCGACGATCGATACGCGAACGCTGTTCATAAATGTACGACAGAAATTGCGCTGCCCATTCCTCCCTGAATAAGCGAAGCATGCTGCAAAGATATTCCACTGATTGCGGGGGTTCCCAGAAGAATCGTGTCATGAAATCAACCTGTTTAGGCCACCGGAATTGTTGCACAGCTTTTGACATCATGGAGCTGTACGTACGAAATTGTTGCAGATAGAGTTCAAAGTCCATGAACTCTGACTGCCGTTCCAGTTTGTAGGTTAGATTTAGGAGAAGATTTGACAACACACGAGAAAAATAGCCCTAATTCATCGCACTCGAGGATTGGCCAGCTGAATGTCGAGATAATATCTTCAATCAAATATTCGATTGCGGCCAAGTCGCCTGGAAAATCGACATCTTTTTCCAATGTCGAAATTGAGCATTGCGTTACTGACTCAAGGCTCCGCATACATAAAGTCGCAAGAGGTTTATTTGTCACCTGATTGCTGTCCCAACCGAACGTCATGCACGATGCCAGTAACCGCAATATTTGTGACAAAACACCGGATTTCCACATCACGGTGCGGACTGCAGCATCCCGGTTGCTTACCCCAACAAATTCAGGGATGGATTGGACAATTGTCAGTAAATCGGCGTCTCGCTTCGAGAATTCCGTTGTCCAGAGGAGCGCATGAGCATCACGGGTCGTCACTTCGTTGTGGAACATCTGTCGCTGCTTCCTTAAGGTCTTGCATAGACGTCGCATGACAGCTTGAGAGAGGATGTTGCTGAATTCCGTAAAGAAGAGCATTTTCTGTAAAAACTGCGCAAGGAAAGCCTGAAAGACTCAGCTATATGGCGATACTCGAATGCGGTAATTTGCCTCGGTGGACCAACTTCGCGAGTATCCGCCCAAGGCACAGAATGATTGTGGCGGACCGTCTCTGTGCCCGACCACTGGTTCTGGATTGTGGGTGGAGGCAAATTGTGAACGAACCTCCTTGACATAGAAAGAACCGAGGTCAAAGAGCCCTTCAAGAGGCCTGATAACATCGAAATTCGCCTTGCAACTGCCAAAAAGAAATAGGCGCTCAATCGCGTGCAGAGGCTGACAATTGCTGAGAATGGTGTCTTGTAGGGGCAAGCCGGAAAAATAAGAGGCGCGATGGTCAACGTGGCATATGCGGCACCTCCGATGGAACTGAAGCATAAAAGGTACACAGCCAACGTGAAGTTGATGTAACGGGTGAAGAGGAGAAGGCCGATGAAGAATAGGATTAGGGAAATACGGAGCAGTGCCGGTATCATCTCCACAATGAGTTCCATTTTCCACCATTGAACATTCTCGTACACATATTGCCGAGCTCTTGCCTGCTCGGTCGTGGAAGAGAAGCTCCGTGGAAAGCGTAGATATTGGCGAGCCCACTGCCTCACCAGGACCGCGGCGAGTGCGCATGCCAAACTAAAAGCTAGACTGAGAAACCAGAATACGTTGACAGCCACGTCAGTTGACCGGGGGCTAAATGGTGGTAGAACAGCCACAGGAGTGTGCGTGCCATTCGCGAGTTGTCGCGATATCTGGAGCAAAACGCTAACCGTAACCTCACTGGGATCCTGAGAAAGGTTCTTGTAACTTTCGATAACAAACGCCGTTACACTGGCTGAGAAAAGGGCAGCCTGTTCATATTGATCAATAATTTTGAATTAAGGGAAACATACAACCACGCACGAAGATCAAGAGTGAATCCATGTCATCTCGCCAGTTATGGACCAAATCCTTGTCGAATTTGTCGGAGAGCACGAGGTATGGTCCCCAGATCTTCGCTCCGCGCTCCTCCAGGCTTGGATTACCAGGCATACCTAGTGGGCAGCAGAATTTCGGCAGTCATAAAGTCGATGAAACTTTCGGCATACCTTCTTCGTTCGTCTTCTCTGCTCCACATTCAACATCCGCAGATACATCGTTCAGTTGGTCGTGCTCGTCTCGCCGTCTCAGTAGCGACGCCATCGATGAAGCTCTCTTGCCGTTGCAGAGATAAACAGATGCTGTTTGCCTCCATCTGTACACAGGAAACAAACAGAGCAGAAAGTGCTTACGTAATTGGTGGACTCTAACCAGAGCGCCAAGTGCATGCAAGAGTGCATGAATAAGATAGAGACGGTGACGCCAATAGCGCCCCCGCCCGGGAGAATGTAGATGGTTTTTTTGGATAAAGTAAAGTGATAATTGGTACAATCCATGGAAATTGAGGGGAGGTTCTACCGTGTGGTTGAGCGCGGTCGCATCTCACACATTTAAGGTGCCCGACTGCCTCCGGCGGGTAAGGTATTGCTACACAAAATAAAATAAAATCTACGACGACCAGAGTATCCAAGCAAGAAGAACAGCTTCGAGCTTTCGAGGCGAGCTGGCTTATATATGGTCGAAATACCTCCCATTCCTGGTGTCCCTACGATCCCTCATTGAGTTCCTATCATGTCTCGCGATAGCCAGTGATTTGATAAAAGGTGGATCGTGATGGCGTTTAAGGTAGCAACGCCTGAGGAAACATGTGACCCATCCACTGTAGTACCAACGCTGCAACGCTGCAACGGGATGCGCAGGCCGGCAGAACGCTATGAAAAAGGCCGCGAAGACGCCATTTCCGTTTGATCGAAATATACATCCAGATCCAGGTCGTAATATTGAAGTTCTGCGTGCATATCAAGCTAAGTCATATCCGCGTAAGGAAATATTCATTTAAATCATCCACCACACTCACACTATAACCTTCCTCCAACTGGAACGAGTAGCCAAACTCAGCAGCCGTCCGGCCAACAAGTTGGTCCCACGGCAAAGGCCACGAAATTGACATCTTGGATGGCCACGATCGTACTAGTCGAGCAGCGTTGAGATGTTTGGTGTCCACGAGGATGGGCACATTGTCGCATTGACTAGCCTTGCGTATTCGGCACGAGATGATTTTTCGAATGACCCGAGCATTTAAATTGCAATGTTCCCTAGAGTCCGAACGTCCTTCACTCGTCTGGAGCGCCGCCGCAATGTCACTGAGTATTTCGCAGTATTGATGGAAAGGAATCTCGACAACTTGGCCTTGCGCCATGAACGGCAGTAACCCGTCGTTCCCACAAACACGCACTCGGTTCAGAAAATCGCTGTGGAGCGCTTGGGGCGACGTAGGCATTATGCCCGGAATACCCGAGTAACCAAATATGACTGCAAAATAAGCCAATAAGGCCGTCTCTCGGTTTGCCTCCAACAATTGCGCCGATTCGCTCGGGATGCACGTCTTTTGAAGCAAAGCATCAGCGAGAAGAAATGCGCACGCTTGACTTTCAGACGTAGAATGTGGGTATGGTTGCAAATGAGTTGCGCCATCGCACAGGCTGTTCCACACCTGGCTGTGTTGCGATGCAGGGGAAGAAATTAATGCTGGTCGAAGCATACTAGTGATCAAATGTGTGGCCCACTGTGACCTGAATGCACGAAGACTGTCGCAGAGCTCACTCGCCGACTTCGGGGATTCTTCGAAGAGTTGCGTTAATAAATGAGATGAGGAATGAACCCGAGCACGGAGTAGTCGGGCAACTTCCAGCATCGAGGGTCGGTGGGTATGGAACTGCAACAAAAATAGTCTATCATCCATGACGTCCGATTTTCTCTCCAGCTGGTAGACCAGATTCAGGAGTAAATTGGATAGCATACACAGGAAAAGTTCGCCTAGCTCATCCTGATTCCAGATGTGCCATGAAAATTTCGAGACGATACGGCTGATCAAGTCCTCCATCGCGAACATATCAGCTGAAAATATTTGGCTGTCTTCGTCCAATATCGACGTGGAGCACCGCGTAATTAGATCTATGCTCTCCATGCACAACGCAGCGACGGGTTGATTGGTCACCTGAGACTGATAATATCCGTGATTGAAGGTCACGCCCATGCAAGATTGCAGTAGGCGCAATATATGAGACAACACGCCTGACTTCCACATAACCATGCGGACCTCAGAACCGGACTTGCTTATGCCAACAAATTCCGGCACCGATTGGACCATTGTGAGTAGATCGGCGTCTCGCTTGGAAAACTCCGTTGCCCAGCGGAGTGCATGAGCATCGCGCGTCGTCAATTCGTTGCAAAACGTCCGTCGGTGGGCCTTGAACGACTTGGTGAGGCGTTGAACAGATACTTTGAGAGAAGATGTTGCCGTGATATACAAAAAAGTGATGGTACCGAATATACAGCGTAATGCATGCCGGAGAAGATGTACTTTGTCGTCGAGGACATTGAGTAGTCTGTCTCCGCGAGTAACTTCCTGATTTGTTCGAGGTAAGGTCGCGAATGACATAGCGATTTCCGAGGCCGACTCCTGGTTCCGGACAATGGATGATGGTAGGAATACCGCCGATGCAGAGAGGACCGAAATAATGGGAAGTTTGAGATAGTTCAAGAGCCTGGCCATGTACCTCCAGACTGCTCGAAACGGAAGTACGCTTGCACAACTTCGTATGCAGAGGCCAAGGAAGGCTGAGAACGGTGTCTTGTATGGGCAACCCGGAAAAATAAGAGGCACTATAGTCAACGTCGCATATGCGGCGCCACCGATGGTACTGAAGGATAAAAGGTACAAAGCCAATGTGAAGTTGATATAACGGACGAAGAGGAGGAGGCCGATAAAGAAAAGGATTAGGGATATATGGAGCAGTGCCGGAATCATCTCAACGATGAGTTCCATTTTCCACCATTGGACGTTCTCGTACACGTATTGTCGGGCTCTTGCCTGCTCCGTCGTAGAAGAGAAGCTCCTTGGGAAACGTAGATATTGGCGTGACCATTGCCTCACCAATACAGCCGCAAGAGCGCATGTCAAACTGAAGGCTAGACTGAGAAACCAGAATACGTTGACGGCAACATCTGTGGAGGCGGGTCTAAACGCAGGCAGTGTTGCTGCCGGTGTGTGCGTCCCATTTGCGATTTGCTGCGAAATATGAAGCAAAACGGTGATAGTGGCTTCTCCAGGATCCTGCGCGAGATTCTTGTAGCTTTCAATGACGAAAGCTGTTACGCTCGCCGAGAAAAGAGCAGCCTGGAAGTAGCATTTAGCCCAAACATAATAAGACCAGTGCTTCGACACGTACAAAGATTAAGAGTGAGTCCATGTCGTCGCGCCAGTTGTGCACAAGATCTCTGTCGAATTTGTCCGCGAGCTCCAGATAAGGAGCCCAGATCTTTGCTCCGGGTTCCTCGAGGTCCAAGTTCTCTTCTGAAGAGAAACCTCCTGAACGCCGAAACAACGCAAGTGAGTTTTGATTGAATTTTGCAGAAAATTGGCAGCTCACCATTGTCCGACTTATGATTTCCAGATGCATCGTTTGCTTGACTGTTCTCGCCTGTTTTTCGTAGGAGCGACGACATGAGTGTTTAGTTTCAGTGGATGAGAGGCACATACGCCTTCTTATTCGAACTGTGAGCACCAGACGCACCTAGACGCACTGCATGTTGTGTTTGACACGGAGGCGCGTCGCACAGCCCAAAAATACTCGGCTGACTAAGCCAATGCTCCTGGAAGGACCCTGACCTTCTTCCGGCATGCATATAACCGTACCAGCTTGCACGTCAAAATATGACTGAAAAGCCGAGCGAAATTTCATCCAATAAGCCGAGCAGATCATGGTCCACATATATGACAGACATATACGTGTCCAGGCGTCCGCCATTACTGGACACAGTCGCGGTGGACAAGATCGAGGAGAAGGCACGCGAGAAGATGAAAGATAACATAGGTTCGTTGTCCGCGCTCTGCAGCTTGAGGCGAAGATGTTTATGAGAAGCGTCAAAGGTGCATTTCTATATGTCTTTGGAAGTGCAGGGACATGCTCGACAGACCGCGCGAACAGAGCTGCGTTCGACAAGTGGAAAATCGTGCCCCGAATGCTGCGTAACGCTTCAGAACGAAATATCGAAGTGCGCCATCATATCTCCTCCTATACATATATACTTAGATATCACACAGACGACGATATTCGGCGTCAAGCACTCGTCGCCTTTAATTCTCGCGCCAATCGGCGTCCAGGCGATCATGCATCCCGAAGCGGAGTTGGCGACCGCAAGAGCCGCGAAGGCGCTCGGAGTTGGCATGGTCATGAGTACTGCATCATCGCGGTCCATGGAAGAAGTTGGAGAGGCGAATGGGGATGGGGAAAGGTGGTTCCAGCTGTACTGGTTCGTCCAGTCAACACCTCCCCAATGCCCCATCCCCGATCTAATCTAATCGAAAATGAAATGGAATACGCGCATACAGGCCTCGAACAAACGAAGTCACAGCGTCCCTCCTCTCCCGCGCCAAATCTAGCGGCTTCACAGCCCTCGTCATAACCCTCGACACCGTCCTCCTCGGCTGGCGTCCGCACGACCTCGACACCGCCTACCTCCCCTTCGGACATGGCACCGGCATCGCCGTCGGCACCTCCGACCCGGTCTTCATGTCGCGCTTCGACGTCCCACCACACTCGAAACACGTGGAGTTCCCGTACGAACCGAAAAAGCTTGATGAGCTGTTTATTAAAGGGGATAAAGAGGTGAGGACGAGGGTAAGGTTGGGGAGGGAGTGGTTGGCGGAGGTGAACTCTGGGCATTTTAGGACGTGGGAGGACTTGAAAATTATTAGGGAACATTGGGACGGGCCGGTGGTGTTAAAGGGTATTCAGAGCATTGCGGTACGGTTTTTTATTTGTGGAAATCGAATCCGCTGTAATTTCTGCTAATATTTGGGCTAGGACGCAGAAATGGCGGTGGACTTCGTAGATGGCATCGTTGTCTCAAATCATGGTTAGTTCACTACTTCTTCAATCCTTTCAATACCTTAATATCCTATTTCAGGCGGACGTCAGGTAGACGGCGCCATCGCCTCCCTTGACGCTCTTGCCAAGATCTGCATGTCGGAAAAGATCATGGAAGCACAAAGTGACGGTAAATTCACGGTTCTATTCGACTCCGGTATACGTACAGGCAGCGATATAATCAAAGCTCTTGCACTCGGTGCACAAGCTGTTCTGCGTACGTCCATTTCCCTCAAAGCCTTGGGCTCCTGGTGTGATCTGACTTTTTGTCGCGCATACGTTAATAGTGGGCAGACCGTATATCTACGGTCTGTGTTTGGGAGGTCAAGCAGGCATCGAACAGCAGGTCCGCACTATCCTCGCTGACATGGAGATCACAATGGGCCTTTGCGGTTATAAGAACGTTGAAGAGATCCGTGAAGACATCGGGTTTGTTGTGAAGGAGAGTGATTGATTAATAAGTGTGAAATGTAGACGACATAAAGTGGTGTGCCTCTGAATTCTCGTACAAGGTTCGATCATGTCTATGTGGTGTAAACGGACGCCAGCGATGCGACAGAAAGTCCAAGAATATTTCACGGCGTATTTACGGACACTCGACTACAACACTCCTCACCACCGCCGAAATAGTTTCAGGCGCATTTTTCCAATCAATAGGCCCTTTCGCCCACTCGCTGGTGCCGATCGGACTACTTGCGTCCCATATGCCAAGCTGTATGCGCGACGGATGGGTGGGGAAGTGGATCGTCCCATTAATCATCGTTTTCGCTTGAGGTCGCATTTAATTTCAAAGCATATAAGAACCCATGCTGAGTAAAAATACTCACAAGCACTCAGGGAACGAACGACGCGCCCATCAACACTCCACGTTATCTCGCTCTCATTCCACTCGATCGAATACTTGTGAAACTCTCCGATGGTCCCTCCGACGGCGTGAACTCCGCCGAATACGCCCCAGAGAGGCTGCTTGTCGCTCGATTTCGGGGCATAGATGTTGGATTGCCAGCGATGTGGGTCGCCACCGACGAGTTCGACATCGATCTCGTCATGTTGGTCGGCTACAATAATTCACGGGAATCAGTATTAGTTAAATGAATAGTATTTTTTGGGAAGGCGGGGTAAGGTGGTGGTACTGACCGATGAGGATAGCTGCTGTGACCACACCTGCAATGGTGGGTGCTTTCACGTCGAATGTGACTTTGCCGTATCTATTCCATTTCATCAGCGTCGAGCGTCAAGACCATACGAAGTCAGATACTTACTGTAAAACGAACGTAGAATTTATAGTAGCGCCATCCGACACGATGTTATTAACACCATCATGTGTCTCAACCTCCCCCTTCGGTTTCCTCAAATACAATGTCAACCCGCCACCCGAAGCCGTGTCGTAAGAATTCCGGGGACTAATGGCGATGAACGGCGATCCAGTAGATTGGAGTGTGGTGTAGGAATTAAGCGGGTGTTGGGATACTGAACCTGCAGTAAAGTTGGTGCTGAATGGATTACACTGGCCATGTCGAGTGGACTTGGATTTTGGGGTAAAGCTCTTTGATTTTGCGGGACCACCGGTGCCAGTGATGCCGGCGGCGACGCATGTGAGGTATATAGTAACGCAGATGAAGTAAAGGGGGAGCATTATAGCCGACGTTTAGAGTATAGTACGAGTATTTTCGCGACGAGGAGGTGTGGTGGGGTGGCCAAATAAGTGACCAAACAGAGAATCGGAAGACGCGTATTGATCACGTGCTTGGTTAAGACTCTTTCACTGACCACCATGGACGCGCTACACCGGTGCAAAGACGAACTCTAACAGTTTGCCAGTGGGTTGTTGCTGCGGGTCTCAATCGCACCGTGGTTGGCCACAAAATATCGTGGATACAAACATTGTCGAACAATCACACCAAGTTCGCCATGACCTCACCACCTTCACGCACACCAATCACCGATCTCATTCGCAATCTCCGAACTCATGATGCAACTATTAAGCTTCGTCAGAGCGAAGATCTGCATGACCTGAAATATCTCGGGATCCAGCCGCAGTCATTCTTGGTGGCGAAGTTGCCGGTCGACATTATTATCAAATATCTGCTTTCCTCAATCAGAATTGTTGCGGTGACGCTATCGCTTGGCTTGTCAAGTGGAAAGGAACGACGCCGGGACTTGAAGATCTGTTACGAGAACTCCTTGAACAACCGGGTCCTAGGAAAAAACTTCGTAATCTGCGACGTTCTAGCGGATTTCCGAACGGTCTTGGTAAACAAACTTCTGCCTCAACGTGATTATTCGTACTTGAGAAACATTCACCATAGAGGCCATGTTCATATGAGTATTAATCGCGCAACTCCGACCATAGATATTAGCAATGGTCGTGACATTGTAGCCATTACTCGATCGACACCAGAATGTGAGTGTTCTGCCGATCACAATTGCGCAACTGAAGATCTTTGATGGCAGTGATTCACATCTTGTCGAAGATCGGATGGGAGCATAGAGACTTGAATCCGGGAAATGTGTATTCAAGGTCTGGGAATCCGAAAATTGCTGAATTTGAGTTTTCGAATAAAATTGCGGGGGGGGGGGAAACCAAACCACATGATTTTTGCACGGTGAGTGTTCATTGGTAGACTGACGGCCTCGACGCTGACATACATGTGGCCGAAGGGAACACGTCAATTTTGGTCATTAGAAATAGAGGCTGGCAAGCTCCTGCACCTTCCGCCGACGGATTCGCTCGAAGTTGCTTTGGGCTGGTTGGAATCCAATGGGCGTAGGCCATTTCCACTTCGACGCTTACCATTGCACGACTTGGAGTCATTATGGTGGATATTTGCATGGATCTTGCTCATGCGAGTCCCCAAGAATCCTTCTGCGAACTGGTCCGAGAAACGGCATCGACGGGTGCTTGACGCAATCTTCCCAACCGTTCCTGGTTTTACGGGTCGTCTCGAATTCCTGACTGGAGACCCAACCCTTACACTGGATGTCCTTAAAGCCATTGACGAACAGCTTGTGCCACTCCTTTTCAATTTGCTGAAGTTCCAGTTGCATCTTCTGTCTGCATTCAGGCGGTATGAAGCGGCACTTCGGGGCTCGACTGGAGATGATTTAGCTCTCGTGAAAGCATTTTCGGAGCACAAGCCGCTACCCGAAAGCCCTGAGAAAAGCGGAGATGCTTTTGTGGGTGCGTTGCTGGATGGCCTATTGGATGCATTCGAAGTAGACCAGAAACATGCGAAGGTGTTGGATATGGAATTGGTAGATCTTCCGGCAATACTTGATTGCGATCTCTTTGGTCGAAGCTAAATTCCAATGTGGTGCATGCAATATGTAGCTGTCATTGCTGAGACGAACCTGGCCTATTGGCAACAGAATGTAGAAATCTTTGGGGACCAATTCCAATGAATCATCACGAGGACTTTCGCATCATATTGTCACATTCTCCAAGTTCCTTCTACAGTGGTTCTGTTGCCACACTGAAGTATGCTGTCCCATGAGGACATCATTATCGTGGTCGGCACTTTGTAAAACATCTGAAAGGGTAGTAGACGATATTCAGGACAAATGCAACAATTGTCCTGTAAATGCATGCGAATGAGATAAAATTCACTGCAAGGATTCAAAACGTTAAAAAGATCGGAAGCATCGAAACCATCGAACAAACCAGTATACTGCGGAATCAATTTTTAAGCCCTGTCACGGTAACGGTCACATGTGTAAATTTGGATCCGGCTAATTTTAACATCAACTCCTCTGATCACGGAGACTCTCACCAAGGCAAAGGCTACGTGTCTTGTGAACGGACTTGCAGGACATGTCCATACGGCTCCTTCAACTGAGCCTATTCCTTTTGCTTTTATCATCTCCAGCGCTCGCAAGCAACTCAACAACTCCTAATGATCCTTTCTATAACATCCTGACGAAGCTCGTCAAACCACCAGAACCTCCAATATGTTCTCTCAAACCTGTGCCTTCACCAGAGCCTACGGAGGAGTTTCTCTCGTTTGAAGAATGGAAATCCAAACAGGCAGCGTTGCATGCTGAGGGTGTCAAGACGCCGTTGCCACCACCGAATCACACCGGCCACCACGGAAATATTTCTGTCGAGTCTGCGCTGGATGACGGCCTTATCCAAACAACATCTCTACAGAAAGGCGCATCGCCACCCTATTTTCCTGTACCATTAACCGACAGGTTCAATTACGCCAGTCTGGACTGTTCAGCTCGCGTACACTCCGCTCACACCTCGGCCAAATCCCCAGCGTCGATTCTGTCGTCCAAGAAGGACCGATACATGCTCAGCCCGTGTTCTGGATCGCAGCAGAAGTTCGTCGTCGTCGAGCTCTGCGAGGATATCCATATCGATACAGTTCAGTTGGCGAATTTCGAATTTTTTAGTGGGGTGTTCAAGGATTTTAATGTGAGCGTGGCGAAGACGCTCACGGAGGGCATGACCCTGGCGGGGACGTACACGGCGAAGAATGTACGCGGAGTTCAGGTTCGTTCTGGCTGCCAACTCCTCGTCATAAAATTAAAAGAATTATGTCACAGTCATTCCATCCTCCTACCACGCTACGCGATTTCTATAGATACATCCGCATCGACTTCATTTCTCACTACGGGAACGAGTATTACTGCCCCATATCCCTTCTGCGCGTCTATGGACTGACGCATCTGGAGCATTGGAAGTGGGATGAGTGGGAAGCGGAAAGTCGTAAGAAGGGAGATGCAGAAGAGGTTGCTGCGTCTGTGCTGATCGTGGAGATGGGCAGCTCAGTCAGCGAGGCTGAGGTGCGATCTGAGGAATCTGCGGGTACTACTCCCGACTCGGCCATGGAACCAACTAATACCGACATCACGTCTACACCGTCTATATCTGAGCCTAAAACATCCTCGATTTCAATAGGCACTGGTCCAACTATCATTGCCACATCGTCTACTTCTGCCACCCAGTCCCCAACTTCGATTCTAGACGAGGCGCGGACTCACATGCATTTGCGGCACACGCTACCTATTGTACACGGTGCCAACGAGACTCCTTCATGCACAAACCAACCATCAATGTCGTCGTCATCATCGTGGTCAAAATCTGAATCCATTTCAAATTCGGCGCAATCCAGCGAATCGAGCATTCCTCAGTCAACACTATCGAACGCTGTTACAACTAGTCTGCCATCATCCTCGTCTCCTGCATCAGCAACATCATCAGAAACTCATTCCGATCCCAGTGGCTCCCCAATTTCCCCTACCTCCACCCAATCCCAAACTACCACCGCAACACACTCCAAGCCTCTCCCCACCGTCGTCCCACAAATCCCCGACCCCCACGCACACCCAGTACCAGCAGTAACCTCCGCCGGCGAGTCCATCTACCGCACCATCATGAACCGTCTAACTCTATTGGAAACGAACTCGACGCTGTACGCGCGGTATGTGGAGGAGCAGACAAGGAGCGTGAGGGAGGCGCTGAGGAGGTTGGAGGAGGATGTTGGGCGGTTGGAAGGGATCGTGAGTCCCTTTTTCTGCATTGACTTTTTTTGCTTTGTTTGTCGGAGATTTGTGACTGACGTGTGTTCGTGGGTTTTAGGGAAAGGCGCAAGCGCAGTTCTTCCAGCGGACGTCGCAGGACTGGTTAACTCAGAGGGACAAGTTAGAACGCGAATACGTCGAGCTGCTCTCGCGCGTCAACTACCTCGCCGACGAAGTGCGTACTTTCTTTTCCTCTCACCTCCACTACCACGTTTAATTTAAACGCATCACACAGGTAATCCTCGAAAAGCGCCTCGGGATCGCCCAACTCGCGCTCCTCCTAACCGTGCTCGTCTTCATGGCCCTCACGCGCGGATCGCGCGGCGAGTCCTTCATATCGCACACCCGTGTTGGTGGGAGTAGTGTGAGTTTGAAGGGGGGCTTTGGGAGGAGGAATTCGTTGAGGGAGTGGGGGAGGCGGAATTTGAGTTTTAGCGGGGAATGGGTGAAGAGGTTTAGAAGTCGGAGTCCGACGCCTGCGAAGGGTGAGGAAGGATCTGATGGTATCGGTACAGGTAGGTGTTTTCGGGTGTTCTTTTATCGGGTTATTGACGTTTCATGCGTATATTTAGAAGGGAAGATCAAGTTTCCAACGAGGCGCTCACAAGAAATAGAACTCGAACCATCACTGTCTAGACGAACACCATCCGCGCTCAAACCACGTCAGCAAATTCCGACCCGGACACCACGGACACCAGCGACGAACAGGAACTCGGGCTCGCTTCGACCTGCTACGCCAACGAGCGCGAGAGCTGCGGGCTTTGGTGGTGGCACTGGCGGCGGTGGTAATAATGGAATGGGAGGGGGAGGGGGACGACCACAGCTCCAACGGTCGAATTCGCATAGCACGCCCGCTGGGACGATCGGTCCCGTACCGCGCTCAGCGAAGAAGTGGGCGAAGAGCGCGCATTTGCATGAGATTCAGCTTGGAGGTGCTGCGGCGATGAGACATCGGGGGCACGGCGCTGGCAGCGGAGGTGGTGGAGAGCGCGAACGGGAACGTGAACGCCAGAGAAGTGCGGATGGCGGCGGCGTCATTCGTGATATCTCGGGGAAGGAGAACGTTGGCAATGGTGGCGCTGCTCCTGCCGTTGCTCTCGCTAATGCTGCTAACGGTCACGCTGGTGGGAATGGAGACGTGTTTTGGCCATCGACGCCTACACCACGTATGCCGAAACTTGGAAGTCCGTGGACGCCGAACGGTGTGAAGAGCTCGCCTGATGCTGATGAGGCGGACGCGTGGGTGGATACGGATGTTGAGGGGTCGGAGGGTGGACAGGAGGTTGAGTATCTTGCGTCGTGAGGCGCTTGCAATTGAAAGTCGTGCAGTACTGGACGACGACGGGTGTGGGCCAATCATGGTTCTGTGTCTCTTTTATGCTTTGAATCATTGCAATGTACTTTATCTCACTCGCATGCATGTATAATTATCGCATTGTCGTATACATCGTCTACCCTTTCCAACATCCTAACGCGCCGCGTTGTTACTATCAGACGGACCGCCCGACCCTGTCGCAATTAGATGCAAGGGATTGCGACACGAACGGAGATCCTTCTGCAGACGACGCAAGTAATCGATACATTGGTGACTACTACAGTACAACGGAGGTTGCCAAGGCAAAGAACGGGAGAAGCCACACGCGAATGCACTGGAATCGGTCCCATGTATCTCGACACCATGTTGCCAATGAGCCGCTATTTCCACGGAACCCGTTCCTTTGAGTCATTTGAGCATCGAAGTTACAGTCTGTCAATGAACACTTACTATAACGTTTGATCGTCTCCACCGCAAACATCTTCGCGTACTCAAAATAGCCAAATTTCATCATCCTAGACCACGAATACACAATACTGGATGAGTGACTGAGGACGCGAATGAGGAAGAGGGCATGGACGCAGGAGTCTCAGCCGCAGTGGAGACAGTGCGACAAGTTCCATGTCGGAGATGCTGATGAGTGTAGCGACCTCACCGAGACTGTACACGCCGTTCGGAGGGATGTGGTTGAGAAACGGTCGCGCGGGGAGTTTGCGAACACAACAGGTGTGGATTGGGCCAAATGAATCACAGTGATATGTCAACATCCGATACTTGTTGCAACGTCTTCCTCCAAGTCTTCCTCGATGTTGAAGTTTCGATGAACATTCGGGGTTTCAAACGGAACAACTTCGAAACGACGGAGACCTTTGTGGTCTGTTCGTATGCCATCTGTGGGATGGTGTGAGTAGGCATTACCAAGAGAAAACAGAGACATAATTCCCCTCACCAATGCGAAGCGATCCTCTATGAACGCAACCGTTCACAGCCTGCCAGGGTGATCCTTACGGTTTACAGACGGCGTATCTCTGTGGTGTGGGCCGACTACTTGGATTGACTTGGGCTGGTGGGAACGAGCCATACGTTGGACGATCTAATGACAAGTACCGTTAATCACCGCCGATCGCCCTCATGTGTCCGCTGTTCTCACCAAATTTTGAGGTATCTGCCCATTGCTGGTTTCAACGTGATGGGCCGAAAAGACTGTGTCGAACTGATTCATGCACAAGGAGACATAAGCTTTCTTCTGGCCATGGTTGTTTGAAGACGTGACCGTGAAAGCAATGTTTGGTAGTGCAGTAAGCGCTGCATCGTGGCGTGGCGGTGCACTCTGTTTCGCCGCACAGTCTGCTGAGGGCATGGTCTTTCAACACTCCCATCATCAGCCCACCGACGAGAAACCACACATCTTACAGTGCGTCGATGATACTATACATGCACATTGTTCATATGGACTGACATTCATACTAGTACAGACTAAGCCTTCGGAAGTGCGCAAGTCGCTTGCTTATCAACAGTACGGTGTGTACAGTACATTGTTAAACTCCGTGAAGCTCTGTGAGTGCCAATGCTGATTTTTGGTTTGAATGAAAGCGTGGTTTACGGTTATTACCAATACTACCTCTGCAGACGAAAAGTAGTCTCTTAGGACCCTCTGGTAGCAGGAGCTCAAGTGATGACATCAAAACCCACAACTCCATCTGTTGATGCAATGTCTAGTGACCGGGGAAGTCTTGCTGGTCATGCAGGTGTGTGATAGATTGCTGAAAGTATCTGATCAAAGTTATAAATCATTGCAGGCTCTGAAGATGAGCTTACTCAGGAGATCAATTTAGTGATTGCCAAGATGGAGTTGGTGGTTCACAAGTTCCCAGATACAGATAAACGCAAGCCAGTGGCATTAAATTTTCTAGGTTTATTGCGTTGGAAACGCTTTGAGTCTTTTGGGGCCATTGAAGATCTTAAGAAGGCTATCATACATCAGGAGTGTGAAATACTTCTCACACCAGATAGACATTCAGACAAACCACTGCAGCTGAACAATCTGGGCGGGTTGCTCCAGACATGCTATATGTGTTTGGGAAATAGGAATGACAATAAGAAGGCAATCTCATATTTTGAGAAAGCAGTACTCCTTAGGTCAGATAAACATCCCAACAAGCCTGAGTACTTGAGTAACCTTGGAAACTCACTACTAACACACTTTGAGCAATTGGGAGAAATGAAAGATCTGGAGAAAGCCATCTTAAATCATGAGAGAGCAGTTTTACTTATATCTGATGGACATCCAAACAAGCCAAATCTATTGAACAGCCTTGGAAACTCACTGCAGATCCGCTTTAAGCAATTGGGAGAAATGAAAGATCTGGAGAAAGCCATCTCAAATCAAGAGAAAACAGTCTTACTTGCACCAGATGGACATCCAGATAAACGAATGTGGTTGAGCAACCTTGGAGTCTTACTGCAAACCCGCTTTGAGCAATTGGGAGAAATAATAGATCTTGAGAAAGCCATCTCAAATAAAGAGAGAGCAGTCTTACTTACATCTGATGGACATCCAAACAAGCCAAGTCTGTTGAACAACCTTGGAAACTCACTGCAGATCCGCTTTGAGCAATTGGGAGAAATGAAAGATCTGGAGAAAGCCATCTCAAATCAAGAGAGAGCAGTCTTACTTACACCAGAGGAACATCGAGACAAGCCAGCTATGTTGAACAACCTTGGAGTTTCATTGCAGACTCGCTTTGGGCAATTGGGAAAAATGGAAGATCTTGAGAAAGCCATCTCAAGTAAAGAGAGAGCAGTCTTACTTACACCAGATGGGCATTCAAATAAGCCAAGTCGGTTGAGCGGCCTTGGAATCTCACTGCAGACCCGCTTTGAGCAATTGGGAGAAATGATAGATCTTGAGAAAGCCATCTCAAATAAAGAGAGAGCAGTCTTACTTACACCAGATGGACATTCAAATAAGCCAAATCGGTTGAACAACCTTGGAATCTCACTGCAGACCCGCTTTGAGCAATTGGGAGAAATAGAAGATCTTATAAAAGCCATCTCCAATCAAGAGAGAGCATTCTTACTTAAACCAGATGGACATCCAGATAAGCCAAGGTGGTTGAACAACCTTGGAATCTCACTGCAGAACCGCTTTGAACAATTGGGAGAAATGATAGATCTTGAGAAAGCCATCTCAAATCATAAGCAAGCAGTCTTACTTACACCAGATGGACATCCAGATAACCCAGGTCGGTTGAGCAACCTTGCAATCTCACTACAGATCCGCTTTAAGCAATTGGGAGAAATAGAAGATCTTGAAAAGGCTATTTCAAATGGAGAGAGAGCAGTCTTACTTACACCAGATGGACATCCAGACAAGACAATCCAGTTGAAAAACCTTGGAGCGTCACTGCAGATACGCTTTGAGCAATTGGGAGAAATAGCAGATCTTGGAAAAGCTATTCATTTCTATTCCACTTCTGCCAATTTAATGGGACCACCATCTGCACGTTTTCAGGCAGCAATTAAATGGTCTCAATGTGCTCATATGCAACAGAATATTGATAGTCTTCTGTTAGCTTATAATATGGCATTTAAGCTTCTGCCTCAATTAAGTTGGATGGGTCTCACAATTGCTTCTCGACACCATGCACTCCTCCGTCATGCCAGTTCTCTGGCCTGTGACAGTGCTGCAGCTGCATTATTGGCAGGTAACTTTGAACAGGCTTTTGAATGGCTTGAACAAGGCAGATCAGTTGTCTGGGGTCAATTATTGCAGCTTCAAAGTCCCATTGACGAATTGTATAAAGCAAATCCAGATCTTGCAGAGAGACTTTCTACTGTTACATTGGCTTTGGACAATGGAAGTCACAAAGAAAATGTAACAGTGAATAAATCAAACACACAAGTATCTCCTGATCAAACTATTCACACACAACAACAGCTTGCTAACAAATGGGAAAGTCTGGTCAAATGTGTACAGGAATTGCCTGGATTTGAGCGCTTTATGCTTCCCAAACAATTTTCTAAGCTCAATCAGGCTGCTTCTCACTGCCCTGTTGTGGTGTTGAATATAAGCAAATATGGATGTGATGCTCTAATCCTTGAATCCCCATCAGTGCCTCCTCATCAAGTTCATTTGGAGAACCTCACCTATCAGAAGGCCAAAACTCTTCAGATCACACTGCAAAAGATTTTATCTGATGAAGGGATTCGAGATCGTGGTGAAGGGAGGGGAGCAAGACCAGCTGTTGCATATATAAATGATAAATTCAGATTTATCCTTGAAGAGCTCTGGAATTCAGTTGTTAAGCCTGTTCTTGATTGCTTAAAGTCTTGCCAGGTAAGTGGTTTAATATCTAAATGTATAAACCCAATATTAATTCAAACACACAGTCAAAGAAAGAAAATGAGCTTTTCCACATTTTGTTACGGTTGAAATCTTTCATCTATCTTTATCCCATGATAAGATAAGATAACAAGA
>ML170195.1:0-53018 GCA_004355085.1 Rickenella mellea
CAAAATAGTAGTCTTGCTCTCTGCCTGCAAGTTGCTCTCTAAAGTCTAGAGTCTAGTAGTTGATGGAAAAGAAAGGTAAAAGGATTTGCTTCCGCTGAATAAGCCCAATCCAACGAGTACCCTTCCGTTCAAATACACTTTCTGGGACGCAGCGACGAGTCACTACGAAGACTGTCGGGGTTCGGAGCATCGCCCGAGGCTCACTCTGACTCAGCAAGAGTCAGTGGCTGTTATGTGGCTGTGTAATCCACGCGACTGCTGCGGTTCCGTGACACGTGGGATGACGTTATGCAGATCCCCTAGTTCAACCCAGTTCTCAGTTTTCAAAAACATTAATAAAGACGAGCTTGTATATATCAACATTGAAGATCTCACAAACGAGTTCCGTGGTCGACCGGGACTGGATGTGCACGCGAGGAGAGGATACCTCGAAGTTCGATTGTTATGGTTTTCCTCGGGATCCGAAATCTGGGTACACCGATAGCACGCCATGATTTACACATATGAGATCTCTAGTGGTCGTTGTGTGGTGGCAAGGCCAGTTGGTGATTCGTGAATATCTGTTTGGATGTCCCTGCCCATTGGCTGAGTGATAAACAATAGATAAGACGTGACGAGCGTTGAGGGTAGAGAGACAACGGGCAGGTTGTCAGAGGAAGCGGGAATGTTGCTTTCTTACCAAAGGTCAGCGAGCACAATATATTCGACCGCTTCAAGCTGGCACACTCCCTGATAATTTTTTACAAGCTGATTTCATTTCCATTTCGTGTCTGCGTAGCTATCATGGGATAAACATCCTTGAGACCGGCCAGTCAGTCAATTTTACGTGAGGACGCATTGTGTCGATGGACGTTACACACCTTAACAATATTAATCTCCCCCGTCGTATCCTCCGCCGCCTCCGCCGTCTCCTCCATCTCCTCCATCTCCTCCATCTCCCCCGCCGTCTCCTCCGCCGTCTCCCCCGCCGTCTCCCCCTCCATCTCCCCCGCCGTCTCCTCCTCCACTGTCGCCACCACCTCCTTGACCGCCATCACCTCCACCACTACCTCCGCCACCACCTCCACCACTCTCACCGCCACCACCTCCACCACCAACAGAGAGTCCTCCACCTCCACCTCCACTGCTAGGGATTCTGGCACCACCACCATCAGGGCCAGTGTCTTCCGCGGGCTTATCTCCACCTCCAGGCCCAATACGTCCGGTCTTCTTGACCGAGCTTGCTGCCTTTCCCTGCTGTCCTACTTCACGACCATCATCAGGGCCTGTATCTCCGGCAGACTTATCCGTATCTCCACCTCCCGGCCCTCCACGTCCGCTCTCCTTGACACTTGGTGTTTTCCGCTGTTTCCTGACTTCCACGCTGGCGGGCGAGCGACAGTTCAAGCAACCCCAACAGATGGAAAGGATCGAGCCCATGAAGCAATTGTTTTCGTGGTATGAGTGGGTTGGTGTAAATTTCAGTTGAGCACGTTGAGACGCAGTGGCGGTACGCATTCATCGCCTCCTTGCTTCGAATCCTAATCAGTTCTAGTCTTGGCATACAGTCCAGCAATGAGTTAATAAATGCATTTGTCATGCAACTCAAGAATCTTGATGTGGCCGAGCTCTGTTCGTCTGTCCATTTGGTGTGGTCGTTGGTCAAGTCGTTGGCTTGGTCTTTGGTGGTCGTTGAGCGAAAAGCATAAGTCACAACGCACGTGACTAACGTCACACTTGAAATTTCTTTTACATCCTCCCTCAGTACTCGCTGTCTATCTACAGGGCTGGTTACGAGCCTCATCTGCCTCCGAAGGCTCAAATCCAAGATACTCGAGAAATTAGATTACCCCCAGACTCAAAGCGGTATGCTGTAGCATTTACTGTGCTATACGTTTGGGGAAGTTTGATAACAGACACGCAGTACTGTATCAGTACCATCACAATCCGACGGATGCGGACAAGTCGCCCTTGGGATTTTTGAACCTGATCAGTGATCTCCAACCTGGCCAGTGCCTCGATCAGATCGCCACCTCCTGGACCGCTACAACTTCGTCGACATCTCAGCTCACTTGTGTCCGTGAATGTTCGACCCCCGAAAAAACGCATAATGAGTATCAAAGATTTCCTTGTAATTGTGACTCAGCACCGTAGCCGTTCGTTTGAATTTGGCTACTGTCTGCGCATGTTGAGTCAAATGAGGGAAGTGCGAGCGAGCTTGAACTATCCTGAATTATATTTACCAGAACGTACCGCTGATGTCTTGGTCAAAAGGAAACGGGCGACCACCCAGGAATTCCATTGTTACGGTTTAAAACACGCCACCGCTAAAGACTTGGATTGTTCTAACACCACGCTTCAAGTGAGAGGCTCTACATGGATCGGGCTATGTTTGCTGTGGTCCTCCATTGAACCCTCTATATTTCGGCAAACGTGGTCGCTCCCATTCCAGGAATGGTCTTGCCACGGCTCCAGTTTTCAGGGCTGTGTTGCGAAAATAAAGCCACCCTCCTACTGACAATTCACGCAGCGATTTGCTCGGGCGATCTATCCACCAAACCTTCAATCATCATTGAACATACGCCACTTCACGCCATCCTTTTCGCCGAGAATCATATTCTTAACTAAACACCGTCAGTCTCATCCTCATCTAGTTCGTCTCCAAATATACTCTCGCTAATTGCGAAAAGGCTGCCTTCCATTAGCAACATATCGCTCGATGCTGTTCCGTTCGGCCCATTGGCCAGCAATAGCAGCGGACGACGTTATTTTATGACGGGAGGTAGGTGCTACTTTTCAAGAAATTGCCTTGAACCCGTCGTTGAGGCAATCTGACGGGGCAAAGAATGCGGGGAATCCGGCACGAATTGAGTAACAAACGGCATAATAATAATACTGCACTGGTTTTTTCAGTTCACTTGTATTTGCATTTGGAGGTCGCGTTCGAGTCAATACACCCCGAGCTTGTCTGATCAATATGGCGATGCGTTTGCAAGTGCCTTCGACCAGTTCGTTATTGTAAGTGCGCGTGGCTGTGTGCTGCATCTGGTCGTTGATACCTGACTAACTCAATTGAGTGGCATGTGTGCCCGAGCGAACAGTCACGGTTGACGTGTTGGAACAACGGCCGAATGGTGACAGTACCACCACTGCTCTGAGACTCAGACGATCGGTTGGCTGAAAGTATTACAGTGACTGTGTAAATTGAATAACACAATTCCGATATCGAAACATATCTCGTATGTCGGTAACACCGCTTCTAATCATATAAATTTCCGTCAGGATGAAAGGGAGGTACATATTGTATCCATTGTCCGGCATCATCGGGAACCATTTCAACTTCATTTGGGAAGCCAACCGCACACATACCCCGAGATCCTTCCGCCCAGGCAGCTGCGAGTTGCGGCATGCGGTCTTGATATGGACCGGTTCGGTCTCCGTCTATCTCCCAGATGTCCCAATATTGAATGCACAGTGACCGAAGTTTTCCAAAGCAGGGGAGTACTGAGGATAAAGCCTTGGGGTTCTGTAGGATTTCGAACTCAAACATTAATCAACAGTCCTGTGCATTGATCTACTAGACTTACTAGGTGTATATCCTTCTTTTCAACACGAATGACAAGGTGGCCGATCATGCGAAAATTATCAGCGATCGATCTTAACGATCGCACCAATGTTTCCTCGTCTGAGAGACTGGAAAGGTACACATAAAAACAATAAATCATGCTTGGAGGACCAAAGCTGGTGAAGTGGCTTTTGATGGGGTCGGCGCTCCAACACGTAATACCATCAACGGCAGGAGCAAATGCGGGAAATACAATCATGAGGTTGGTCGTATTGTGCCCGTCGCGATCGTAGCAGCTCAAACTCATGTTTGGATGCGACGGAATGAGGAGCAACCTATAGAGTGCCAATTGGTCTGCGGAAATGTAATGTTCGACGCCGTCTATGGCAAGAGACGTGAGAGAAGCTTGCTTTTCAAGCACCCAGTTGAATAGTTGGAGTTGTTGTGAAAAGCGGAACGTTGACAGCTCGAATGTAGAACGTCTTTGGGAATACCATTAACCCGTTGGCAAGTCAAAGTTGGGAGAGACACACCGCAAGGCAGCTTCAATATCTTTGGGGCTCCATTGACTAACTCGTGCTCTGATATCCAAATGCTTGAGACAGGTTAGCATTGGCAGGACGTCACATAACTGAGCCCCAATTTGTTTGTGTACCACGATCGGCCAAAATACGACAGCTAACGAGTGGACCAGAAAGGCTTTTCCGGGTGAGGCAAGTAACGTGTCTAAGCATTGCTGTACGACGCCGTATTTTATCCCCGGATTACCGGGATATAACTCGATGTCGCGGTAGAGCAAACGCTCGGCTTCGAGGCGAAACGCGTGATTGGCAAGAGCAAATACTGTGAGTTGCTCGTTGGGCAAGTAAATTGCAATGTATCTGATGAATTCCGTGGGGAGCTATCGCGCGTGTTAGGATATATCAGTCGGATTCAACCTGGCACCATTCAATTTCCGCACGCACCATGGTCTATCGAAATTTCGAGAGGCAAGTTCGCGACTTTGACCTTGAGTAATGGCACAAGGCGTTCCGGGGTTCCTATATTTTCTTTGGTGGAAGTCTAGCTGTAGACCATGGAGATCATGACTTACCCATCAATCTGCGGGCATTATGGATCAGATGTTGGAATCCCAATAGTTGAGCGGGAACCATCGGAGTTTGAATTTCCCCGTTGCTCTAAATTTGGTCATCGCTTCCTGTTTGGCATTCTGTCATCAAGGACTCGGACTACTTTTCTGAGTCTCTCTTAGTATTTCGAAGCTTTTGCCCCGCTTTAGCAAGTCCCTGTTGTCAGCTTTGAGGACATGTATCGGCAGCCTGAGTGCATGCCTACCCGTGACTTCACCGCCCGTGTCGTCCGTTCCATTCAAGTTGATCCGCCACTGCCCGTGTGCTAAATCTGGTCTCTGGATTTCGGTGATCAGCTTCGCACTTGTTCTTCGATGGTGTACAGCTTCAAGCGGAATACTCGTGAACGTTCCGCCCTCTGAAATTCTGCTGGATGGCGAGTCGACGACACAAAAATTGCCAAGCTCCAAATTCGTGTCTTGGAGAGTTTCGTTTGTACTTACAGTCCTCGTAACACCCAAAGTCTAGTCGGCGCCGGCATTCCAATCCTGCCATGGTTTCATGGCCTCGCAAGGAACATACATCTGTGATCATCTATCAGGAAGCGGCGAGGAATTTTCATCCGTGATAGGCGCCTAAGAATACCAATTCCATATAAAACCTTTGGGTTACTCCGCGGCATTCTTCACTCTTCTCCCTCAACACCGTTTTTTCTTTGGGTACGTCTGATATATATAACGCAACTTTTGTTTCAGTTTGTTGACGAGCATGCGCAGGTCTGGTACCCATTGTATTCATATCAACTATTAATCCAAGTCTTTCATTTTTAACATGATCGCATCGCGACACCTGTTCTTCCTCTATGCCGTATTGACTACGACCGTCTTCACTGCGGCGGCACCTGTCAGAGACGCTGTACGTGAAATTTCAATTTAAACTAAAAACCATTCTCATCGACTGTTATAGCTCCAAGCAGCCCATAACCTCGAAGGCAAACGGTTCGAGGTAAGTTATATTCCCCTAAATTATCAGTGTTGATTCGAACGTCTTGAAACAGAGCTCGTTGAATGGACGTGCGTTCGGAAAGACTCCAAGCGCAATCAAACCGGTGAAAGCAGTACCTGTGAAAGTACCGCCCGTGGCCAAACCACCCACTGTGGTTGTCACCGCAAAGGCAACACTCGCAAAAGCGTCCAGAAAAGCACCGGTTATTCCATCGACTGCTTTGGCTGTTGCGACGACGTCCAAATCCGCCAAAGCCAGTACTACTGCCCAGGTTACTTCATCGATTGCTTCAATTTCCGCAACGACGTCGAAGGCCGTCACAGCCAGTGCGACTGTGCAGGTTACTTCAACCACTGGAGTGACGTCGCAATCTGTCGTTGCAACTGCCTCTGTAAGAATTCATCCCCTCACGTGTATCAACTGTTCATTGTGACTATTTCAGGCTTGTCCTGTCAAGAGGTCTCCAGTTCTTCAAACCATTCAAACGCGGGCAGAGGAACTCACGCCACTTTCCGGTGGTATGTAACACGCTATCCGCTGCCCATCACTTACTTGACACTTTTATTGCTAGATGAGGAGCATCAAGTGAGTCTCGTACGGTTCAAGGTCGGCACAGACCACGAGCACTGGGCACTATTCTTCCACCCGACGCAGCCTGGTGCCTTGAATTTCTTTCAAGGGACAATGATCGACGCCGTAATCGGAGGAGCCATTAAGAACGCTGTCCTTACCACCGACACACAGACTAGGCGATTTAGACCGCAGAACGGAGCTACGAGGACAGACACAATAACCGCCCTTGCTACCGTCGCGAATGGAGCTGCTGCCCAGGCGCTGGTTGACAAAGCTTCTGCAGTACAGCTCACACAACAACCGCCCACGCAAAACTGCGTTGACTGGACCAACCTGGCTATGCAAGCGCTTAGTGGGGACATAACTTCAAATGTGTTCCAGCCTATTTTCGCCGCGGAAAATGCGGGGGTGAGAGACAGGACGGCATGTAATTTTGCCTGCCGTACCCAAGGAGAGGCAGATTAGAGAGATACATATGATGTGCAATGCTGGGTAATTGACACGAACCATTCGACGAACGTTGGGATCCTACAGGGATCAGCTACCATCTGGACAGGTAAATCACAACGTAATAGAGTTCATCACAGTAGTTTTTGTGACGTCCGATAACAACATCGTGTTATTAACCAGGGTTACTAACACGGGAGTCTATACTCCTACGCTCGTAAAATGTAACCAGTCCACGGAACGAACACACAAGTCGATGGTACACTCCATTAAAGGCGTTTCGGTCATTCAAGCAATATGCGCGGCATCCATATATACTGGCAACTTGGTGCTGTGCGCCGTGAAATGAGAAGATGATCGTTCGCGCGTTCAAGAAAACTCACTCAGAGATAATCGATTCAACGCTCCTAACCGTCCCGCCAATGTCGTATTTGTGGTCCTCCGGCCGGATGGACGGTGCGCTGCGACTGGAAAGAAACAGACGTTAGCCCTTGCCTTCAGGTCCTTACCTCAGGAAAGGGAAACATGCCTGGTTCTGGACTCGTAGGATGGGGGAGGATCACGATCGGTGGTTGGCAAAGAACTCTCATCGCTGAGAATCAAAAACGAAATAAGATACAATTTTATATTAAATTGCAGAATGAAGTTAGACGCACCCGAAAGCGGCACTAGTATCCGTGCTCGTGCGGCGAGAATACTTTTCACACCTCCTACGTCCTATGGCGCAAACGACGAAGAGACGGAGAAGGACCAAGAATTCGAAGATTGCGAACACCGCGCACGCGACAACGAAGCCACTCGCGCCTCCTACAACCAGAGTCACAATGACTCCGACCAACCAACATATCTCCAAAAGACCCAGAAGCGAGAGGTGTATTTTGGTCGTGAGGCCACGAGGAACACTTGTCCCATCACGAGTCCAAGTCTGGACGGGATTCGACGACGTGAGGACAGGAAGGTAGACGATGAGATGGTGGATAAGTGTGAGAACTGTCAGAGGGACATAGGTAGCAAGAATAAGGATGTTATGGATGTTCACAGCAGCCAGCACAGTTACGATTAGGGAGAGGATGGTTGAGATGGAAAGGATGGTGTTAAGCTTTGCGGCCGAAGGAATCCGGGTCTGCATATTTGCTTGTTCCAACGTCCCGGGACGCGTGTACAAGTCACCGTCCTTGACGAGCATCATGATCCAGGAAAGTCGTTAAAAGGTGTGGTAGTGGTGTGGTAGTGGTGGGGTCCGTTGAGCACACCGGTGTTCAGTTGCCAAGTGGACTGCGGGTGGACTGCGGGCTGCGGAGGCTAGCATGTGACTTATGGTCGCTAAACGGAGTCTAAACGGGGAATCTGTCGTGACCTTGATAAGAAGCCTTATGAACACGTGGAGTGACGTAATGAAAATCCCTTGTTCAACGTTTGGTGGCAACTGCTTGACTTGAGTACTAGAGCTCCTCGACGCCCTCCGGCTTATAGACCAATCGTCGGTATACCAGTGCTAATTGCTCAGCGGCGTGGACTGGGATGTATACCTCAACGATGAAGATATCACAAACAAGTGTGCTCCACGACAATGACTCTGATGTGAAGCACACACTTCCGACAAGAGGGTACCTCGCGTTTCCACCTGGTACACCGGTCAAGTCTCCGTCTCTGCTGCACCATATCATCCAGCAAGAGCGACTTGAGACACTGAAGCCTTCATCCTCACCAGCTTCATCTTCGCCGTCGACTACTCAGCACAACCAAACCCGTCCCCCTCCCCCTCCCTCACCCGCTCCCTCTCCTAGTTCCCGAAGCCCACCCACACCCGGCTCACATTCAGAATCCAAATACGCCTCCGAATCCCTTAAAGGCGAGAAACATTGGGTCCGCTCGGGCGGTTTTCTGCGCACTCCAGCGGGCCGACGGGATCCTGTACGAACAGCATACGTCCGTCGGCTCGTTGATGAGGAGGACAGAGAGGCGGAGGTGAGGAGACGGTGGGATGGGTATGAGGAAAGATGGGCGGATCTCATTAGCCGCGTAGGAAGGGAAGGGGAGGTGTTTAGGTGGGAGGATTTGCCGTGGCCAATTTTACCCAGTACGACGACTACTATAACCGGGACGAAGACGAGTTCATTTGGTTCTCCCTTCGCATCAAATCAAAACCACCGCCACCACCAAAAACCAACAACAATAAAATCACCGTCCGAACTAACGAAACACTCCATATCATCCTTCCTCTTCGAATCGCTCTCCCTCCCAGAGAACGTTGCGAACAAAGTGACACGGAAGGATAGGATACGAGCCACGCTTTTGCGCTGGCATCCTGATAAGCTGGGTGGTGTGTTGGCGCGTGTACCTGAGGGCAGCGGGGATGGGGACGGGGGAAGTGAGGGTGGAGAAGGCGGAGAGAGGGTGAAAGTGAAAGAGGGTATTGAGCGAGTCGTTATGGCGTTGATGGCGTTGGGCGATGAGGAAAAATGTGCGGAGAAGGCCTAGGTAAGGGTTTAGATCACAGAGGTGGTAAACGATCGAGTTAGCGCTCCGTAACTGTACTGCTACCTTACTTTTGTCCCTTCGTCATTGTTTTCAAGGCAGTAGAATATATGAGAGCTATATTACAAACATTTTGAACATCCATAAATTTTTAAATAATTATTACACATGTATACCATACTTATGAATGAGCCGAAAGTCCTCACGAAAATGCTCCAACGTCGAGGTTGGGCCTCGACTGTCAGGCCATGTTATGCCAATTAGGACAAGGATACAACGGCGACACGCCAAGACATGCACTCACGGCGTCCGGTGGTATCACGATGTCCACAAACTGTGCCAATTCGTAGACGAAGGTGGCACTGACATCACGACAGCTTGAGATATCCACCTTCGCTAACTTCGCCCCGTAGTTACTTCTGCTAAGAGCACAATCTAAAATTGACTTCTGCAGAGATTTGTCGTCCGATGATGGCGAAAGTGGAAACTTGAAATTTATAAGGGTGAATGTCTGAAGACACGGGCAAATCAGTTGAACCCGTGATTGGGCCGTTATCGCCGATTGTTGCACATGCAGTGCATCGAGGAGATTTTCCGCCAATTCGTTGCAGGTTGGTTTGAAGGAAATCTCGTCGAGGGTCATCGTGCGGAGGTTGGGCATACAGGCCAATACAGCTCCAATCTGCGCAACTGACCATGACTTGGTCGTGCGTACTAGGGGATGAGTTAGCGCCAATCCGATCGTGAAATGTTCGAGATGTGGGAGGATTGCTACGAAACCAGACCGAAATGTCTCCAAACCGAGACTAGGGTTTCCAAAAGAGGTCAGACGCAAAAAATGCACGTCAATGCAACTTTGAAGATCATGGGAAGAAAAACGAGAGGCAACAGTTTTGCTAGTCCAGTCGGAAATCGTCAGGAGGCAAGTGTCGTATGAAGGTGAAAATAAACCTGTGGGAATGGGAGGGAATGGAAAGCCAGAGATGCATGAGTCCTTCATGATTAGAGAAACAGCCGGAGGCAAAATGAGGTGATCAAGTAAGCGAATGCAATTGCTGTAGCAGTGGGCGAAGCATATGCGTCGAAGAAAGGGAAGCGCGATGGTCGGAGCAATGTCAAGCGGCTCGTCCACCCACTCAAATGTGTAGAATTCAACATCCACAAGTTTGAAACAATAACCCAGCATGCTGAATACGTCAGAAGGTGGGACATGTGGAAAAATTTCGAAGTTCATTTTAAGATGCGTCAATTGCGGAAATATCTCCAATTTAGATGGAAGGCAGACGTGTGATGTTTCTAAGCGCCTGATCGTCGAATGAAGTTCACGGAAGAAATCATGTGGGAACTGGGCTCCCAGTTCGCTGTGCAGAGAAATGGCCTCCAGAGGGGTGGAACGATTGCGCAAATTCAGCGAGTCCGAGATTTCTAGTAATTGCTCAATTCTGTGGACGTGAAAATGGAGCTCGCATGCGCGATCGATATGTGCGAAAGCCCGATTGACCGCCATGATCTGCCGATGGGATGCAGGTTCTTTAATATGGATCCTCAGCTTGAGCGGAGCATCTCCTGAACGGGCAATAAATTCTGACCCTATCGTACCCCATTTTGTGTCCACGTAGGTCCAAAGGCCCGAGATCGCCAATGAGATTTGACGCCATTTGCGGCACACGTGAGTCACTTTAATCCATTTCCGTCCCTCTGATGTCAAGGGAGATTCCGACGATTGTAAAATCGAGAAAATCATGATCAAGAGATCAGTGTGGAGACGATCGATGAAATTGTTTTCGCAGATACCACTGCCGGTCTCTACGGATGGTCGTCGGGAAAGAACAGGTGCGTCTGGAGAGGATGCAGGACTTTGGACGGTAGGACGATCCTCTGGTTTGGTACCATGATCCTTTCGCCGAAACACTTTGAGTCTTGCCAATGGTCGCAATAGTTTCATCTGTGAAGGTTCTGCAGGATACTGTAGGAGATACGCTCTGACTTACAGCTCCTGCACCCACCAGAATATGATAAGTCAACTGGAGTGTGGATGACAGTCACGGTGTCACGTCACCGTGCTTGGTGTCAAATCAGCAGAACTCGGGTGATGACCTTACCGCTCAAACATTGTATCGAAAGTGCAATGTGTGAGATATCGTGCATGGTAGTACGATTGCGGGAGTCGATAATAAAAGTACACAGCGAACGGTCACACTATATACGTGATCTCCTCTCGGTCACATCCGCCCTCCCTATGCCAACACCGTTCCGACTACAGCCGGTAACTGCATTTCCAACACAATGCCCAACGGTGATGTCACGGTACCGCATGGATGACACGTGGACTTGTTTGACGTGTCCAGCTTGGCCGTAATATTTCATTTCTGGCCCACTGCGCTGTGTGCAAGACGGGTTTTATTTTATTTTCCTAAGGCGCGCATAAATTGATATATTCGCAAAGCCGCTTTACCACTATCAGATGGCGGGGTTTATTTTTAATCGATCATTTTCTATATCATTACAATCCACCTAAACACGAATGCATATCACTGAATTCCATTTTCAATACAGGAAAGGAACCTCCGGGCGCAAGCTAGGGGGCGGTGACCATGGCAATCTGTGGGATGAAACCCGAATCTGACTGATGTCGTCTATTGACTCCTCCTGTAGCCATATTATTATGCCAATTGATCAGGGACACAGCGAAACGCCAAGATGTACAGCAAATAGACTCACGGCATCTGGTTGTATCACATGGTCCACAAACCGTGACAATTCTTCCACGAAGGTGGTGCTGACATGACGACACCTTGAGATATCCACCTTCATCAACTTCGCACCATGTTTACTTCGATGTAAAGCACAGGCTAAAAGTGACTTCTGCAAATATTTGTCGTCTGCCGATGGCAAAAGTGGAAACTTGAAGTTGATAAAGATGAATGTCTGAAGATTAGGGCAAATCAGTGGAACCCGTTCTTGGGCTGACACCACCGGTTGTTCCCCATATAAAGCACCAAGGAGATTCTCAGCCAATTCGTTGCAATTGGGTTTGAAGGAAAAGTCTTGGAGGGTCAGCGTACCGAGGTTGGGCATTGAAACTAACAAAGCTGCGATCTCTGCGACTGACCATGACGTTTTTCCACGATGGAGGGGAGGAGGCAGCGCCAGTGCAATGATTAAATTTTCGAGATGTGGTAGGAGTGCTTTGAAACCGGACCGAAGGGTCTCCAAACCGAGAGTAACATTCATGCGTCCATAGTAATATAGACGCGAAAAATGCACGTCAATGCGACTCTGAACATCATGGAAAGAGACACGAGATGCTACAATTTGTGTGACATTTACATTGTTGAAAATGTTCAGGACGCAAGTGTCGTATGGCGGAGAACATAAGTCTGAGGGAATGGGGGGAAATGGAAGGCCAGAGAATCGTGAGTCCTTTATGATTAAAGAAACTGCCGGTGGAAAAATGAGCTGATCAAGTAAATGAATGCAAGTGCTAGAGCTGCGTGCAAAGCATATACGCTGAAGAAAAGGAAGTGCGATGATCCGAGCAGTGTCGAGTGGCTCATGTATCCATTCGAATGTGCAGAATTCGATATCCACAAGTTTAGAACAATTGTTTAGCACATTGAATACGCCATTAGGTGGGACTTGTGGTAACATTTCGAAGTTCACTTTAAGCTGTGTTAATTGCCGAAACATCTCGAAGTTAGATGGGAGGCAAACGCCTGATGTTTCTAACCGTCTAATCGTCGAATTAAATGTCCAGAAGAAATGATGCGGGAATTGGGCTTTCGATTGACTGTGCAGCGAGATGGTCTCCAAATGTGTAGAAGGGTCATGTAGCTTCAATGACCTTGAGATTTCTAGTAATTGGTCAACTCGGTGAACGTGAATATGGAGCTCGCACGCGCGAGAGAAATGTGCGAAAGCCAGATTGACCGCCATGATCTCCGGAAGAGATGCAGAGTCTCTAATACGGATCTTCAGCTTGAGCGGAGAATCCCCTGACCGGGCGAAAAATTCTGTTGCCATCTTGCCCCACTTTGTGTCCACGTAGGTCCATAGGATCGAGGACGCCAATGAAATTTGACGCCATTTGCGGCACACGCGAGTAACTTTAATCCATTTTCTTCCCTCCGATGTCCATGGGGATTCCGACGATAAAATGGAGAAAATCATGATCAAAAGATCCGTGTGGAGACGATCAGGTAAATTGGTTTCGCTTCTACCACTTCCGATCTCTACCGATGGTTGTCCGGAAAGACCTGGTGTAGCAGGTTGGATGGCGTGAGGGTCTCATGCTCGGTACCATGATCTTTTCGCCGAAATGTTTTGAGTCTTGCCAAGGATTGTGATAGTTTCATCTCAGAAAAAGGGTTCGCGCGTAGCGTGCTGTAGGAGATACACTCTGACGTACCTTTCCTGCACTAATACTGGCAGTGACTTGGGGAGGTTCACTGAGAGCAGATCGGGGTGCTGGATGCAGTCCTTCAAGTCTGCATACCACGATGGGTATGATGTAAGTTACAGTTGCGGACAAGCAAAGCTAACAAATTTAATTTTGACTGATTTTCCGTTTCGAATTGCAAAATAAACTTCGGATTCGGACTCAGCTACCTTTGAAACGTCCAAATCCACTTTGATCGGAATTTTCCCACGACTTTTTGGTTTTGCCAAATTTTTGGACGAAAAAAATCAAAAATATTCGAATATTTTACTGTGATGAAGTGGAAAATGTATGTTACCGGCACTCCGAGCGGCATGTTGACAACAGCTGCCATGCTGGTGACCCGTGGAATGCCAAATTGGAACCGCAAAATCCACAAATGGTGTAAGCTGACGGTATCCATGTCACGGGCAACCATATGTCATACTTTCCCACCACCCAAAAAAAACATAGTCTCCTGCCAATTCCGGTCATAGAATTCTTTTTTTTCTGTGATGGTTGCATCCAGGTCGATGAAAGCTGTCGTTTCCGCATTTTTGCCTATTTTTAGCGAATTGTTTTGGGTTTTGCCAAATTTTTGGCCTAATTTTAGGGCTAAAATGGGAAATACTGACACAATCAAAAATCTGCTCGTACAGATCGATTGCAGGGTCCTAAAAGAACACGTTTCCGGTGTTATCTCGAAAATCTCGTGACTTATCAAGCCAAAATAATTCGATTACAAAAGTTGGTTAGCTTTGCTTGTCCGCAACTGTACCGCATGGATGACACGTGGTCGGCGGTCATTTCCACGTTGTGCAATTTCAAATTGACAGAGTCTCGTATGGCGAAATAAACTGCATCATCTCCCATCGCACTACAGTAGTAAGTGCGTGCCTAGACAGGAATGTCCACAATTTGCTTTGAAAGTACAAATACGAAATGAAGCGGTGGTATCGAGGCGGAGGATCGTGACAGGGTCGTGAGCATACACTAATACTAGGGAGCTTCCAAACTGGAACATGGTCGTCACAGCTACGGCGATAATAGCGACAAGGAAAGGAGAGACTGTTGGCTTTCAGTGATTATTCCTTTAGACAACTCCGCAGTGCGACCTGACATGTGCCATTATCAATCAAACTGAATCACCAGATAATAAGCGATGGTACGGACATCTGCAACGGTGCTGACGGGCTCGGTCTTACAACCTCATCGACGAAAGGTGCCAATTCATCAAAGATAATGGGTTCAAGTTCAGTACACCTAGAGATATCAAGCATCCCAAGTCTTGCACCCATTTCGTCTCGGCTGGCAACAAACTTCACCAGCGACCGCTGAGCAGTAATGGGATATAAGTCGAAATTTTCCACCGTCAGAGTTCGCAGATTGGGGCAAAATGGTTGCATAATCTCGTTAGGCCGAGATAATGCTTTGGCAAGTGGTCCGGCGAAGCCTCTCCTTCCTGGAGCTTCACCGCGGAGAACCAAGGCACTGAGGTTAGGCAATTTTCGGAGCAGCTCCTCCCATCGGAACCCTGTAGTAGACGAAGTGAGGGGAGATAGTGCAATGGTGATAGTTTTCAGCTGTACGAGAAGAGAGGGAAAGCTAAACTGTAAGATGCCGAGACCGTGCATCAGGGCAGTGTCATTAACGGAGTGACCAAACTTTACGTCCATCGTACTCTGGCCCTTGACTGTCGATGTTTGTGAAGTAACGCAGATGTCACTCATGGATATATGTAATTCGCAAGAGTCGTACTGGTAATATAATTCCGGAGGAACCCTCATTTGTGGAAAGCTGATAGAAGACTTGAGGGTAAGAGAAACGCCTGGAGGGAATTTTAGATGACAAAGGAGATCCGTGCAAGTCCGGCCACCGGAAAGACTTAAATGTCGTAGGAATGGGAAGGTGACAGATGCTGTTCCAGGTATCGGCGCGCTGGCACTTCCGTAGTGATGGAACTCAAAATCTATAAGCTCGACGCAACATCCTAGTATTACTAACATGTCGCTCGGTGTGATTTCCGAATAATCCGGGTTGTGGATTTTGAGATGGGTTAGTTGGCGCAGTAATACAGTTTGATTTAGAACGTCTATCATTGTCGTCTCCAAGACTCTGACTCCTCGAGGGATATTCCTGAAGAGGAGATGTGGGCATTTATATGTGCTGCGGAATGAGATGGTTGTCAACCTCTGGGAACACTTGGCGAACTGCAGCTTCCTCCAGATGTCCTGCAGGCAGTCGGCCGGACTATTCACGGAAATGTGAAGCTCGCACGCGTGGAAGATATGAGAAATAGCCAGGTTAATAGCTTCGTTTTCTTGATCGGGTGCTGAAGCTGTCAAAATGATCCACAACTTGAGCGGTGCGGTTCCAGAACGTCTGATGAATTCTGTAGCAATTGCACCCCAAGACGTGTTGACACGTGTCCACAGGTTTGTGGAAGCCAGAGCGACCTGTCTCCATCTCCAGCATACATGGCTGACCACTATCCATCGTCGTCAATGGCTTGTCACACAAAGCTCCATTTCTCGCAAGATGGAGAATATGAAGTAGAGAATATCTGCTGGTAGACGACTGATCCGATTCCCCAGATGATCCTGTTCACCGAAATCCATGGGTAAGACGCGTTGGAATTCAAGCCAGTGGTTTCAATGTGACCGTCAAACGCGGTACGATGGGATGCTCGAGAATTTTGCGTGGACAGTGGTGATAGTGATGGCGGTGGTGGAGGAGGACGATTTGAAATCTGTGTCAAGAAAGATCTCAAGCTGATATTATTCGAAACAATGTGACATACCTTCGCGGTCTGCCTTTCTCTGAGCTCTAGATCTGTTGAGTAGGACTGGAAGGAGTGCAACGTCAAGACGTGGAAGCACGTGGCGGCATTGCGGCAGCCGTTGACACAGCCACCTCCAAATTGAAAAAATCCGCTGTGCGTGCCGCACAGCGCCAAGCTCGCTGCATTTAACCGCAAATCTAAGTCTCAGCACAGGAAATCCCAATTACTGTAATGTAACCAATGCATCCACTCCTACCGCCTCATTATTGTAAATTCTCTCCATCTAAACTGGAAATACAGAACTCCAATCACCAAAAACGCCAATTCAACGCCCATATCATCCATATCCCTCGCGACCCGGCCGACGATTTCACACCACTCTACGAAACGTGCAAAAACAAGTGTCTCAGAGTAAAACAAGCAATGCATGATTGACATGAACTGGCCCCAATCTGCCCTACTTGTTTCCCTCCGTCTTTGGGCAGTTGCGAGTTGCCAACGGGGCGACTCTCTAATATGACGCGGCCGTCGGCATTGTTGAACAGCGGGCCGACGAACTCGATGGCACCTTGGATGTCGGAAAGAAGATGTCCGAGAATCTCTTCGGGGGTCTTCTGTCGAAGCTTCAGTATGGGATTGCTGAATGGCCAATACATTGAGTTCGGACTTCGTTGATTAAGAAACGTAACTGTGAGGAGTAGAACGAGTGGTTTGCCTAGCCGCGCGTAAGATGTCGAACGCGTTGTGTCGTTTAGTTCAGTTCCATCATTATCAGAGTTGAACAGCACCGCAGTTAATTCTTGCTGATCCGTCTCTGGCCTGTGTGGACACCCAGGTATGGTTCTGTTCCCCTCGGTCCAACTTCCGCAGCTTTTGTACCGCCTCCCTGAATAAGTGGAACTTGCGACTGATACGAGCGCAAGATCGAGGAAAACAATGAACGCTCGAAGAGCCCATGACTAATCCACACCATTAAACCAAGGGTCGCTCAAAAGCTCAGATGCCGTTGACCGGTGTTCTGGATCTAGGCGCAAACACCGCTCAATCAACCTCACCGTTGCTTCCGCCTCCTCGTCGGAGACTACTTTCCGCTCGTCAATACGTGCCTTGATAGGCCAGTTGAATATTTCCGGGTTCTTCTTAAGTTGGCCTGAAGATGTTGATTAAATGAGCATCGACGAGAAAAAGCGCAGCGACGAAACCTTACAGTCCGGGTAGAAGTACTCGGGAGCCTTCGGAGAGACCTGCAGTTGCTCAGCGCGGAACTCCTCTTCAGTGTGCAGCATCATTTGGTAAAGCATGTTCTCCGTCTCGTCCAAGCCGAATTTTTGATTTCGCACGTACCGGAAGAGATGTTTTGAGGTAACCAGTTCGAATATCTTCAAGATTCAAGTCAGATTATTCACATCCTCTCGTTATTCAGTGTCAAATGCGTGCCAGACAGCCAAAAGTCCAAATATCCGCGGGTTTGTCCCATTCCGCCTCCAGATAAACTTCCGGTGGTCTTAGCGGGAGTGTGGTAATCGGTCGGTTCACATGAAGGCCCGACGGTTGCGCTGAAATCTGCTGTGAGCATCTCAATCGAGAAAGCAGGATACAAGACACCTACCACAACCAAAATCGGCCAGCACATACGTAGCTCGCATTGCTTCGTCTTCGGAGATCATGGGTAGCGGTTGCGAGACCGCAGCTTGCACCACACCGTCATGCGAGATCTCTGGCGCATGTCGTCGCGAGGGCTCGTTCGTCACCCATGCTCCAATACCATCCGCAGTCATTGAAGTAGAATAGAAGATGTTATCATGTTTGAGATCAGTATGCACGATTCTGGACTCGTGCGTATGTGCGATGCCGCGAAGTAGGTGAAGAACTATCCACTTAGCGAGAGGAAGCGGGAGGGCGGTTGTTCTCGCCTCAACAAGCCCTTTCACGTCGCCTCCGTATACAGGCATCACAAAGCACATGTGTGAGCCTGCAGAACCCTTGCCGGGAATCTTGAATTCATCCATGAGTTGCGTGCAATGAGGGGAGCTTGGTGGGCGTGAGATAAGCCGGAGCGCCTCAGGCTCCCAGACAACCGCACGCTCGTATAAATCTGTCGCATGGCCAGTGAGCGCCTTCACTGCAACAAACCTTTTGTAGCTATTCACGCGTGGTTTCAGTTCGTGACCTTCCGTTAACAGTACACTGACATATTGTCGCGAGCGAGCCAAGCGCTTGAATGCATCCCCCAGCCTAGTTTCCGAGTGATTGTGTATCGATTGTCTTGACCAATATGTTCACCGAACTCGAACTGCGCCCAGCCGTAGCCATCCGCAGCAGGCATGCCAAGTGCCTCTGAAACGAAAACTAGGTCGAAGACTTCCTTGCCTTCAGGGTCGACTGAAAAGTGTTGATTCTTGAACCTTGGCCGAGCTACAGCGGATATCTGGGCACTAGTGCAAAAGTGGACGTTGGGCAGCTGCAGAGGTCGAAAGCTCTTGGTGAAAAAAGGGTGTGGGTGGATACGCAGGGCACGCCTGTACATGGCATCGCACGGAAGAAAAGGAGGATCACGTTTCAAACTCCGCTGGTACTTTTCGCAAGTCTCATGCAATGCATACACTGACGATATATTAGCCAGAAAACAATTATCGGATCAGCCATCCTTCAAGAAAATATGTTCTTATCGGGTAATTATCATAGAAGTTGCTGAGAAATTGTACATTTGGATGTCAATGGAGGCATTTCCCAGACCACTCCAAGGATTAACGCTGTAATAGAATGGCTTTCGCATGGCCGGCCGCACCCTCAACTTCGAAAAGTCACCCAATTCTGTCCCCTAGAAGCACGGAGGTGAGGAGGACTATTTCATCCTCCGTCACATCGTCACAATGGCGAACTTAGGCGAAGCGATAATGTCTGCAGTGGGCGAAATCTCTCCGTCAAGAAAAAAATCGCTTCGTCGTAACTCCGTCCAAAATGGATCTACGGTACCACTTCCTCCATATAATTCCAACAAATACCTGAAAATATCAAGGGAACGGTCGAGTTCACCACTAGAATTACTGGTACCTGAAATTGTCAAGCTTCGCAAGTTAGAAAGAACATGGTCCATTTGGATGTTCAATCTTGTCATCATCGGAACACCGATGACGGACATTTGGTTGCGAATACCCCAACATAAGGTCCATGATGTTTGGCGGACTAAATGATAAAAGAAAAGAATCAAGCAATGTATCCACATTAATTATAACCCCGTCCGACCCACAGTGAGAAGGTAGTGATAGAGGCATATACTGGTGCAGTGCTGGCGGGGTTGGGTTTGAGTGGTGAAACGTCGTCGAATCCTAACGACAATTTCGTTAAGTTGGGCATATTTTCCAAGGCGTGTAAGAGTATTGATATATCGACAGATGTCTCGCCATTACCGACAGAAACCCACGCCAAGAAAGCAACATTCCCTCAAATTATTGCATGGTTTGTCAATTTTTGGTAGAAGTGCTTTGTTGACGAGAGTAGTTGCAAACTACGATAATGCCGAGAAGGAAATGAAGGACTGATGGCTTCCCGTGATTATTCCTTTAGACAACTCCGCAGTGCGACCTGACATGTGCTAATATCAATCAAACTGAATCACCAGATAAATAAGCGATGGTACAGACATCTGCTATTCAATCAACGGCGTTGAAGGGCTCGGTCTTACAACCTCATCAACGAAAGGTGCCAATTCATCAAAGATAGTGGGTTCAAGTTCAGTACACCTAGAGATATCAAGCATCCCAAGTCTTGCACCCATTTCGTCTCGGCTGGCAACAAACTTCACCAGCGACCGCTGAACAGTAATGGGATATAAGGCGAAATTTTCAACCATCAGAGTTCGCAGATTGGGGCAAAATGGTTGCATAAACTCGTTAGGCCGAGATAATGCATTGGCAAGTGGTCCGACGAAGCCTCTCCTTCCTGGAGCCCGACCGCGGACAACCAAGGTACTGAGGTTAGTCAATTTTCGGAGCAGCTCCTCCCATCGGAACCCTGTAGTGGACGAAGTGGGGGGGAGTGGTGCGATGGTGATAGTTTTCAGATGTACGAGAAGAGAGGGAAAGCTGAACTGTAAAATGCCGAGACCCTGCATCAGGGCAGTGCCATTAACGGTGTGACGAAACTTTACGTCCATCGTTTTCTGCCCCTTGGCTGTCGATGTACGTGAAGAAAGGCAGATGACACTCATGGATATTTGTAATTCGCATGAGTCGTACTGGGAATATAATTCCGGAGGAATTCTGGGACGTTTAAAGCAGATGGTGCTCTTGAGAGCCAGAGAAACTTCTGGAAGGAATGTAAGGTGACAAAGGAAATCCATAGAATCAGCGCTGCCAAAGGAGAGGCATAAACGTCGGAGGGATGGGAGGGTGACAGTCGCGGTTCCGGATAACGGTGCGCTGACAGGTCCGCGGTGACTGAACTCAAAACCTACAAGCTGGACGCAAGATCCCAGCACACCCAGCATCTCGCTCGCTGACATAGGTGAATATTGTGGAATGTCGATTTTCAGATAGGTTAGTTGACGTAGTAATGTTGCTTGGTTTGACACGTATGCCATTGTCGTCTCCAAGACTTTGAGTACTGGAGGTATGTCGTTGAAATGGAGATGAGGGATTTGGCCGCGATATGGGTTGCGCAATGAAATTGTCGCCAACGTTTCCTTTTTCCATAATTCAGTCAACGACAGTGTCCTACTCATATGTATACTTTCGGCACCCAAGGAAAAGTGAAGCTCGCATGCGCGGGAGATATGATCAATAGCCAGATTAAAGGTTTCGATTTCTGAATCGGACGCTGAAGCTGTCAAACCGATCCACAACTTGAGCGGTGCGGTTCCAGAACGTCGGATGAACTCCGTAGCATTCGAACCCCAAGACGTGTCGACGATTGTCCAAAGGTTTGTGGAAGCCAGAGCGACCTGTCTCCACTTGTGGCAAACATGGCTGACCACTATCCATCGTCGCCCATGGATCGTCGAAGCGAGTTCCGTTTCTCGCAAATTCGAGAATATGATGTGAAGAACATCTTCCGGTAAACGAATGATCCCATTTCCCTGGTCATTTGGGTTGGCAATATCCATGGATAAGAGCGTAATGGGATTTGAGTGGTGTCAATGAGTCGTTGACGAGAAGTGAAAGATTTTGCTGTGGTAGTCGTGATGGTGATGGTGGGGGCCGAGTACGATCTGCGAATTTGTGTCAAGAAAAGATCAACCTAATACAATTTGAACAATACGACATACTTTGCACTCCTCCTTCTCTGGATGCTTAGGAGTAAAAACGAAAGATGAGATGGCGAAACACGTGGTGGACTGTCGACACAGCCACCTTCAATTAGCCTGCTCAACGCATTGCTTCTCATTTCTTGCAACCTTCATCTCTAGGAATGTAGAGTTCTAGACCGTGTATGTCTCAACGTGGTCGAGTTATTGTCAAGAGAAATTCCATACTACTGTAACCCAGATTCCCGAATAAATATGGTATATGTTATATTTCGATTCGCGCGCCGTCTTGTGCACAGCTAATCGAGAACGGGGAATCCAAATCACGTCCAGAAACATGTCAACTAAACAAACTAATAACTCCGACCCATCGTTCATCCTACCGCCCCACCAATCTAAATTCTATCCATCTAAACGGGAAATACAGCACCCCAGTCACAACGAAAGCCAACTCAAACCCAATATCGCCCGTATGCCTCGCGATCGGGCCGACGAACCACACCTGGTCCATGCTCGGAATCACGAGGGCGAAGCTCATGATGCTAGCTGCGAGCGCGGCGACGCCGAGAGGGAGTTTTTGGGGCTGGTTGTATGCGGAGACGTCGTAGCTCGTGAAGCGATGACGGCGGAATACGAGGTGTTCGATGAGGACGAGGGCGATGAAGCATGAGGCCCAGTATGAGATGAGACCGAGGAAGTTTGTCAATGTACTGTAGAATCGGTGGGCGCCGATTATTGATAGTGGGATTATGCTGTATCGAATTTCCGTTCAGTTACCAACCACATATCCAGGAGGAGAGAGAGCTCACATAACAGTAGCCAACACCGAAAACACAAACCGCGGCACGCGCGCACAATACGGTACGAACACCTGGAAGCTCAGCCCGAACGAATACATCGTCGGCGCGATGTTCGCCGTCACGCTCAAGCTGAGCAGCACGGTGAGGAACTTCCCGAAGCCGCCGACGGGGGAGAGGACTGTTGCGAATAGGGACCCGACGGAGCCGGTAGAGAGTGCGGAGGACCATGAGGGAATGAGCGGGGCTGAGACGGCGAATGCTGCGCCGAGGCATTGGAGGGGGACCTGTGCATTTTTTTTGTTGAGTTTGGGACGGGGGAAAGGAAGGGTAGGGATTACTGACGATGGGGAGGAGGAAGCCGATATATGAGTACGTGAATATCTTAAAACTTCCCGTGCGGTAGCATCAGAACACAGCGAAACATTTTAATATATAGAGAGGACAAACGCACCTGGACACATCCGCCTCCAAGTACGTCGTAAAATCCGAGCTCAGCGACGAGTACGTCAGTACGAAACCCGCGATGGTGGATGCGAACGAGAGGATGCTCGCAGCGGTAGCTGGTTCCGCTGGGCTCGGATTTGATAGGTGTTTGCCGCCGAGCCCGAGCGCGACGACGTAGACGACGAGGACGGGTAGCCATGATAGCCGTTCGTACCTATGAGGGAGGTGAGATTGGATATTGGCATATTGGGGTGATGGGGTGGCAAGGGACGGACCAGTTCAGGATCTTGTATCCGCAGAACGAAATCTATCGCCGAAAACAACATGAAAATCTGACACCGAAATAAGAGGAGATGGTAATACGCACGAAGAGAGAAACGAATGCGATAATCACGATTCCGACACTGCCCAAAAAGAAAGTCTCGTACGAAAACCGGTTATGGGGGTAATGGAGAGGAAGAACGAACCTCCAGCTAAGATGTCCATTAGATACACTCGACAGCGTCTGTCCTCCAAGAATGCAATTTAATATCATAAACCCTGACATAGTGACGAGATTGAGAACGCTGGGAACGATGGCTCCGTAGTATCTGTTCACAATGGAAATGAGATAAGAAATTATGAGGGCATTGAAATGGGTGAACAGAGAAACGCAAAGCGCACCCAAAGCTAAATCGCGCTTGACACATTTGCCGTAAGCCAAGCTTCGGACCCCATGTTGTTCTGGTTGGTATCAAATGTTAGTGTATGGGCCAGCGGGATTTCCAGTGAGGGGAAATTGAGCAGGATGTATGCGGAGATAAGAATCGCCAACGAAGGGGAGAAAAATCGGCAAAAGCACCCAGCATATTAAATAACCGGAAATAAAATAAAATATGCGACCAACTTACAAATACGCTGGAGGTATGCAACACAGCAAATTGAAGAACAGCACGACGAGGCAGGTATCGCGCAGTCCGAGGCCAAAAATCAGCGGACCGGTCGTCCCGGCGGAGAATCTATTTCAGAAAGGAGAAAAGTTAGTAACGACGTCATCGACCAAAAAAATTTGAATGCGGGAAGGTTCGCACGAGAGGATGTTGAAGTTCGCAGAGAACCAGATGAAGAATATTTTGCTGAACTGGCGGTCCGTGCGTTGGGCTCTTGGGACGGGGAGTATGCCTTTGGCGAAAATCGTTTGAGTTGAATGCACCAAGCAAAACGGTGATCGGATCATGCACACCTCGCGCCTCGACGCCCCAACCCAGCAATCGTCGGATAACGAGCCCAAGCCTCCCATCGCGTCCGCTCGTCCAATCGCCATCATCTTTGATAATCGGAGAAGAGAACTCGTCGGAGGTCTTCTTTGCCAGTGCCAAAGCGTGCTCTGTCTCCAGGCCGTACTCGCGGTCGACCTCGATTTCGGCGGGACTTGGGTCCTTTTCGAATCCCATGATCCGGATGTGGGAGATGGGAGGTGGGAGGTGGGAGAGAAGGTGCGGAGGTGTGGAAGGGTTATGGCCGGATGGGCAAATGACTCATCCTTTTGCGAAAGTGGTCAGACGTTATCTACTAGATCTTCGGAGGGAGGTGGTGATCGGTCATCGTGTGTGCTATATGCGCTGTCGAAGCCTAAGACCTCAAACGGCGTGGGCGTATCTATCTTCCAAGTAGCGATTGTGTGGGGTATATGCATTGTCAAACTTGAAGTGTTTGAAGTTAGTCAGTGTGGTAAGCTCCCTACTCAAGTAGCCTAGCATCAAAGCATTTGCGTATCTGCGAGTCCCGCTTCGCCAATTTTGAAATTCACAACGACAATATCTGCACGCCAAAACATAGCCTTGCAGTATGAGATAACGTCAACTGTGGTCACAAACCTCCACTAGGCAGCGGTGCCACGATCTATTAAACAGGAGTCTCAGCAGACCCATGCAGACGCCATACTAACAAAAACTGATGCGAGAAGCAAAGCCATGGTAGCGGATGGATAGGTGGTGGTGGTGGCGGAAGCGACAAGGCGTTAAGGAGTGCGTAAATTATCGACCATGTCCGCACAAAAGCGGTGTGATAGCTAGCTAAAAAGTCATGATGATGGTGATGTCCATAAAGGCATCCAGAGTCCAAAGGTCCATAGTCCCATCTAACGGCGCCACACACTGGCACCAACCGTGAACCGCTGACAAAAACAAACTGCCACTCAAAAACGATAGGACGACTAGTGGTGTCGTAGTAGTCCCCATCCACTCAGGAGCATGACGAAGATGGATGCGAGGATGGCTGCGAAGGCGGGATGTGCGGTGTATGATGAGATAGAACCGTTTTGGCAGCCCGGACAATTCCAACCTAGAAAAAGCATCACAAAAGTTTGATGAGCACACTGAAAAAAAGATGGAAGGGAAAATGGCGACTCACCACTAGCAAGCGGGGTATAAGCCGCAGGTGTATACAACGCGAACGTCATCTCCGTATTTGCCTGGAAAAGCCCAGGAGCCCTCGGCGCATCCGGTCCCCTATCATCCCATATCTTCAGCGCGTACGTCTGCTGCGCGAGTGGCGTGCTGGGGTTCGCCTGCTGGTACGAATACACATCCCACACGACCTGCGTCGCCGACCCGGGGATCACGCCATTCGTCGGCCCGACGGGGTACGTGTTCCCGTTGTCGCCTACGGCGGAGAGCGTCAGGTGCGTCGGCGTGGAGAGGAGCGAGGTGAAGTTCCAGCCGAAGGTAATGGGCTGCGAGGGTGCGATTTTGTAGAAGGAGACGGCGGCGGTGCGTGGTGGTTGCGTGAATGTCAGCCCGCCTGCAGCGGCGGTTTGGGGGATGGAGAAGGTCGAGCTTGATGAGCCTGAGTTTGTGTTGGATTGCGAGTTCGTGTTGGATTGTGTGTTGGACTGTGTGTTTGGTGGTTGGTTCTGGGCCATAGTGAACGACGAGGACGGTGAGGACGGCGACGGTGAGGAGGAGGAGAGGTGCGGGACGTGGAGTGCGATGAGAAGAAGGTGAAGGGAGCAACCGGACGCCGTGTGATTTACGTCGGCGTTTGTGCTGGAAACAGAATAAAAATTGTGACTGGTGTGACAAAATATATTCGCATTATTTTACATCGACGCCAACTTGCTATCTACACGTTCAATCGCCAGCTCGAGTGCCGCTAGACTCATATCATGCGCATCTGCGATGAATTTTATAGCATGAGCATGAGAGATAAGAAATCAGGGAGTGTCACAAACCTTCACCCTGACCCGACGACATCCAATATTGTAAAGTCGCGCGAAGAGGACCGATCAAGCTCTTCTCAACACTCTTGATACAGTCAGCGTCGGAAATCCCGGTCTACAATGGTGCCATTCACAATGTCAGTCATATCGATCACGGCGACAAACCGGAACCCGAAGGCAACTTACCAGGTTACGCGTATCCCTGCTCAAGAGAATGAAGTAAAACGACAGACATTCCACGAGCCGCCGAGGCTCCTGCGTATCCAAGAATGCCTTCAGGTCCGGTGGAGATGCAAAGAGGTCAGGCGGAGAAGGACGGAAGACGACCGGTCCAAATGTCCGCAACAGATTAGGCGAGGCGAACGGGTTGCCAGTCTTCTTACTACTCCCGCCATCCGGACTTCTGTCTTCAGCTAAAGCCTCAAGCACAGCGTCTTTCAGCAACCCGACCGCAGCGACGTGCATCTGCGGGAACGGGCATCCTTCCTCCGTGAGCAAGTCATGGAAGAGTTCCATGCGCTGTACAGGCGGCGCGACAGATAGTATGCTCCCGAGTATATGGAACGTCAGAAGCCGAGTACTAGGTTCCGGGTGCATGCTCGCGAGCGGCGCGAGCACGCTGCACAGCGGGGTCGCGAGGTCGGCATCTAGGTGGGCCTTGGATGTCTTGAGAGACGCAGCGGAGGTAAGGAGGATGTAGAGACTCTCGTCTAGCGCGAGCTTGTTCTGTATCGATGAGATGATGACGGGGAGGAGGTAGGACAATAGGGTGTTCGGAGGGATGGGGATGGGTGCGTTTGTGTTTGTGTGTCCGAGTAGGACCAGGGATCCGATGGACCGGTCCATCAGGAGCTCATCATTACTCAGGTGGAGAACGGAGAAGGCGTCCTAATGGAAGGAAGGAACAAGGCATGCATCAATAACAATAACAATAGCAGTGATAATAGAGGAGGAACGCGGAGGGGAGAATGATGGAACTTTTGCGAACCTTGACGACTGACATGATGGCGTCGCCTACATGTGCGTCGCTACGTACAGAGCTCCGAGCCTGAGGGAACAATCGAGGGTTGGATGACTCGAATTCACGCTGTGCGATGTCCGCGCCGATGCAATTCGCAAGGGAGCCGAGTGTTGTTAACAATAAGGATTTCGCACCACTCTACAAATGAGCAAATGAAAGGGCGTCTCAGAACAATGCAAGGAATGTATGATGGGTATTGGGGGTGAAGAATTCGTACACTGGAACCAATTTCCTCCACTTTCACACCCTCCTTCGGCGGTTGGTCGTTGGCCCATTTCGCACAGCGCTCGACAAGCCTGGCGACCTTTTCTAGTATGACGCGGCCATCTGTGTTGTTGAACAGTGGGCCGGCGAGCTCGATGATGCCTTGGATGTCGGAGAGCAGAGGTCTGAGAGTCTCTGCGGCGGTCTTTTGTCGGAGTTTCAGTCTCGGGATCGCTGCATCGTCGTTAAGTCGCACATACAATGAACATTCTGTGAAGTAACGTACCAGATGAGTATAGATCGAGTAACTTGCCCAGCTGTTTGTACGACGTCGAACGTGTGCTGGATTCTAGTTCCGCTTCGTCATTATCGGAGTCGAATTCGACTGCGGATAGCTCTTCTCTGAGGTGTTCCATGGCTTCTTGTACCGCTATCACAACCTCCTTCGCATTCCCACATTCGCCCAATAACGCGAGGATTTCGGTCGCTGCTTCGTCAGGACATTTCACTAATAGCGGTACGACATGGAGAGCATCCTACATCCATCCACAAATATTTCAACTTAGTTTCCTTCTTCAGGAAAGTGAATTTAGATGTTGCGACGCACGATGTCAGATGCACAACCAGACCGCGCGATCGCACGCGAAACCTCCGCGAGCGAATAATTCGGCTTACCACCCCGAACGGCGGAGGTAACCAGCGTGACGAGGAGTACTCCCCGATCATCTTCACCGTCCTCGTTGTCGTCGTTAGGTTCCTGGGGGTAAATGAGCAATCGACGGAAATCTAGCGGCCGTTTGTGTGCGGGTGCAAAGTCACCGAGAGGGAACGTGATCCGCATGCATCATCAGAATTGCTTTTTCGTGGTTGTTGGAGGAGTTTTACGAGGTCGTCTTCGGGTGTTGGGAGTCCTTCGGAGGGTACGACCAACGTTTCGCGGTTTGCTGAGAGTTGGACGTGTGACATTTTGTCACGGAGTCACGCTTGGCTACTTTTCTTGATCCGCCACAGGAAACAATTGGGCGACACAAGGTCCCCTCCATTACTGAACGATTTACGCGGCGTCTCGCTTAATCTTGTCGATCTATCTCTTGCTGGTCCGTGTGGATGCCTATATTATGTGGTTCTCTCAGGCTGTCTCCGCTTTCAAGTTTGCTGACTCGGAATGCAACTTGAAAGGCACGAAGTCTGAGTGATATTGTAGCTTGCCAGTGCTCCTGGGCTTGCGTCTTTGACTCACTATTGCTGTGCGGTGGATACGACGACCATCATCTCGTCAAGCACCCCAAGGTGATCAAGGCGTCAATCAATGCAACGATGTCTTGTTCACCTTTGTTTCCATGGAAGGCGGCGGCGGTGTCAGTACTCAAATACAAGCGTCTCCGCACTAGGCCGTATGACGTGGACTACAACGTCTCGCATCCTCGCTTGCTAATTTCTGATCCCCCTGCTCGCCAAGCACATGGAATTTTGGGAAAACATCCCAGTTGCATTCATTCCACATATTTGTTCTGAACGACCTGGAATCAATTTCATCGCTATCAAGAAGTCTGCTGGACAAACGCATTGATTCTAGGGCGTATCGGTTAAATATGACTATGATGTTGTACATGTGAAAAACATCCTGGTGCTTATCGAAAGCGCAATCCGTGCTGAATATTAATATGGAAATGGGTGAGGACGCGAGTGCAGTCTATTCGCTCGTCCTGTCTGCACGAATGAAGATATAGGTTTCGAACTCGAGCGTGGATGGACACATTCATACCCGTCTTCGGACTGCGGCTTATAAAATTTACTGTCTTCGTCAATGATTCTTGCGAATAATGCAGACGAAAGGGGATTGCTAACGTCAGGTGGTTGCCTTAGGCAATAATGCAAGGCGGTTTATTACCGGACTCGTGTGCCTCATCATATGGCGGCGGATTGGATGTGTTTTCTTGAGAGGAGGAAGTGAGGCTCAGAAGTGTGTCCATTGGTTCTGCAGAGAGATTGCTTGTGAAGGCCTGCAGCTTGCCGAGGTCCTTTATCTTATAGGTTTTTGAAAATTCACGCAATTGTTTGACAAGCGTCTTTCGAAGTTCCGATGACAAACCGTGCAGACGCGGTTAAGTAAATATTGTGGACATCGCCTCATGGGCCACGGAGCAGTCGTCAAGACAAGACAGAGCAATCCAGTGAATTTAATTTTGCACCAACAGGGAAATCACGTAAATTTTACGCACGTTAAGGGAGGACACACAACGACATCAAGGAAGCTATTGATACAGATCCGCAGAAACTCACAATAGTAACAATAAGGAATAAAACGAACAGAGGACTATGGTAGTGATCTATTTGGGTTCGCGGCAATCATCCAGAACTCCCACTGCACAGAGTATATATATGTTCACGGAATGCAGTGAGGTCTCGAGGTCAGTGTTGGCGGTAAAGGAGAAACGCAGTCGGTCGTGACGGAGGTGCGTGAGCTGCCCAACGACCCGGAGCCGGCCGAAGTATTGCCCTTTCGTGGATAATTGTCATCCAATTCAGCATGGTTTCCCAATGCTACAGCCAGCGTAAGGGCAGAATTGTCGTTCAAGAATACTGGTAGAACTGTGTTCCGACCCGCATTTGATGCGAAGTCATTCGAGTTGCCCCAGTGAACGCTGGGATGATTGTCATTGCGTTAGAATGCAGGGCAGGGAGAGATATAAACATGCATACCTCGACGGATCGCTCGTGCGTGTGGAGGATCCCTTTCGATTCCATGGACAGAATCGTTTCTTGGCTGCGCAGAATATAGCCCCATAATTTTTGCGGGATTCCTCCGCAAACGTAAAGAACGCGATGAAGACAACTGCACAAAGGATGACGATCCACCGACAAAATTCAACCAGGATCCGTGATGTTTCATTGTTCCGCCAAATGATATCTGGATATGTCCGTATAATGCTGAAGCCAAAATGTGTGTCCTCCCAAGAGACATACGGGTGAATGGTGCTAATGTCGGCCTGTAAGCCCCACACACAGAATGGAATGGTGAAGGCAATATCCGTGCTAGCCAGGCACATGAGTCGTACATGGCGTTTGAAAGTGACAGTTCCAGAGTTGATGAACTCGTTGAGTTCGGAACGGCGCGACACAAATGCGCGTAAGGTCAATAGGGAGTAGCACAGAGAGATTAAGCCCATAGCCAATGGCGGGAGATAATAAATAGGGTACGCGGGCCAGACGTTATAAATTGGAATAAAGCACCCGAACTCTTCGTAAATATCGTAACGGTTGCCTTGGACGGTATAAGCTGCGCGTCATGTCAAGAAAGGTAGCGACTTTGAGGATGAGAGGATCGCACCAAGTACCATCACAAGCAATGGAAAACCTAAAGAAACAAAGAGGTCCTGGATGAAGTACTTCCTCTTTTCCTTCTGACTGATGATAACAACTTGTGTAGATGTGATCAAATAAAGGCGTCGCTGGATGCAAAGAATACACGCTGGAATAGCGATTCCATTTCCCAAGAGAATCCTTCCGGCTGGTGAAAGTCCAGATAGTTAGTCTTTTGGGAAGATGGAAGGGTGAGGAAGAACACACAGATGTCGCACCACACCGGTGCTTTGTCAATCGCATTATCGTGCCAGACCAAGGAGTTGACGAACAAGATGAGGCAACTCGCGGCCGTCCATATGATGTACATTGATGTCCCAGCATTCCTCAAACGCCAATGCGTTGGCAATGGGGCAAGAACCAGAATAAAACATAGAAAGGAAACGATTGGGTACAACGGGTAAGTTGGCTCCATACTTCACAGATCGTGAGTAGGAATGTGGTGAAGTCGATTGACACTGGTACTGAAGAACTCGTGGATAACGTCCATCCACATACTTGCTGTAGCTAAATACGTCGTCACGGACACGTCGAGGTAGTCGACGTGCCGCGATTACAACGTCTGGTCTGGATAGAGAACAAGAGTTTTACACTGCAACAACGGTTGCCGTTTTAGGTGATGATATATATGTGGACCCATAGTCATCCCAATACCTTGAGGTTGAGTTTCAGGAGTGTTTGATGTCGCAGGTTTATCCTCCATATTGTTTGTCGCTCGGAGAAATACCTCGAGGTCCCCAGGGGTTCGGAGTATACGACGTTCCTTTTAGGCAATCTGAAGGGTTATAGTAAATTGAGACGCAGCCAGCAAGTGGTAGAACTGTGACCAAAAGAACAAGCAATTTGGTGTGGGACAAAGGGCTGGAACAGCCGGTAAAATTTTTGATACCCGCAACAACGATTACCTATTTCAGCAGTGCAAGGATATATGGACCCACAAGTAAAGTACAAGGAATGTGGGGAAGCGACTTCACGGATTTATCCTCCAATTTCTAAAGAACTGAGAATTCTTCGCATGTTTCAGAACGAAGATGACGGGAGCTCGTCACCAACGCCACTAATATTACAATGAGGAGGAGGGAACCTAGCGATCACATCGATCGCGTCCATGGACTTTAAAAAATTTGATTGCCTATTCGGGTATCTCGTTTTGTGAGTTACTGTATATGCAATCTGTATCAGTGGGACTCTAAGTCGAATGAGACGCAGAATATGAGAGTCAAATCGAGAAAACATTCACCCCAACCTGAAGCGGTTCCGCTTTCACGTTTAGTAATGTTATCAGGGTGATCTAGTCATCCTAATGCGGCAATACTTACGTAATGTACCTCGGTATCCAGCCCGTGCCCGGTGAGGAGGAACTTATCGTTACCTCACCGTGCACTAGGCAAGTCTTGTTCATGCCGTAACAGTACCGTACTAATGTTATCGTTACCTCACCGTGCACTAGTATCATCGTAACCTTTGATAAGTAATTCGTAAGCACTCATTTCCTGCTTGAACTCAGAGCTACAAAGCCACAACTGTTAGTCACTCGTCTTGCGCAACCATAGGTGTTGCTGATGAACCAGAAACATATGTTCGAGGAAGTGATCTCAGCATTTTCAAAGGTTATTCTTGAAATAATAAATGTAGATTATTGCTTCGGACTAGCCAATGGCTTGATATGACATGCTCGCTTCTACACGATGTTTACGGGACTATCTTCTATGTCCGTAGATGGTGGGCGTGTAGGCGGCGGGATCGTAGTGCTGCGGAATGGCGTATCCGTATGTTCATTTGGGAGTCGGAAACTACAATGGTGCTTGAGCTACCGAAAAACCGACTAGACGCGGACGTTTGCAATTGTTCGCGTTCAGCGTTTCATCCGTAATATTGGTGGTGATGGGCGATGGGAAGGTGAGATCGTTGGTTGGTTGGCACGGAAACATAGGCGGGAGTGTGCCATGTCCGCGTTTTGGTACGGCATCGTTAGGAAGGGATCTAAAATGAGCTATTTAGACTAATAGCCGAACAGCGTTTGGGAACGAACCATCCAAAACGTCTAGCCACCACACCGAACAAATCATATTACTTTCTCCGTGACTCCTCCGCAAACGTCAGGAACGAAACGAAGGCACTGGCAATGGCGCACATAACAATGCTCCACCGGTTGAACTCTATGCTTACGCGCGCATGCAATGATACATGAAGGAAGTATTGATACAGCCTGAGATTCGCAGAAGGGTACAGCAGTAATAAGGAATGAAACGAATATAGGAATGTTCACATTATAAGGACGGCTGCAGTGGTCTGTTCACAAAGTGGCATGTTCAGAGTGCAGTGCGGCCCCGACGTCCATCAGTCTTTTGGTAAAACCCTGAGCGTCCTGAGAGCCCTGGTAGGAGTCCGTCAGGACGCACAGGATGCTCAGGACAAGCAGGTCTCAGGAATATATTATTTATGATGCACAGAAAAAAAGCGTAATCAAGGAGGACTACACTATACATTCATGGGAGTGATAATCGGCGTACCGGTTGACATAGAATGCCTTAAATGCATCGAGAGAGTCTTCAAAATGGAAATCGACTGGAATGCGGGTCTGTCCGTAAACACCAATAAGGTGACACGCTCGTACAATGCAATCAAGATGAACCAGTCCGACTGTTTGAATTCCACCTACTATCTCCGGCTTGACAACCCACATTCCGGTCACAGGGTCTGGTGCATCATGTTCGGGGAGTAACCATTCCACCAATGCACATGGATAATGGACATCCTCGTGCGTGAACCCAAGGAACAGCAAGACTCGTCCAACCAACATCCCAGCCATCCCTTCGACATCTGGATCATTCTGTATCAAGACCGTGTCATAGCGTGCATACTGACCATGCCACGACGGATTGCTGCGAATGATCTCCCTTTGCATCCCTCCCGGTCCAGACAGCTCACTTGGCGCATAGAATGTGGCACATGCACTGTGAAAAACAGATACACGCCCTTCAAAAGATGGACAGTCGTCAAGTGGAATGTATTCTGCAGGGACGTCGCTGTCGGGGTAGCGCTGGTCATGGAGAAAGCGGCAAACTAGTTCAGGTAGGTTTGGTCGCGAAACTTCATCTGCAAGCATTGTGATTTTGCGAGAGTAGGCTGTATAGCAATCAATATTTTGCAAGATTCCATCCAGAGATTAATATATACCTGACTTCACCCCCAACTTAACAGTTGATGCCGCCCGTGGACCATCAACATCCGTCACATCGCCATCATCACTGTCGCTGTCTTCATCATCCGTCACATCTATCCCAGCGGCTCTGAGAGAGTGCGACACTACATCGTCAGTCAACATGCTTCGACGGCCGAACTCCACTCGTGCAGCAGATATCTTGCTTAACCGAGTATTTGTACGAATAATTTGGCCAAGTGGGTTATTTCGGTTTGAGCGGCGCCAAGGACGCTTGACAGCGGTGATGTGTTTTGATTCAGTGATGGAGGAGCAGATACTGTTCGGAGAGCCGAAAAGCTTGATACCGCGAACATAATGGAGCAGGCTATGCTGACGTGGCAGGGAAATTCCATCGGGTCGGATGCCTGCCTCTTCAAAGATGGTGCGGTGCTCATGAAAGCGACCAAGGGCTGCATCCATTGCAGCAAGTGCCGCGGTATCATGAGCAGATCGTCGCGCCACGTAGCAAAAGTCCAGGAATGCTGCAATGCAACGAACCATCTTATTGGGAACATGGCCGACTATTGCAGGAAGGAACACCTATTACACAGTGGTATCAATGTGCTGAAAGTAACGACAACAAAGTGCGAGTGAAAATACCTTCATAAGTGCTTTCGAGTCATTACCGGTCCATTGCTTAAAGTTCCGTCCTTCTGGGAATCGACGCAAGCCAGGGAAGGCAGGAACGATTGCGATCCTGTTGATACACGTTAGACTCATATTGTAAATGCCAGTGGTTACTAATTTACCTTCGATCAATGTCATCCATGATCCTCTTTGCGTCACGTTCGCTTTCAGCCGTTGCATGCACATAACTCTCCACCCATGAGACAAGATGATCTTTAAATGTCCCTTTGATCAATTGGTGGAGGAGGTCAGGTGTGATGAGTTCATGAATATCCGCGCGCGGGAAGCGGTTCGTGAAAGGCTGACAATCTGATGGTAAGTATACAATATTTTCGGTAGCGCAGGGACAGGTACACACCACGACATCACCTATGACCCCAAAGGTGTCCCACAATGTATCAAGCTTAAACGTATCAATGAGACATCGTGTGTGTTCTCGGAATCTTGGGATGCCTTCGCCATCAAGCTCATTAGGAGCAGCTTGACACCTTGGAATCAGTTTGTCAGTTGATAAGACTTGCAATCCAACTTTTACATACTTCGGGCACCATCCTTGGACAATACCGGCGAGGAAGACCTGTTCTGGGTAGTCGGCAATGAATGGTCCCAGTTCAAATATGGCGCGACGGAAATGACCATCTGGGCAGCGCAAGACTTCGGGCGTCGTCATACCGGGCCGCAGCGGTTCGAGGATTCGGGCAAGGGAAGCATGATACAGTTGTTTTTTGAATAGCCGGAATTCGTCGTCATCAGCGGACTCCCTACCAGCTGAATGAAGGAATTACATAAATACAGTTTTGCGCCATCATGAGATGTGCGTCATACCTTTCGGGATAGCGAGAAATGCCAAAGGCATCACAGCATCGCGGTGTGCGCGACACATTTCGTTGCGTATATTACCAAGGGACATATAAACGGGATGAAATTCCTGGTTGCCCGAAGCAACCGATACAGTGGTTTTATCTGCTCCGAAGACAACTGGAACAATCATTGAACCGTGGGTATCAGGATCCTGTGCAATGACATCCTGGAAATTTTAAGTCAGATATTGCACGTCACAAAATATGGGATAACTCACGGCTTGCTTGTACGCCCATCGACCTGACATTAAGTTTGAATATCGACGGCAATCTGGCGCCGTGTATTCCTCGAAAGGAACATAGTCGAAATTGCCGTCGAAGTCGGCACTCCCAGCCATGCTACGGGCAACATCAAGGCTACACCGGGTGTGCACAGTATATGTCGCACGCTTCCACGAAGGAGCGTTATGAGCAATTGGTCCATTGTATCTGACACTGAAACTGTGCCAATTAACTTCCCCGTATTTGATAGCATCAATAGAAGCTTCAAGGTGTGCGTTATTCTCAAAAATAGCATTGCCGCCGCCATCAACAATATTCTTCGCAGCCAAAATTTGCAGAAGCTGATCCACATCGGCCTTCGATGACTGCATCTTATCAAAGATGAGTTCAGCGAACTCAAACAACGGGCGGTCATCGAATGGTTCCCAATCCATGCTGTCATCGAGAGGTGGGGGTGCAGAGTTTCTTGGTAAAAATTGACCATGTTCGTCACACGGTTGAGCTGGAAGAATTATATTGAGTGGTGAACACTGCATTGATGGAAGAATGTTATGCAGACCGTTGAGATATTCGTGATACTTGAAAGTTGAGCGAGGTGCTTGCGGTTTCGGATTTCGATGCTGTGAATTCTTGTGCCGAGTGAACGCACTCGCAGAGGGGAAGGAATGGGAACATTTTGTGCAAAAACGAGCCATAAGTCTGTGAATGAGAGAGAGCGCGAGTGAGATACAAAAGGATGGGGTGTACGCGGCCTTTCACAGGTTGAAAAACTTAGCAAAATATGTGGCTTACGTGGCTCACAAATAAAAACAATCCTTCTTTCCAACTTCAACATACATGGCGAAGCAACCACAGCGCTCCCGTCCTGTCTCTACTCCTTTCTCCACTGTTCAAAACATTCTCTCATCCGCCCAAGATGGGAATCCTCAGGCAAAAAAGCGCCGCGGCCGCCCGCCTAAACAACCAGTCGCAGAATCAAATTCTGATGAAAAAACTTCAGCACTTTCGCCAGCCCCACTGGCAGAGGAACTCGCACCTGATGATCCTCCCAAAAGGCATGGATACTCCACACGGGCCACTAACAAGCGTCATCCTGCAGAGGCCGTCGGCCTTCGCAAGCGTACCCAAGGCGAAGTGAGTGTGAGGGCCAACGACAAGAAGACCGCAAAAAACGCTATCACTGCAGAAAAGCTAAAGCAGACCGAGGCGCAGAAACAGCATGAAGCTGACGGTGCAAAGAGGTTAGCGGCACTTGAAGACCAGCGCATGCTTGACGACCAGCGTATGGCTGACGACGACTATGTCGTATTCGATTACAAACCGACCCAACGTGAAGGCTCGGGTTACTGGGATGAGCCATGGGTCCGATTTGTGGATGGTGAGATGGTCAAGATCGACAAAGAGGAGTTCAAGAAGAAGCACAAGATGGACGAATATGCTGAGTCCGACTCACACACGGAGCTGAGTCAGCCTGACGACTTTGTTCCAAAATTGGCTGTGAGTTCGCAGCTGTCTTGTGGTCGCTATCCAATCTCTGACAATTTCCCAGCCCAAACTTTCAGCGGCAGAGAAGAAGGCTGTCCGGAAAAATGAAATCCTCAGCTCGATACAGTCAGCCAGAGAGGTACCCCAGACCACGGCGCTTTCTTCGAAAAAGCGAAAACTGAATGATGAGTGCGTGACTCGGATTACCTGCTACGTTCAACACAATTTGACCATCGGATTGAACCCAGGTCGCTGTTGACGAACTCCAAGAAACCGAAGAAAGCGGAAGACGCCTTTAAGCCCAACTGGCGTGAAAACCTTCAGAGTGCAAACAGTTATGGCCCATCTCTTGCCAGTACCAGCATTCCGTCGGGTTCAGCGCAGCGCCGGCTTCAAACGGCTCACAAGCGCAATGGGGCTGAAAACATTGGTGGTCTAGGAGATGACGATGTTGCCATTAAAAGAGAATCTGTAATCAATTCGTCTAAGGTTCAACTGAAACAAGTAAGCAAAAACATTCATATTTATGAACAATTTTCTAACCTATCATCGTTTCATCACAGATGGTAGAGATCATTGAGGTGGATGACAACAGTGGCGATGGCAAAAAGCCTGCTCGTCGCCAACCGAAGACGTCTGTTGCCCCTGAAAGGTCTCTCGCATTCGACGTATTGCCTGATTGGGTCAAGCCTCACTTCGACACCAAACTGGTGCCTACTGTTCTCCACGTTTACGGAGCAGAAGATAACCCTTGGGATCTCGACCATGGTGAAGAGTACTTTGCAACTGTGGTCCAAACGGCTCTGGACACCATCTGCCCACGTCAACACCACCAGATTGAGGATCGATCCGATCGCATCTACGCCATAGTAAGTACTGCTACCTTACCAATCGTTTGAGATACTCATTACCTCTGAAGGTGCGACAACGTGTTTACGAATGGCGTACCGCTTTCCAAAAGGCCGCCAATAAGGTTGTTGGCGCAACCATAGTTGAGCAGTTTGGTAAGAAACACGATACCAAAAAGGTGAAGGACGCGGTGAAGGCTTTTGCCATCAACGCGATATCGGATGGAGGTGCTGCCTTCTGGGGCAGGCCAAGCCGCAATCCCAAGGTAATTAATATTTATCCAGTAGCCTGTGATTGAGCTAAGCGTGTTTTAGGATGCCCGCGATGCTCTGCAGTCCTTGTATGTGTTGAAGACATTCGCCAGTCATCTTCAGGCTATTTCTGGATCCGTCAGTGATAACTCAATGTCCGCGCATCCTTGTGGGGCTCTCGCGCTTTCTGTCGCTGCAGTGAGGATACCTTCAAACATTTAATTTCTCGATAGTAATCATTGCTTCCAGGTTCAACGTGCATTTATGTTTTTCCAGACGGGACAATTCAAGGCTGCAGGTGACTTCTCGGAGCTGAATGCCGGATCACTCACCCGTGAATACCGGGAGGGTAGCGTTGAAGGCTTGATGCTTAAACCGCATCGCTTCAAAGCTTTCATCAAGATGGCTGAACAAGTCGTTGAGACCCCTAAGCAGAACAGAGTCAGCGCTGGCAGAGCGCATCTGGTCATTGATCCTAGCAGTCCCGCACCATCGGATGATGAAGCCTGACCGATTACATCCACACACACGCAAGATATTTTGATCCACATCCACATCCTACCACTTCGAGTCCTACTAATTTAGATATCGCTCTTTAATTTCACCCTTTGCACTCTTCCATAGCACCACTTTGGTTTACATCACCGCACTCACTTAATCGTCTAGCTTTCGCTAATATGGTTTTCACTCATTTACCATTCTATCCAGACCGTCGGACTGCCTTTAATTACAATGCATGGTTCGCATGCGCAACATTCCTTGATTTTATAATAAAGCATTTTAGTGTTTTTCAATCCTGTGACCTGAGAGTCGGAGTCCTGGGACTCCTGACAAGATTTCGTTGAACTTCCTGAAGAGCCGAAATGGCATAGCTGAGACCTGCGGTCCTGGAATGTCCTGAGACGTCCTGAAACGCCCTGACAGGGGCTTGTCAGGACGCGTCAGGACGAATGCGGAAAGACTGATGCTCAGCGCTGCCCGTCAAGCACAGACGCAGTCGTGACGGAGGTACGCGAGCTGCCCAACGACTCCGGCGCGCCTGATGCACTATTCTTTCGATGAATGCTGTCATCGATTCCAGCATGGTTTTCCAACTTGATGGCCGGCGTAAGGACAGAATTGTGGTTATTGGCGCTAAAAAATACGGGTAGAACCGTACCCAACCCCCCTGTAGACGCAGTGCCATTCCAGTCACCAAAATGACCGCTGGGACGGGTTGATGTGTTAATATGATCTGTTGAGAGTGATAAAGACAGGCATACCTTGACGGACCGCCATTGTGTGTGGAGGATCCCCTTTGATTCCACGTGTTGAAGCGTTTCGTGCCCGCGCAGAATACAGCCCCGTAAGGCACGAGGGATTCTTCCGCAAACGTAAAGAACGCGACGAAGACGACGGCACATAGAATGACGCTCCATCGATGAAATTCAACTATAAAATGTAAGGCCGCACTACTGCGCCAAATGATAGCTGGGTACGTTCTTATAACACTAAAGTCCAAATGTGTGTCCCCCCATGAGACATACGGATCCATGTTGCGAATATTGTCCACTAAGCTCCACACGCTGAGTGGGACGGTGAAGGCGATATCCATGCTAGCAAGACACATGAGTCGGACATGGCGCTTGAAAGTGACAGTTCCAGAGTGGAGGAACTCGTTGAGTTCCGAACGGCGTGCGGCAAATGCGCGTAACGTCAACAAAGAGTAGCACAGCGAGACTGAGGCGATTGCTAATGGCCAGACGGTATAAACGGGATACGAGGGCCAAACATTGTAAATTGGAACAGTGCACCCGAAATCTTCATAAAAAGTGTAGCGGTTGTCCTGGACAATGTAAACTGCAGGCATGTCAAGAAAAGTTGGCAATTGCAAGATAAGAGGATCGCACCAAGTGCCATGGACAGTAATGGAAAACCTAAGGTAACAAAGAGGTCCTGGATGAAGTACCTTATTTTCTCCTTGTCACCGACGGTTACAATTTGGGTTGATGTGACCAAATAAAGGCGTCTTTGGATACATAGACCACATGCTGGAATAGCGATCCCGTATCCCACAAGAATCCGTCCGGCTGGAGGCAGCCCAAAGTTAGCTCCACTTGGGAAACGGAAGTGTGGGGCAAGTAAACACACAGATGTCGCACCATACTGGTGCTTTGTCGATCGCATTATTATGCCAGACCAGTGAGTCGACAAATAAGATGAGGCAAGTTGTAGCAGTCCATATCATGTACATCGATGTCCCCGCATTCCTCAAACGCAAATGTGTTGGCAATGGGACAAGAACCAAAATAAAGCATATAAATGAAACGATTGGGTGGAGTGGGTACGTCGGGTCCATGCTTTCACGACTTCAAGTTGTGTGTGTGAAGGAGCGGTGGAGTCGATTGAAAGACTCGTAGATAACGTTGCCCTCGAGGTCCCCAGGTGTTGGGAGTATACGCCGTTCCTTTTAGGCAATCTGAAAGGTCATAGTAGTTTGAGACAAAGCCACCAGGTGGAACTGTGACTAGTGATGTCAGGTCAGGGCAGAAAAGCCCTTGCCCTGCCCTTGCCCTGCCCTGTGAGGCCCTGCCCGAGCCTTGCCCATCGTCGGGCTCAACGAGGCTCAAGGCTCAGGTTTACTTTCTAAAAAGCCCAAGCCCCAGGCTCAAGCCCGACAAAGCCCGCCCCGCAAACTCACGGATGCAGCAGCAAGAAAACTTTGGACGATTGTGCTCCAAAACATGCCAGATTTATTCTCGACATTAGGGATTTGTCAAATGGCTTACTATTCAGGTTTTCCACTTAAATACAGCGAGATTGATAGGAATTCCTGGTCAAAGGACCGTTAGGTACGCCCAGACTTGCGACATTATTGCGGATCGGAGGCTCAGCTGATTTGTCAAATCTTGGGTGTGTCTCGTTCAATTCACGACACGTATGACTCGGATTCCAAGCTCACTTGTAGACCGGTCAAGAGACTCGACACCTTGTAATAATACGTTCACCAAGTCAACGTTGGCAGTAACACGAAATTTATTAATAACCAATGCCTTTCATCGTTCGCCCGAGCATGAGCGAGGGTTTCGGAGCCTCAAATACCTCTGCTTGCCCGAGTTTGAATATGTAACTCCGTATCGAACGAATCAAAGCAGCTCTTACCATTATTGTACGCTCGAGGTCTCTGTGATCGGCTCACATAAATCTCTGGTTTGCGAGCCTGGGCCCAAGCCCTTGCCCGGCCCTGCCTTGCCCGTGCCCACCACCTAGGCTTGGGTTGGGGATTTTGGAAAGCCTTGCCCTCCAAAGCCCTGCCCAAGCCCCGGGCAATCGAGCCCTGCCCTGACCTGACATCACTAACTGTGACCGAAAGAACCTCCAATTTGGTGCAGGACAAAGGGTTTTGATTCCCGCTACAATGATTGCCTATTTCAGCAGCACAAGGATATATGGACCCACAAGTAAAGTACAAGGAATGTGGGGAAGCGGCTGCACGTAATGTTCTCGAAGGTCGGGTCAGACCCTCTCTGACCCGGGGTCGAACCGTGACCCGACCCGCGGGTCAGGTCAGGTCAGGTTCGGTTCAGAGGATTTGCGCAGAGGTTCGGGTCGAGGGTCAGCTTGCTCGATCATTCACTGACCCAGCACTGACCCGGGTCGAACCTGACCTGACCCTTGAACCTCGAAGGTAACCGAGTACCATTTTTGGGGCATGAGAACACCTGTACAGTACCAATTTTCCGAGCATAAGTCCCACCACTCACTTAAATTTTTATTTAACCGGCTTACCCATGACGAAATGCATCTGATAATGTTTTGAATGCCGAAGGCAGTCGCATGGCCTGCGGCTAATGACCCAGTTTTAGCACGAAGAAGCGTCATACAGGATGTAATGCATGAAGGAGCTGGAAGACGAGCTTTGTGATGCTCTTGAGTTGGGAAATAACCGTGAAAATGAGTGAATAAACTGTAATATTCTTCTGCTCGTGCACAGTGGGGTCGACCCCGGGTCGACCTCGAACCGACCACAAACTGACCCGACCCAAGGGTCACTGGAGGGTCAGGGTCAGGGTCAGCAAAAGTCTGAAAATCTGACCCGGGTCGGGGTCGGGGTCAGCCAAAAGTCGTTGACCCGACCCCGACCCGAACTTCGAGAACATTAGCTGCACGGGTTGATCCTCCAATTTCTCAAGAACTGAGAATTCGTCGCATGTTTCAGAATGACGATGACGGGAGCTCTTCACCAACGCCACTAATATTTCCGAATTTAAACATCGTTTACTCGCACACCGACCCAATCTGTTCATTTGTCGGATACTGCCGTGGACACTCGCACCTCCTTCGGTCAGTTCGGTGCTTCGGAGATTTTTTCATAGCCGGTTTGACTACGGATCTGGCTCCCGTTGGCTGACCAGCCAAGGAAGCGGAGCTTAGAAAGGACCTCTGTCGTCTCCTCCGAGTCTTACAGTTGAATCTCGCAATGTTTCACCTCAGCGCCTCTTTCCTCGGCTCATTTCCTCGCTAGGTGCGAATGTATTCCTTCATCCTCTTTCCTCAGCTCAATTTCTCGCTACCCTCCCAACCCTCCCTTGTCTATACAAGAGGTTTCGGCCTCGTTTCACTGCTAGCAAGCCCATTCGACTGAGAGAAAGATTGGATAATAATATTGTTGACGAATTAGGATTTCGGGAAGTCGGCATCGGCGGAACACACGAGGCGGATCAACTCCACACCTAACCGTTGCCGGCAGCGCATACAAGATGCGTCTGAGACGCGTTTGACGTCCTGGCGACGTCCTAGAACCGGTAGCATATAGTAGATAATATTTATGTATTTTCTGTCTACTAGTATAAATGCACGACGAGCGAGCACGGTCTCGTCAGTCTTTTCGTTCTCACTCGCGCACTCAAGCTTTATTTATCAACAAATATTAATGAGGAGGCCACCTAGCGATCACGGCCATGGACTTGAAAACATTGATTGCCTTTTCGGGATCTCGTTTCGTACATGCAATCTAAATATGTGGGACTCTGAGTCGCATGAGACGCAGAATAGAGAATTAAATCGAGAAAACATTCACTCCAACATGAAGCGATCAGTAATTCGTAAGAAGTCATTTTCCGGAGTCTAACTTGAACTCAGAGCTACAAAGCCAGAACTGTAATTATAAGTCACACGTCTTGCCCAACAATAGGTCGTGATGGTGAACCCAAAACGAAAGTTCGAGGATCTCAGCATTTCCAAAAGTTATTCTTGCCATAAATAATAAATAAAGGTTATTGCATCGGACTAGCCAATGACTTGACATGACATGCTCGCCTTTACACGATGTTACGGGACTACCTCCCATGTCCGTAGATTGTGGACGCGTAGACGGTGCGTTGGTAGTGTTGGGGAATTGCGTATCGCGTAGGTCCATTTGGGAGTCGGAAACCACAATGGTGCTTGAGCTATCGAAAAACCGACTAGATGCGGACATTTGTTCGCGTTCAGCCATTTCATCCATAATATGGGTGGTGATGGGCGACGGGAAGGTGAGATCGTTGGTTTTATGGCTCGGAAACATGGGAGGGAGTGTGTCATTTCCAGATTTTGGTGCATCTTTGTCGGGAAGGGACCTAAGTTAAATTGAAATATTTAGACTATATATCGAAGCGGGGTTTGGGAACTTACCATCCAAAGTGTTTCGCCACGGCGCCGAACAGATCACAATACTTGCTTCGCAACTCCTCCGCAAACGTGAAGAATGAAATGAAGACAATGGCGCACATAACAAAGCTCCATCGACTAAATTCACAATATAGGCGTTAATCCGGGTTATTTCGCCAGATGATGGATGGAAAGGCAAATATTACGCCAAAGTATGAGTGGGTATTGTCCCAGGAAATGTATGGAACGATGTTTTTAATGTTCCGGTATAAAAGCCAAAGGCAGAATGGGATCGTGAACATGACTTCAGTTGAGGCAAGAACCATCAGTCGGGTGTAGCGCTGGGAGCTCATGGGGCAGGCGTCGGAGCCGATGAACTCGTTAATCTGCGAGCGGTGGGAATAAAATGACCTAAAGGTCAGGACGCTGTAGACCGATGAGATCAGCCCTATGACAAGTGGCCACATTAAAAACGTGGGATATGCTGGCCACGCGTTGTAGATTTCAACGATGCAGCCGATGTCTTCAAAAATGCCGTAGCGGTTTCCCTGCGAAATATAGGCTGCCGTTGCGTCAGGAATCTGAGAAGTGGGCAAGACAAGAGCAGCGCACCGAGGCCTATGATGAACAAAGGAAATCCCAAACAAATGCATAAATCGGTGATGACCACTTGTCTTGCACTTGGTCCAGTGACTTTCATGGTGGTTATGAAATAGAGTTGTCTCTGAATACAGAGGGAACATGCCGGAATGGCGATTCCAGCACCTAGGATAATCCGGCCACCTAGTGATCCGGAAGATGAGGATTTCGGCATGACAATGGATTCGGTGGAAAACCTACTAATATCGCAATAGACGGGGGCCCAGTCGATGGCATTATTTCGCCATATCAATGAGTCGACGAACCAGATTAAACAACTGGTGCCCGTCCAGATCATGTACATGCAAGTACCAATGTTCCACGTCTGCAGGTGCCACGGCAATGGGCTTAGAACCAGAATGAAGCAAACAAACGAGAAGATTGAGAATAAGGGATAATAGGGATCCATGCTTCACGAGTTGCGGTTGTGGGATATTGAAGGCGAATGGCTGGGAGTCGCACCTCTGGATCGGACAATTTCTCAATTAAATCCAACAACGCCACCTAAAACGACGTCGAATACATCGCCGGTTGTAGCACTGCACCAGTACAAGGTGTAGATGTTGGGAAAGTGTTTGAACCCACGACAAGAATGGACCATTTCGGAAGGACTTGGACCTACAACGTATAGCCTCCACGTCTTCGTTACGGTGGGTGTTTCAGTTGATCAAGATCAAACTGGAAGTCCTTTTCTTCCAAGCATGTGCACGCACACGCGAGTTCTTCACCAACAACAAGCGAGATACGGAGCTGCTAAACATCAGCCCATCCGGCCCTTCTTCGCCTGGTGCGCACGACCACGTAGCCTTACGTCGTGGGAGTGATACGGTTCCAGTAGGTTCGTGACGGCCAATGAAGGTAGTCTCGTTTGGCAGCACTCTAAGGTGTGGGGACAAAACGAAAAGGGAGTGAGGAGTTTACGTAACGAAGTTTGATTTGTCTCTCTCGTGACGATATACGTTGAATCAACACCACCTTAAAGTTCTAAGTTGAAGAAAATGGGAGAAATTAACTCACCGCGCAGGTTCCGTGCCAAATTTTACACATCATCGCGCTATGGCATTCGTGGGGCCAAACACTGGCACGGTTCTCTGGTCAGTCACCTTAAGCTTGTTGAATTTTTGGCCATTTGTGACAGTAATCGTTTCATCAACCCACCGTCAACATTTGCCACATCATCACCCAGACTTCCGCTTCATACATCATGAAGAGCAAGAAGAAGGCATGTCGATATTGTGTGGTCGTAGTCAGCACCCACCTCCACCTTGTCAACCAGAACACCGTCCGGCCAGTCGTAGGACCCTCTCAGCAAACATCTTAGCCATCCCACGAGCTGCGACGAGCAAAGGAACGACTGTCAAAGCGCGTACCAATGGCAACGATAGCGAAATCGCGTCTTCCACAGCTGCAGACGTGGATGTTGAGGAGGGCTGCAGGCTATGGGATTGCGCGAGATCACGTCCTGCGAAACGTGGAACGACCCCATAGGAACCCGCGTTGGATGGGTTCTCGGGTTAGGATAAAGGTCTAGCAAAAGACACCATGCTGTGGCAAGAGACATCACGGATTTCAAAAATACACTGATGTGTTTACTGTAAGTTGGTGCGCATATGCTGACGCTGCGAACCTACTCTGATATATTCCGGTTCTGGTTCGAATAGTATCAGTCATTCGTGAGGAATTTGGATGAGCATGAAGCACGACAGTGGAAAACCCTGGTGCTACTCGCGATTTCGTCTCTTTGAACACCAGTTTGCTTCGCTAACGACTTCCACCCCCTCCGTGGCTAACGGAGCTCTATACAAAACATCCATACGTTTGCCCTGGAATCATCTGGTATCTCTGCTGGCACAATCCAAACTATCTCACTCCCAAGCCTCGGAAGACCGATTGCAACATGTACCGCTGGGAGATGTCGACAGTCTCAGGATGGTTCAGACGAATATGACGGCTGGAGAAGCTCATTGGCATCAGTTCGGTGGTAACGCCTTGGTGCGAACCCGCGAAACAAGGAAAGGAAAGATCACGAATAAATAGCATTTTCAAAGTTATTCTTGTTATAAATACTAAATGTAGGTTATTGCAACACGAACTGGACAATATGGGCGATCGCTTGACATGGTAAGCTCAGTTTTACACAATGTTTACCGCACACCTTCCACGTTTGCAGAGAACGGCGGTGGAAAGGATAGGGTGACAGTGTTGCAATACGGTGTATCGCCAAGGTCCATTTCGGGGTCGGGAACCACAATGGTGCTTGAGCTATCGAAAATTCGACTGGACGCTGGTGTTTGTTCGCGTTCGGTCATATCATCCATACCACCGGTGGTGATGGATGACAGTGTGGTTACCTCATTGGTTTTATGGCTAGGAAACATGGGCGGGAGTGTGTCATTTCCGCGTTTTGGTACGGCCTCGGTAGGAAGGGACCTATAATGAATATTTAGACTAATTAGCAAAGCAGAATTTGGCAAACTTACCATCCAAAACGTTTCGCGACCGCATCGAACAAATTATAGTACTTTCTCCGCGACTCCTCCGCAAACGTGAAGAACCCAATGAAGACAATGGCACACATAACGAAGCTCCACCGGCCAAATTCACAATATATCCGTGCATACCTATCATTACGCCAGATGATGGATGGAAATGTACTTATGACGCCAAAGTATGAATGAGTATCGTTCCAGGAAATGTATGGTTGGATGTTCTCAATGTTCCGGTATAAAACCCAAGCGCTGAATGGGATTGTAAACGCGACTTCGGTAGAGGCAAGAATCATCAATCGGGTGTAACGCTGGGAGGTCATGGGGCAGGCGTCGGAAGTGATAAACTCATTAATTTGCAAACGGCGTGAATAAAATGCCCTCAAGGTGAGGACACTGTAGATCGACGAAATTAGCCCCGTGACAAGAGGTCATATTGCATATGTGGGATACGAAGGCCAGATGTCGTTGATTGGGATAGTGCAGCCAATGTCTTCAAAAATCATGTAGCGACTGCCCTGGGCAGTATAGGCTGTAATGGCGTCAGGAAAGGTGAAAAGAGGGTGAAAAGGAGCAGCGCACAAAGGCCGATGATGCACAAAGGAAATCCTAAACAAATGCCTGCATCGGTGATGACCATTCGTAATTTTTCTCTTGCACTTGATCCCGTGACTTTCATTGTGGTTATGAAAAAGAGGTGTCTCTGAATGCAGAGGGAACAAGCCGGAATTGCGATTCCAGCACCTAAGACAATCCGACCAGCTGATGATCCAGAAGATGAGCATTAGGAAAAGTATAAACATGGATTCCATACAAGGGAAAACCTACTAATATCGCAATAGACTGGTGCCCAGTCGATGGCATTATTACGCCATATTAATGAGTCGACGAACCAGATCAAACAGCTGGTGCCGGTCCAGATCATGTACATGCATGTTCCAATGTTCCATGTCTGCAAGTGCCAAGGCAATGGGCTCAGAACTAGAACGAAGCAAACGAAGGAGAAGATAGAGAAAAGGGGAAAATATGGATCCATGAGTTGCGATTGTGGGATATTGAAGACAGGCCGGTGGGTGTCGCACCTTGATTTCCAACAAAAATTTCTCAGTTATATCCCACAAAGCCACCCATATCGAAGCAGAATACATCAGTACAAGGAGTCCGCATCTCGAAAACGTGCTTCGGACCAGTGACAAGGATGGACTATTTCGGAACGCACTGGGGCTTGGACCTACAACGCATAGCGTCCAAATGGCTGGGTATTTTAGTCGACTCGGATAATCATCAACTAGGATGTTCTTTTCTTCCCAAAGGGTGGATGGCATCCTACGTGAGCCCTTCAGGGGAAGTGGCAGACTACGGCCAATGGGTTTATCAGAGCTCTGGAAACAAAGCAGCATTGAGATGTTTATGTACGTAACGATGATCCGTTAGTGATCTGATGACGTAAGTACTTCCCATGTGCCGACTATGCTTTTGAGTAGTACTGTGACGAGGCGCTGGTCAGTCGCGCTTGTTGACCTTGTCGGCTTTAGCAACTGCAATCGTCTTATGAGCCAGTACTCTCTCCCTCCAAATTTCGCCAGATTCGACTGATTTCCCATACGGATGGGCGAGCTACTTGCGAACTGTGTCAGGAAGGCTACGACCCAGTGTCGATCACACTGGATCCCGGGAACGAAACCGTCGGCTTTTCGCACAGCAGCATTTGATGGCTATAATGTTATGGCCACCTTCATCCACAGTTGCCTTCACTGTATGGTTCGTAATTTTGCGACCTTAACTTCGATTTATATGAGAAGCATGGTCAACATCGTCTCGCCTTCAAGTTATCAGCTATGAGCCCCTTGTCCTCCTTGACTCCTCGAAGCGCACTGACTGTTAAATGTGCTCTCGACATGAATTGGTGCGATAGATTTCACCGAAAGTTTCTGTATCATCAACCCCACCATTAAAAGTCGGTATCATGGTGCTGAGTAAATATCCGATCGATCACTCAAGTTTCCGCATACTGGTTGCTGCATGTATTAGCCTCTCCTGAAACGCCGATACTGGAGGCCCCTTGTTGCAATGGTTGGGGTGAAGGACAGTGGCATGGTACAAGCTCTTGCTATAGTTATTTTATCGCAAGGTGTGTCGCATCCGATAACACTATATCAAACTTCCTTGCCGGGTCACTTTCACCATCATGAATGGTGAAGATTTTTTGCGATCGAATACCAGCTATATTCGTGCACTTCCTCTATCTCATATGATGGGCGCCGCATTACCGTGCGACGTCATTGTTTGAGCAACATGGTGTCGACGCTCCGATGCTGGCAAATTCCGCAACCCGGCAGGGTCAATTGCCTGATCATTGAGCGCTTGGGCGATCGTGCAGAGCAATTTCCGGCGCACGCAAGTTAACACATGTCGCACGACTTCGTCGTCAACTCAGCACGCAAACCAATATCTAGAACCTTCCACTGTTTGAGTTAGACAGCGGGCCGGACCGATCGTTCGGTAATTGCTCTCACTGTACAACGGAGAATCGATGTGTTGGACCGCACCCGATAACATAATGTATTATGATAAATTCCTCCGGAGATCAAGAATCATCAAGCTGAGCAAGAAGGAGTGTGGGCGGATCCCTATTGTACGGTGAATGCTGAATGGTGTACATTATGTTGTCGAATGGAAAATGATTGAACATGAAAGTGTGCTTCATCGTCTCCGCGTAAATGAATGCTGGATTCTCGCAATGCGTGCAGGGGAAGCGAGGTAGCCTGTTTGGATAAATTATTGTGTGAGCAAACGTATTGTTTAACATATATGAGATAGCGACCTCTGTTGCTTCACGCAATGGTGCATCCAGGTCCGCCGCCGCCGCCATCATGGTCAGAGGGCACATCCTCAGAGTCGTGTGTAGTGCTCGCGGAAGTGAGGTTCAGGAAGGTGTCCATTACAGTGAGATTTGATTGTTGGGGTCTGAGTCGATGATGGCAGTCGTTTCTTATAGGATTAGGCGGGCGCTTCTTTATTGTTTGGCTAACGTGGCCAGGACGTTGAGAATGTCAACCGAGTTATTGTTCCTGTAGCGATCTGCCCAGCCACATGATTCCACATGTGTACCGCATGCAGTGTCGGCCTCCTTTGTTACCAAACAATTGCACCACTTCAACAAACGTGGAACCCATACCGTGTGGGAGCCTGTGGGTTCCAGTTATGTAAGTGTATCCCTCCATTCCCCCGGTCGAGCGATCAAGTTTTTCGAAATCGGTTGCCCTGTCGCACCCGTTCATTAGATGCAAGATACAGTAATGAATATTTGCGCCATGCGCCAGGCGTTTAATATGTGCTTATGTCATGGCATGGAATGTAGATCCGGATTTTTTTACATTTGGCACGTTGGCTATCGTGACATGTTCTAACATTTGAACGAGAGATACAATAATATGTGGCTGCTACCGATACATGAGGTATTCGGACGTGGAAACCTTCGAGCGCAAGGGAACATTCTAGTCAGTTGGCATTGTCAATACCCAAGACAATACGTCGCCATATTCTGCTTCCGTTCTACATGCCGGTCCGTCGGTCTGCCTTGACCATCCTGTGGACAGGGCGGGGGGAAACACACAGGTTTGGCGCCAGTTCTCGGGCTGTCTAAGGAGTCACTGCGTGCATTTTCCTTCTCATCGATTGTGGCGAACTTGTCCACCATGATAGTCGATGTGAGGTTAGAGGTGGGGTTTCCGACCCTGAATACGGGAAGAAACGTGCTGTGCCCGCCAACATCGCCATCGACGCTGGGGCGGAAAGGCCGCAGGACTCTTGGTTGGTTCCTCGGCCTGTATCTCGTCATCCTGCTCAATATGTTCCACCTGCTAAAAACATTCGCAATAGCAAATGCACTCGAGTAGGTCCTGCGAGACTCCTTCGTGAACGTGAAGAACGAGATGAAGAAAACCGCGGATATGACGACAATCCACCGGTGGAACAGCTCCAGCAAAAGACGAAAATTCTGGTTATTGCGCCAAATGATGGACGGGTACGCGAATCTGGTGTCAAAGTGTGCATGTGTGTTCTCCCATGATATATAAGGCTGGATATCGCGACTAGTCAGATACAATGCGGTTGCGCTGATCGGGACGAAGAAAATGATTTCTGTGCTAGCCAGCAACATAAGTCGGAAATAACGTCGGAAGGTGACCTCGTCAGAGTTGATACAGTCATTGACCTGAGCTCGACGCTTTACGAATGCGTGGAACGTCAAAAGAGAGTAAACCAAGGAGATCATTGAGATCACCAATGGCCACATGTAATAAACTGGATATGCTGGCCATACGTTATAGATGTTGATGATGCAACCAATGTCTTCGTAAATCCTATAGCGATTACCCTGGGCAAGGTAAGCTGCAAGGAATAGTTAGAACACTACTGGTTATGGGATTGCGACGGAAGAGGAATGCACCGAAGGCCATCATAAACACAGGAAAACCCAATGCAATGCAAAGATCGATGATGAATGTTCGCCTTTTCTCCTTCTGACAAGTCATCGGAGTTTCGGCCGATGTAATGAAGTACAGTCGTCTCTGAATGCAAAGACAACAAGATGGGCTAGCGATGTAGAATCCCAACATGATGCGACCAACTACCAGCGCAATAAGTTAGCAATCATATGTGATAAATTACGAGGAAACGAACACACAAATGTCGCAATATACGGGAGCCCAGTCAATTGCATTGTTGTGCCATACAATGGAGTTAATGAAGGAAATTAAACAAGCTGAAGCAGTCCAGACGATGAACATCAACGTGCCGACACTTTGCATAGTTAAATGCAAAGGCAATGGAGCGAGGACCAGGATAAAACAGATGAACGAAAGAACGGGGAAGAGTGGATACAAGGGGTCCATGTCTGTTGATGGGTATCTGCCAGCTGGACAAGTAGATCGGAAGATGCGATGATGGCCCACATTCGAGCTTAAGTATGGAATGCTGCTAATTCGCCGGTTCAGAAGTACAAGACATGCTTTGCGGAGATCAGACACCTGGTAACAACGATTGACTTTTCGGTCGAAATCATAACACGTAAATGTGGACCCACAGTTTAGCACAAACCACACCGAACACTCCCCCATGCCTCGGCGCAATTCCCTTGTGGAACTTGGACTCACGGTGACTCGAGATTGATAGATTGTTTGAAATGCCACCACTAGCGAGAGTCAGGTCGGCGAAAGACCTAGAGAATTGGAGATAGTTTTTGGTGAAGTTTGCGCTTGATTCACTTCCCAAAGAGGGAAGTGTTGTTGCGTGTCACCGCAACCGGAAGCATTGATGGTAGCCTCGCGTGGCCAGGCACAACCTTCTGGGGTTCGCACGTGGTCATGATCACGTCAATAGCACACATTGATGGCATCATTCGTTGTCAAGGGAAACAAAAATAACACGCCTGCACTCGTCCCATCATGGCATCCCTTTTGGATTTCAACGCAGGTACCACCTTCCACCGGGGGATTGAAGCTCAGACAGACGTTGCAGACGTAGGTTCGAAGTAACGCAACAACCAGATTACTCTGGACCTGAAGACCCTGCCCTCAATTTGGGCAGCGGAGATCGCAAAAACGTACGGCGCTAAGTCAATTGCGAAACTTTTCCGCACCATCCACCCCTCTCCCTCGAATTGGCATGGAAGACACCAAATGGGTCTGAAATGAGATAGGGCGTTTACCGCTCCGCCCTCCAGCCGCCGTTCTGGAGAAACGACGGCCGAAGATGCATACACCCAAAATTGCCACCGATTTCCGGGCTCCGCTCCCAGATCTGTTTCCGCAGTGTTTCCACCATGTCTCCATATATAAGACTTATATAAGTCATCAATTTTCATTAGTTGAGTTGCCGTTGTGAAAATCGGATCAGCGGGTGATTTTCGATCTCTGCCGACCATTATGCCAATTTATGGACAGTCTGAGTACGGTCTGGCGGAGTACGTTTGCCTCAGATTGTTATCCCCATCGGCCCGATCGGGTGGATAGGGTGTTTTCGGTTAAAAAATGCCCTATGGGGGGTTAGGGAGTGGGTCCCTATGGGTGGATAGGGCACTCTCAGATGCCAGATAGGGTGATTCGGCGGATGGGGAGTTTTGCACGAACCTCCCTATCCAGCCGAAAGGGATTTGGGGAGTTTAAATACTAT
>ML170195.1:54278-104135 GCA_004355085.1 Rickenella mellea
AGTTCCTGGTCAGACGCCCTATGGGGCATTCTCAACTCAAAACACCCTATCTGGCCGATGAGGATGTTCAGCTTGAAAACATCCCCATCGAGAGGATAGGGATATTCTCATAACTCCCTTGTTTTTTTGTCGAAACTCCCTATAACCCTATCGGCTGGATAGGGTTAACAATCTGAGGCTAATGTACTGGTCTGGCGAGGCGCTTACAAATCTTCGTGGACTCGGATCGCACCGCGATTTCTTGTAACTCGTTCGCCTTCTGAAAGTTCTTCAAACTCACTCACGCCGCGCTAAGCGTGCGGGCTGCAGTTTCTTCCCTCATCGTTGTCGGCAATATTAATGCCGTCGAACGATACGTCCGAGCTTGACTCGTCAGCACCGACATTACCCACTGCAACGACGGACTTCCCTCCGAAGCAACCTTCTCGGATGTCAACCTCAACGATAAAGAAGTACCTTTTGGCCGATGTTGATCCAGCTTTATCGACTCCTCCTCTCGCTGCATACTGTTTTATGACCGGTTTCATGTGTGTCCAAGTTCACGCCAGACGAAATGATAGCTTATCAGGTGTGGTACTGCCTCAGAGATGCTATATCGTTTTCCGCCGTGTTCGTCTGGTGCGGCTTTCAGACCGGAAATACTGTCCAAGTGAGTTGGAGCCGTATATCCAATATCTTTGTGATATGACTCATAAATCGGTAAAATAGCTGTCGCTTGCATTGGCACGACTTTTTTCTCCCGGGAATCGCGATTCATCCTTTCACATCGCTGATCGACAAGCGTTGTGTTCATTGCTCAGTTTCATCAGCGGCGCCTTCATTGGACGACTCGGCGATAAAATTGGCGCAAAGACCCGCGCGTGGCTTTCCCTCGGCACTTTCATCCAAGCCTTGCTTTCGATGGCGGCTGCGATTGCAGCTTGGAAAGGTGGCCAGGGTAGCATTGCGGATAATCGTGGTGATCCAGCATGGACAAATGCACTCGGCTTTGTCGCACTTGGTTTTGCGAGTGCGAGCGTCGGTCTGCAGGGCATCATGGGGAAACGTGTGAACACCCAATTTACCACAACCGGTGTGTTCAATTCTTCTTCTCCGTGAGTGGGTCTAACCACATGTTCTCGATAGTGGTCTTAACAACTGTGTGGTGTGAACTCATGGCCGACCCGCAACTTTTCACTCGTGGATACCTCATCTCGCGCGATCATAAGCTCCTGGCTATCTTCTCTCTCTTCCTCGGCGGCTTCGTTGGTCGGGCATTGCTCGACCAAGTTGGCTCTGCAGGTGCATTCGGAATTGGGACAGGTTTCCGTGTCCTTATTGCCATTAGCTGGTTATGGGTACCTGCGAAGGTGCAGGAAAGAAGTAAATCGTCAAAGAAGCAACTCGGCTAGAAATGAATCTTGGCTACTACCAAAGAAAGAAGAATCCAGAGATTAAATTTTAGCAGTAACTGTACGTCATACATGCGTTTCAAGTATGTTTGGCCACTCGTGTTCAGGTTTAGACGATTCTGTCATGATAATGCATCCTCCTGACACGCTTGTCAGTTAGACTTATAAGCTTATTTGCTGTAGACTTCGTTGGTCATGCTCTTAACACATTATGTGGTATTACTGATAATAATATATATAAGTGTACGTCTGTCCGATTAGAAACCGCACTTCAACCGTGCAACCTCCTATACCATCTCCGCTGTTTCGCTGCACCCCTGTTGGGACGATCGAATAGGTGGCTGCTGCTCTGAAGTCGACGTATAATTGGTGGTATTGCTCGGCAGTGCGTCCAGATTTTCTTGGGAGTCGGCAACCATTGTACTGCCGCTACCAAAAGAACCCGTCGTCCTCGATAACTCATTCCTCTCACAATCGGCGTCCACCGAGAAGGTTGCTTCACAGGACTTACGACTCGGGAACATGGGTGGAAGGGTACCACGTCGGCTCTTCGATTTGGTAGTTCTGGATGGTTTTGAAATGTGGCTGAAAACAAACCTCAACGTTGGAACGATCTGAGTAAAAGTATAAAAATCTTACCAGCCAAAGCGTTTGGATACTGCATAAAGCACTTCCCCGTAGTTCCTACGCGACTCTTCCGCGAACGTGAAGAAGGCGATGAAAGTGATTGCGCAAAGAATTATATTCCATCGACTCCATTCGACGACTTCGTGTAACTTCTTGTTATTGCGCCAGATAATGGATGGGTATGTGCCAATCACACTGAAATATGAATGTGTGTATGTCCATGACACGTACGGCTGTATGTCGACAATAGCGTCATGTAATAGCCATGCGCTGAACGGGATTGTGAGAACGATATCGACGCAAGAGAGGATCATCAGTCGGGAGTATCGCTGAGAGCCGATGCTGTTTTTTCCGGTGTTGATGAACTCGTTAACCTGCGTGCGGCGTGCGAGGAAGGAGCGCAAGGTAAAAAAGCCGTAGACTGAGGAGATCAGAGCGATTGTCAGCGGCCATGCCAAAAGGGTGGGATACGCTGGCCAAATGTCCTGGACCCCCACGATGCAACCGACATCTTCGTAAATGTCATAGCGATTCCCTTGAGGGATATAGGCTGCAAATGTCACTCAGTATGGGTAATGCAACCGTAGGTAAGAGAACATTACAGATGGCCATGATGATCATAGGAAAGACCACACAAATGCAAATATCGGTGACGACCATTTTGAATTTGCCTTTCGCACTTGAGCTCATCACTCGCATGGTCGTAATAAAGTATAAGCGTCTCTGAATGCACAGAGAGCATGTAGGAATGGCGATTCCGGCGCCTAAGACGATGCGGCCTGCTAAACATCCAGTTCGTCAGTACTGCGTCAGCACTACTGTAGCGTCTTAAAATTTGACGAAAGAACACACCAATATCGCAGTAGACAGGAGCCCAGTCGATTGCATTATTACGCCAGACCATCGAGTTGATGAACCAGATTAAACAAACAGTGCCAGTCCAGATCATGTACATGCATGTTCCTGTGTTCCACGACTGCAAATGCCACGGCAAAGGGCTTAAGACTAAGACGAAGCAAATGAAGGAGAAGATCGAATATAGTGGATATAACGGATCCATAGTTTGTGGATTGGTGGATGATGACGTCGAAGCTCGGGGATCTCGTCACGTTCTCGCAGTTAAATCATATTCCGCCACCTATGTTTGTTGAATACCGTTGCGAGGCACCCTGACGCAATTTGATGCGGTACAAGAGCTTGGAACGGCGGGTAAATCCTTTAGTTCTGCAACAACGATTGCCAATTTCAGCAGTACAAGGATACATGGACCCACAATGAATTACAATACACAAATGCGGTTGCCTGTTGCACGCTTGGATCTTCGTCAACTTCAGGGGAACTGACAGATTCATCGCAAGTTTCAGAAAAGATGATGACGAGCGCATTACATCACATACTGTAAAAGGATCGCTTGCCTTCTGGGACTCCGCGACTCCGAATCTCGGCTACCAGCAACGGGACCGAGCACATGAACATGAGCGAAAAGAACAGAATAAATATCTAACTACAACCTTGATTATTATTGCCGTGGACGCACATTGCTCGAGATGGTAGTCACCTTATGTGACAAAACTACACGACATTCATATTGATGAGACGACTCCCTTCCAGTTTTGCAGGCAACGGCGGTGTGCATATATATTGTGATGTTCATCGCTGAGTTTGGAGCAACGTGTGGTCCTACTTGGGAGTCGGAAAACACCATTGTGCTCACGCTAACGAAAGAAAGGCCAGACGCGACCGCACGTTCCAGCTCAGCCATGTCGTCCACGACATCGGCGTTAATGGACGACGACATGAAGCCTGAGGTTCGGTCCCCGGCCCGGTCGGTAGGAAACATTGGTGGAAGTATGTCATGTTTGCGTTTTCGCGCAGGAGATTTGACCTTAATACATTGGGACCTGAAAGGAAACGATCAAAATTAGCTGAAAATGTGGCTTTGGCATCTTACCATCGAAGACACGTCACCGCCCCGAACATCAGACTGTACTTCCTGCGGTTTTCTTCCGCAAACGTAAAGAACGTGATGAAGACGATGGCACAGAGAATGATGCTCCACCGACCAAATTCGACTAGAAAGTGTAAATTCTCTCTACTCCGCCAAATGATGGCTGGATATGTTCGAATAATGCTGAAGCCAAAATGTGTATCCTCCCATGAAACGTACGGATATATGTTGGGAATATTGGTCTGTAAGGCCCACACACCGAGTGGGATGGTGAGGGCAATATCCGTGCTGGCAAGACACATGAGTCGGAGATCATGATTGCGATTGAAACTGTCAGTTCCTGAGTTGATGAATTCGTTGAGTTCCGATCGGCGCCGGGCTAATGCCCGTAAAGTCAATAGGGAGTAGCACAGGGAGATTCAGACTGAGGCGATCACTAATGGTCAAATGGAATAAATGGGATATACGGGCCATACATTGTAAATTGGAATAATGCACCCGAAATCTTCGAAAATATCGTAGCGGTTGCCCTGGACGATGAAAGCTGCAGGTCATGTCAAGAGGAGCAAATATCAAGAGGACAAGATCGCACCAAGTGCCGTGAAAAGCAATGGAAGACCTAAAGAAACAAAAAGGTCCTGGAAGAAGAACTTCATTTTCTCCTTCTGATTGGTGATTGTAATTCGGGTGGCCAAGTAAAGGCGTCGTTGGATACAAAGACCACAAGCTGGAATAGCAGTTCCATATCCCAGGAGAATCCGTCCGGCTAATTGCAGTCCGAATCATTAGTTTTCAGTAGGTAAACGGAAGAGTGAGGCAAATTAACCCACAAATGTCGCACCATACTGGTGCTTTGTCGATCGCATTATTATGCCAGACAATGGAGTTGACGAATAAGATGAGACAACTCGCGGCCGTCCATATGATGTACATTGATGTCCCGGCATTCCTCAAATGCAAATGCATCGGCAAAGGGATAAGCACGAGAATAAAGCATATAAATGAAACGATTGGGTAGAGCGGGTAAGTCGGATCCATGCTTTCGATACTTCTGCGCACGCGAGGTGGTGGGGTAGAGCGAAGTCGATTGACACTGAAAGATTCGTAGATAGCGGGATTTCATATCTTCGCCGTAGCGGAACACTTTGCCACTGGCTAGCCAACACGATGCGATTTACAACGTCTGGTCGGGATAGAGAACAAGTGTTTTACGCCGAGACAAAGGTTGCTATTTTGGGCGATATAAGTGTGGACCCACAGTCATCCCGATCTTGAAGATGGAAATTTGGCAGTGCCTGACGTTGCAGGATTGTCAGCATGAATTGGAGAAACAGCGTCCTGTTGGCGACGTCGGAAGATGCGTATTGGCTAAAGGGAAAGTCCAAAAGTTACAAGGCAGCAAAACATAGGCTGGAACTGTGAACATAGGCACTGGCAACTCTTGCGTGAGTCCTGATTGTCACAGTAGCGAGTGTGGAGGAGCATGTCCTAAAAGAGTTGTTCGAAATTTCCGAGGTCGATCTCGCCGAGTCAATACCATCACGCACTGGCACAGCAATCCAACCTACTTGGCAAGCGCACTGCAAACGCACATAGTGTTGGAATGAATGTCTGGGGAAATATTGCGACTCACGCCCGATCGTATGATGATTCTGTGGTGGACTTTCCAACCCTCGACATTCGTCCCAGAACGGAGATTAACGCGAGCCGACATTCGAGTCTTCGACATAGCACAGGTCGCGGGTTTGGCATCAACGAAACGATCAATCTGAGGTCAAAACGCGACTGCCCGAGGAGTGAATCTTGACATCTTGACAAGGACTGTTTGTCGCGTCACTCGCGTGGTTGGTTGTTTGCGTCGGGAAATGCCGGAAAGCCAGTGCATGTTATTACGGCATTATTGTGGTAGCAAATTCGTATCATACCAGTATTGCGAATTACAACTGGCTGTCAGCCGACATTGGCTGTTTCCAATGCGAATCGCGACTCATCAGTCATAAAACATGTACTGTCTGTATTAGTCTATGCGCTACAACGAACGTAGTCTAGACGGTGAGAAGATGGATGGTCGAGGGTGGTAACAAGACATATCTGAGGCTGCTATCGATACAGGAAGTTCGAAGGTAAAGCAACTGAAGGATAAGAATACAAAACGCCCGATTACGGATGGTATAATGTAATGGACGATATCGTCGCGGGGTTACCGCTACAAACGCGACATACTAGCTCTACGGCTTACACCATGTTGGCATTTCCGGAGATCTTCGCGGGCGGTGCGGGAGGAGGTGGGGAGGTAGGGTTTCCTTCGGGTGAGGCGACTGCATGGAGATCCTCTTGCGAACGAGATGCGAAGCTGCTGTTCGAGCTCGCGAGAGAACCAGCTGGTACGGCCGTCTTTTCGTCTTCGAATTTGTCGTCCATAGGGAGACCCTCGAGCGTGATCGACGAGGTGAGCATAGAGTCGCGTTTCTTGTTCCGGCTCTGGAACATGGGCAGTACGGGGAGGGTGCTGCGTCCACCACTCGAAGAGATGCCTTTGGCTTTACTGGCGCCGAAACTGAAAGATGATAGTCAGAACATACACGTTGTGGGTGAATAGAAAAACTCGTACCCAGAAGTGCCATTGAGGTACGTAGCGGTACTTGTCATCCCGAAGCGCTTCGCCGCGGTGCCGAACAAAGCCCTGTAGTTGTTGCGGGACTCCTCTGCGAACGTGAAGAATGCGCAGAAGACGATGGCGCAGATGATGATATTCCACCGATCGAATTCCACGAAAACGCGCAACTGCTTGTCATTGCGCCAAATGATGGAAGGGTACGTCCAAACGACGTGGAAGTCGGAGTGAGTATCCGCCCATGAAATGTACTTGTTCATGTTGATGATGTCCTCGTATAAGACCCAAGTCCCCAAGGGAATTGTGAAGACGATCTCAGTGCAAGATAACATCATGAGTCGGAAATAACGTTTGGCAGTGATGGAACTGGCGCCGGAGTTCAGGAACTCGTTTAATTGGGAGCGGCGACGAGCGAAAGAGCGTAACGTCATGACGCAATAGACGGAAGAAATGAGAGCGAGGGTGAGCGGCCACATATAAAAGGTAGGGAATGCCGGCCAGACGTCGTAGATAGCATAAAAGCATCCGACGTCTTCGTAGATGTCGTAGCGGTGCCCTTGGGAAATATAGGCTACACGTACAAACAGTAAGCATTTGTTTTCCACGCATCGAAAAAAGAGAACGAACCCAAAGCCATGATGAACAATGGAAAGCCGAGACAGATTGAAAGATCGATGCAGACATTCTTGATTTTCTCTTGTTTGTTGGACGTCACGGCGCGAGTGCTGGTGATACCATACAGACGTCTCTGAATACAAAGACTGCATGCAGGAATAGCGACCGCTGTTCCCATAATTATTCGAGTAGCTGAGAATTCGAAAAAATCAGCATATATGCCAAGATCGAAATAAGAAGGGAGAAACGAACAGATATCGCAGTAGATGGGAGCCCAGTCAATGGCGTTGTTATGCCAGACAAGTGAATTGATGAACCAGATTAAGCAGACGGAGGCGGTCCAGAGCATGTACATGCATGTGCCCGTATTCCATGCCTGGAAATGCCATGGCAGTGGGCTGAGCACCAAGAGGAAGCAGAGGAATGAGACGATCGGATAAAGGGGATAAGTGGGATCCATGTTTCGCGACTAGGTGTGAAGAAGGGAGGGTGGCGAAGGGCGCTCGACGCTGTAGGATCTGGACATACAACCCAGTTTGATCTCTAGTTAAATATCCCGCCACCAGCATTTCAAGGTCTGTGGTCAGATTCGGCACAAGGTCTAGTCCGAATGGAGCCAAGTCACGCGAGAGTCATTACCTTTTCGGGATGAAGCGGTATTCCAAATCAGGCTGTACGCAAAGAATTTGTTGTAAAACTTCGACAGTCCGGAGTTACCGGTTACCCAGGCTTGGTCTGCTCAGAAGGTCCAAGGAAGTGAGATACGGATTGCTGCTATCAGAACGTTGACACGAGGACCTACCACCCAGGGCGACTCAGAGTCTCAGACCCTCAAAGCCAACAGCACATAGGTTCTTGAACGCATCCACCTTGATGAGGATCTCGCCGTGAGTCTTCGCATCGTCTCCAGAATGTATAATTCCACCCCGATACGGAACAAGCGCACCTTGAACTCGAATGTCAGCGAGAACAAGATATCCAAGGCCAACCTCACGACCACGTTTCAGAACGTTCGGAAGGAAAGTTAATTTCTTTGTCATTTCCTTTTTGGGTAATGTCGGGGCACCGCTCCCTTGTCCGTCACCACAATGTCTATGAACGAAACAGTCATCTCTTGTATTTCTCGTTCAAAGTCGTCCCGCAACGGCGCAGTTCTGCATTCCAAAATCAACAACGGCAAACCCACGGTTAGCGATTCGGACGACGCCTTACCTGCAAATTATCCATATTTCACCTCATACCTTCAGCCCAAACCTCGAGTCCTTTGATTGCAACGCGTTCGGAATGTACCAATTCCACAGAGTGCGTTCTATGCGCTAAAATGCATTTCTACCTCGTCTGGTTCGACGGCGGCAAGGTCTAATTTTCTTCTCGACAAATGTCAGCATCGATTAATAAACCTCTTTGTTTTTCGTCTCCCTGTCAACCTTTCAAACCCTCGCGGTTCCCCCTGTGTCGGCTTTACTCTTGCATGACTTCAAGTCCTTATAGCATCGGTGCTTGTTTCACTTCCCTTATGATTTTCTTTGAGCACATGAGTCTCATTCTATTCTGGATCTCTTGCAACAGGAAAGTCCTGCCACCGTACCCTAAATTTTCGAATTCACCACGAGGAGAAAATTCGAAGAGATATCGACCAAAATGTCTGCACAGCTATGTTTCAACGAGGTGGTGTAAATTTTGAAATTTCGTCAGATGAGATCAGTCGAAAACTGATTAAGATGCTCCCCAATGTCACCGGAAAATCACTTGCTGGACTGAGAAGCGAAACATTCAGCGACTGATGCAGGGTAACTCGTTCGACACGCATTTTCACACTATGTCCCCTGTCAACGCCTTGTGCAGGTCGTGCGGTTTTTAGAACTAGTCCCATCAACTGGTGGACGTGTATCATCGTATGTGAGGCGAGAAGATTGACACTCCACGTCCACTGAGTAGTCCACGGAAGGTCGGTTGTGAGATGGAAATGCCGTTCCTGTAGAAACGACCCTCAGCAGCAAGGAACCCGATCATATGCATACGGAGTCCAAGCAAGTTGGATATATTTCCTTCCAACCCGACCAAACCTTCCAGATCATCGCAGTTGGACCAACATATATTCAGACGCCCAGGCTGGACGTCTGAACATATTATCGATGTATCAATCTTATGTGATGGATGTATGCAATTGTCAGTTCGTGATCTTCGCTCGCATATGTTAGTGAAATCTTCCTCTGAATCTGCGGTGTGTCCACCAATATTTACGAATGCGATAGGCACATCAGTATATGTCGCATGTATTACTCAAATGTCGTCGCCGTTTAACACGTCAGAATATTAATGATGGAATCCCTTCAAACGATGATGCGTGATGAGATGCGCGGGGATCTGCTGTTACAGCGAATCTGAAGACAAACGTCCATAATGGAGTGACGCTGTATTGGTAATTGCGCAACATCAATCATATGGATAGTACTTAATTTACGATGGAAAATTTGCACCGTGTCGGAACCGACGTAGGATTTGCGAAGCCGCAAGCGACGGAGGGTATAACAAGTCTACCAACATCCCCAGAGTTAAATTCAAGAACGAAGGCTGAATGCTAGTGGATGGTATATAGTTTGATGGGCTGGATCGCTATTGAACGGTGAATGACGAATAGCGTGAATTGGGACAGAATGGCTACTCAAAGGAAGTATAACATGAATTGGGCTTGGGTGGATGCTTCCTGATTAACCTGTTCAATGAAATTCCTGATTTGAGATGGCCATCCGACTCCCTGTTAGTGAACGTGGCTTCATGCAGTGGAGCAGCCAAAATTTAAAAGGATCTCCGCCGTCTGAATGGTCGGACGGCACATCCTCCGAGTCAGTCGTGGTGTTGGCAGAAGTGACGCTGAAAAAGGTTTCCATTGAGGTGGGACTTGATTGTTAGATGCAGTGGTATATAGCATAATATCACGGATTGGTATTGAACTGTGACATTAGGAAACTGTTGTTGCCGAGTGGAAGTACTGAACGCGGAAATGTGCTTCGTCGTCTCCTGGTTTTACCCCACGAACCAAAGCTAGATTCCCGCAACGCGTAAACTTGTAGGGAAGCAAATTAATCTGTTCGAAGAAGTTCCTCGGTGAGTGACACTATTGCTGCACAGAATTGACAACGAACTCTATCAGCGAAAATCTCTTCACGCAATAGTGCATGGTCCTCCCCCCGGTGATCCAGCGTTTCCGCCGCCTGAATAGTCAGTGGGCACATCCTCTGTGGTGGACCACTGGTGGTGTTGGCAGAGGTGAGGTTGCAAAAGGTGTCCATTATAGTGAGATTTGATGGATGGTTTTCGGAGATGGAACATCTTATAGGATTAGGTGGTATTGTTTGAGCAACGCAGCGCTTGACGCTGGACATATCAACCAGGTTAAGTTATTGTCTTTCGCGATTGTGTGGTGTGGCGCGAACCACGTGATCGCGTTACCCTGACGAAAACGGACGCGTAAAACTCTATCGATGATCGATGGGTCGTTTTTCTTCTCACTCTTACCTCCGCACTCTTCCTTCCCATCCACCACGACCAAGTCAACTCGACGATTCCGTGATCATCTTTACCTATCAATCCCCACACCTCCCAGCGCTGAGATTGTCGCGAATGAAAGAAGTTCATGTGCGGTTGCAATGGATGACCATGAAACGTTTGGTTGTACTCGGACAAGATGTATGCACAGAGTGCTATTGTATGATGGATGCTTTAAGCCGGCATGATGACGATGAGTACTTCAGAACCTAATCGCTTCTCTAACCATCGTAGAATCGGTAAAATAACAACCCTCCATTCAATACCTGCAACGACATCATTGAATCACAGAAATACATACATGTCTTCTTTCTCTCTTGCGTTATGCACTCTTTTCTTCTGCTATTCCAAGCGTAACGTATGAATACGCGACGGCACACGCAGAACCGGGCTGACTACGATCACCGTCTTCTTCCTACCGTTGACTTACTAACCTTCGAGCACGATCTCTATCAGCTGCACATTCTCAGCCGGAGCAAGATCCAAAGTCCTTCTTCTTCCCAAAGCCCACAGGAATATCACTGGTGCCAAATCATCATCCCAACATGAAGGTATTCAAGAGTCTCGGGCATGTAGGGTTTTCGGCGCCATAAACATATACAATACACGACGCAAACCCCGAAGTGCAATCTACTGAACGACACTTGCATCTGGGCCCCAGCGGCTGCTCTGAATATCGCCACCTTCTTCGTGATCACTGGGATCGCGTTCCGCGTTGCCTACCTCCGGGGAAGTCTGACTATATGCGCGTATTGCACCGCCCCTGGGGCATATTTCTATGATCTCTGGTGATCTCATGTTCCAGCGCTTCGTCGCCCTGCTTTTCGCGAACTATATGCGCTGATCCCAAGGTCTGGTGCCTGGTAAAACTTCCTGGTACAACTTCTGGCTGGCGCAATTTCTCTTCGGGTCCCTTGGACAGTCAATCCAACTTTTTCGCGTGCATATATATGCACATTTTAAAAAGTCTACGGTCCAACAGACGGCAATGCTCAAGGTTTCTGCGCTCCGATTGGGACGTGCTCCTCTTAGCAATTTAACTTTCTTTGCTGTTCGACTCCTTGGCAATGGACCGGATCATACCTCTGAATGATAGAAAATGTCCCCGAGCGCAACGCGTTTTCTTCAGAGTATTGGTGGAATGCGGCCCGAAAACCCGATTTTTATAGACCAGGGTTATTTTCATATCGATTGCTCGTGTCGAAAAGTGTGTTCGAAACTGTGAGTTGTTCGACCGCATATCTATTTACCCTCAATCTAATGAACGCTTGACAGCATCCAGCGGGAGAGATATTTTCTTTCGAGGAAAAGTCCTCAGCCTGCCGGCAATTTTCAATAGAAGTTCTCATGATTTTCTGAAAATGCAGCCGAACACGTAATAATGTACGTTTAACGTGTCCAATTCACCATGATGGGTTTTGATAATGTCTTGATGCTCGTGTGCTTGATTGATGCAACGATAGTGGATGAAATGGCGTTGTGTAAGCTTGTGTAAGTCGCGCCATTTCGTTGCTGGGAATTTTGATCGTTGATCGTATTAATCTGTTTTGCCAGGATCCGGGTTCAATGCTGCATATGGCGGAGCCAGATTGAATTTGATTCCTGCCTTTAGCATGTGCAAGCAAAGCGTCCATTCTAAATTGCACCGGTTCAACGTTGGACGGAGGTTGCCGAATGACGATGCATTTCTCCGAATGACGCAGGGTAGAATTTTGACTGGCGATGCGGCGACCGGCAACGCCGAGCGTAGTGCACAGACATCAGTTCTCCATGGGATTTCTCCACAAGGTCTGGAGCTCTTCTCCTTCCTGGAACTTTGGTCTTCGATACCCTTTTCCGCTCGCCACAATTCGGAACGCAATCCTCCTTTGTACACTGGCCAAGGCGCGACCTGTCGCAATTACGTCGAGAGCGGTCATCTGATGCGCTAGGCCGACCTACGACCAGCTCGAGGCTGTACCGGAAGCGACGACCGCGGCCCCATCACCAAATTCGGAAGAGCGGGATAACCGAGAAGCGTCATCGGCGATGGCCGGACCTCACGTGATGTCTTAGATTTCAGGCTCTGCTTCCTCTTTGGGCCAAGTGGACCAGTTTTCTGCAAGGGAGAGATCGCTTCGTTGATACAGCGAATTCCAACTACCAGCATGCGTAACTACACGTCAACTTTCCCCACTTCCCTCTAACCGTCATCAGCCCTTACTTTCCTGCTGTCACTATGGCCTTGGTCGCGCCTCAGCTGCACAATCGAGACCTCCAGACGACCTTCACAGGTGTTCAGCATCACCTGTCGACTCCGGAGGCTGAGATCCATCAGTATCGAGGCATTAAGTTTGCCTCTATACCTGCGCGGTTCAGACGCTCTACACTTTTCACCTCTTACGCCACAAAAACTGACGCGACAAAACATGGGTGAGTCTTGACGCCTCCTATATTGAAAATTTCCTTACCATTCCTTTGCAGACCCATCACTCCTCAGGTCAAGAACCGCAACCTAGAAGAGCGACTGTACGGCGTGTCTCGCGACCAGATCCCGCCAGCACTTCGCGTCTCTACTCCCCGACAGGACGAGTTTGAATGTCTCAACCTCACTATCACGCGTCCTGGGCACATTCCAAATGACAAACTTCTCCCCGTGATGGTCTGGGTTCACGGAGGCGGCAACGTCAGTGGCTCGAACTCCGACTGGGTCTGCGATGCTGGCGCCTTCGTGAAGAAGAGCATGCAATTGGGCAAGCCTGTCGTCGTCGTCGCTATCAAGTAAGTGCTTTGCTTTGCTTTTGCTGCGCATATTTGACACGTCTTCCAGCTATCGGCTTGGACTACTTGGCTTTGGCTTCAACAACCTCATTGCGGCTGACAATGCTGCCGCTGGGTACGAAGGCGTTGGCAACTTCGGTTCGTCCTCCTTCCCTTTCTCTTTCTATATCGTTCCAACACCTCGCCAGGTTTGTATGACCAGCGTACTGCCCTAACCTGGGTCCAAAAGCACATTTCCCAATTTGGCGGTTCTCCCTCCAACGTGACCCTCTTCGGCTCCTCCGCTGGCGCAATCGACATCCACTGCCATCTTCTCTCCTCTTATAACGCGTCGCCCAGTACACCTCCCCTCTTTCACCGTGCTATTCTGCAAAGTGGCGCCATCGCACCGTGCCCAACGAGTATCTTCGAACCGCATATCGCGGGCACTGCGCTGGCCAGGATTATGTGTGCACTACACATTTCGACGATGGACGAACTAAGAGCTGTGGAGGCGGAGAGACTCGTAGCTCTCACCGGAGAACGTGTCAAACCCGTTGACGACGGTGTCTTCTTACGAAAAGACTGGCGTACGCTTTCCCTAGCAGCGCCAGCATCGAAAAGGGGTTTCAGGCAGGACATCATCATCGGTGACGTAGGATGCGAAGCTGTTCTCTGGTCCCCCGCCGCGCAGCTTTGGACAACAGACGCCGTCGTCCGTCGCGTGCGCGCGATATGTCAGAGCGTGTATAAGGCTGATGCTTTATTGCGCGCCTACGATATCGGCTCAAACGTCGGCGATGAGGATTTACCTGAGAGGGTGATGGATTTGATGAGTGACGCGCTGTTCGCTTGCGTCGTCGAAGGCGCGGCGGGTGCTGCGCTCACTCCTCCACCTAGCCCTGTCATCTCTGCCGAATCACCGCCAACACCATCACCACTTTCCTTATCGCAATCCTCAAAATCAAAATCGCGATCCAACTCGCAATCTCAACTAACAAAAGCAGCGCTGCTGCCCAAACCAAAAGTCTACCGATACGTCTTCGACCAGGCGTCTCCACACACGGACATCCCGCACCACGACGTCGATCTCGTGTACCTCTTCGGCAACGTCCCGTTCCCGTCGCTCCCTGAGCTCACGGACGAGGAGAATGCTGAAGTCAATTGGGACAGGGTCAAAGTGAGGGATGCGATGCAGAGCAGATGGTTGGCGTTTGCGAATGGCGAACAGCCGTGGGAGCCTCTGCGGAGTGTTGATCCGGAGACGGCGTTCTTCTCAACGGATATTATGGACTCAACGTGTCCACAACATACGCCGCCTCCCACTCCGGCGGATTCGGACTCGGAGTCCTCCGACTCTGAATCAGAAGCGGCGGCTTCGGCGGCTGTGGCTCGGATAAAAGAAACGCAAGTCTCGAAATTGCCTGAAAACAAGATATACGTATTTGGTCCGGAGGGCGAGACGGGTGAACGGAGTATGACGATCTTCGAAGGGAGACGGAGGGTGCACGCGTGGCGAGATACGTTCGCGCCTCTTGGGCTCCATGTTATCCAGAAAGTTGGTCTCGAGTTGGGGAATGGTCCGCCGGTCGACTCGAAGGCACGCTTCTGATTGAGCTTGCATGCTCCTTCCCTCTCCATCTCATTTCTTTCACTCGTTGTCCATCCCCATCCCCTCCCACCCACGAGTGCTGCAAGCTCGATCGGTTTTCTTTCCTATCTGTTCTTTGGAAACTTACATACGGCACATTTTTTCCCTTCATCTTTTAGAGTTTTATCGTGAACGACGTCACGTCACCACCACCACAATAACCAACCCATCATCCGTCCTCATTCCCCGCTCATTCATCATGCATCTTGTCAAGTTATATTATGTATCCTATTGCTGTAATATCATACATGAATTTTGCATTTCATTTCGAAGTGTCTGTCGGCGTTTCGGTGTCCCAGACTGGAGTCAGAACGATCGTGATGCTGATGCAGCTCACAACACGATTCGTCAACTTCAAAAGGAACAGGCAAATTCGCCACATATCTCAGAATATAATATGACCAACGCATCATCCTACGATCCATGCATACAAGCCAAATAAGAATACAATAAAAAACCTATCTACATACTTGATAAATATTGTTATCGACATATAACGCTGAAAGCCGGAACCGACCAACTAGCCTAGTGCACGGTATTCATGATATCGGAACGACCCCTTTCCAGTTTTGAAGGTAACGGTAATGTACATATTGCGTTATTGATCGTTGAGTGTGGAGCAATGTGAGGTCCTACTTTGGGGTTGGAAGATTCCATTGTGCTGATGCTATCAAACAAATGACGTGGGGCGACCATACGCTCCCGTTCAGCCATTTCGTCCACGACATCGGCGGTATTGGTCGACATGAAGGTACCGTCCGTGATCCTGTCGCTAGGAAACATCGGGGGAAGTGTGCCTAGTCTGTGTTTTCGAGCAGGTGATTTGGTCTCATTAAGGTGAGACCTAAAGGACATGGTCAGAATAAGCAGCAAATTAGATTTTGGCATCTTACCATCCAAGGCGTTTCACAACCGCATCAAACGCCAGACAGTATTTCCTGCGTGATTCCTCCGTGAACGTGAAGAACACGATGAAGATGAGGGCACAGAGAATGATGATCCACCGAGAAACTTCAACAATGAAGCGTAAATCCCCGTCATTACGCCATACAATATCTGGATATGTCCTTACGCTGAAGGCATGATGTAGGTCCTCCCATGAGACATACGGCTTCATGCTGCGAATATCGGACACTAAAACCCACACGCTGAGTGGGATGGTGAAGGCAATATCCGTGCCAGCAAGACACATGAGTCTGACATCATGATGGCGGTTGTAACCGACAATTCCCGAGTTGAGGAACTCGTTGAGTTCCGAACGGCGTTTGACAAATGCGCGTAAGTTCAACACCGAGTAGCATAGCGAGACCAAGCCGATTGCAACTGGCCAGATGTTATAAATGGGATACGCGGGCCAGACATTGTAAATTGGAGTTGTGCACCCGAAATCTTCGTAAATATCGTAGCGGTGATCCTGAACGATGTAGACTTCGGGTTATGTCAAGAAAAAATAGTGAACTTCAAGAGGAAAGTCTCGCACCAAGTGCCATCACGAGCAAAGGAAAACCTAAAGTAATAAAGAGGTCCTGGATGAAGTTCTTCATTTTCTCCTTCTGATTAGTGATTACGATTTGGGTTGCCAGATAAAGACGTCTTTGGATACAAAGAGCACAGGCTGGGATACCAATTCCGAGTCCCAAGAGAATCCGTCCGGCTAGTCACAGTCCATATGGTTAGCTTTCTGAAGGTGAACGGAAGTTCGACATAAATTAACTTACAAATGTCGCACCATACTGGTGCTTTGTCGATCGCATTATTGTGCCAGATGATCGAGTTGACGAACAAGATGAAGCAGCTTGTGGCCGTCCAAATGATGTACATTGATGTACCTGCATTCCTCAATTGCCAATGCAATGGCAATGGGACAAGGACGAGAATAAGGCACAAAAAGGAAACGACTGGGTAGAGCGGGTAGGTCAGCTCCATGCCTTCTTTCCTCGTGTAGTTGAAAGGGTGGTGAAATGAACCGCTCGTCAATAACGCTGCTTTTTGGTGAGTCTAAATAAGGCGCCACGAACATGGCGAGGTGGTCCACATGATGCAATGTACTGTGTCCGGTCTGAACAGAGAAGAAAGCTGCAACAAAGGCTGCCACTTTGGGTGGCGATATTCGTGTGGACACGGTACCGACTGTTAAATACTTTTGATTGCCGCATCATTGTCAGAATTGACCGATTGGACAGAGGTGCTTGTGAAGTATACTTGGTCAATTTCCCTTCGAAAACCAGGCAAGTTAATCTGGAACAAGTTGCGATGCATCAACAGGAACGACATCTTTTGATGCAGTAGTGCGATTTACAACGCCTGGTCCTGAATAGAGAACAACTGAACAGCGACAAAGGTTGCCATTTGGGGTGGTGCCGTACATCTGGACCCACATGATTCCACTGGCACCTCCTGCACTGCAACCCCATCAAGCAACTTCCGCGACTGAAGCTCCTCCATGCGCGGTTGATACTCACTTCGAGACAGTCGAGCTCTCAGAATCCGCAGTGACCGTTCAAGAATAAAGGGAAAAGGAGACTCGACGCGGGTGTAACCGGGTCAAATCACAATTGGCCCGCCCAATGCCTGGGATGATGAGCCGGTCAATTCAGTCCCATAATTTCCGTCGGCAACATTATAATAAACGAAATTTTATGCAACCTCGGTGTCCCGAACTGCAATTTGATCTTCACCCACCTCAAAAGGACTTGCAAGTTCGCCGCGTGTTTCAACAAAAAACATAGGACGGGCGCATCACCTCACGAGTGGTGCAAAAGTAAACAGCGTCCGGTTACCTATGGCTTAAAAGACTTCCGTCGGCTATTATACCGACACTACATGAAAACGAAATATCATCTACATCCTTCAATGATAAGTTATTGCTGTCGACATACATTACTAGAATAGCGGTTACAGATGATAATGTCCATTCATGACAGGATTCATGGTGTTGGAACGACCATTTTCATTTTTGCATGCAAAGGCAGTGTGTATATTGCGTTATTCATCGTTGAGTTGAAGCGATGTTGGGTCCCGCTTTGGCGTTTGAAAATACCATTGTGCTCACGGGATAGCAAAAATGACCCACACGTTCCCGTTCAGCCATCTCGCCCACGGTATCGGTGGTAATGGACGACACGAAGGTTCCGTCCATGGTCCTGTCGGCAGGAAACATTGGTGGAAGTGTGTCATGTCCACGTTTTCGTGCGGGAGATTTGATCTTGTTAAGATGAGACCTAAAAGAATACCGTCAGAATGAGCAGCAAACTGGATTTTTTGGTCGCCCTTACCATCCAAAACGTGTCAACATCGCATCGAGCGTCAGACTGTACTTCCTGCGTGATTCCTCCGTAAACGTGAAGAACGCGATGAAGACGACGGCACAGAAAACGACGATCCACCGTTCATATTCAACGTGAAAGCGTGAGCTCTCATTGCTACGCCAAATGATCCCTGGATGTGTCCTTATCACGCTGAAGGCAAAATGTGTGTCCTCCCATGAGACATATGGTTGTATGCCCTGAATATTGGTCTGTATGCCCCATACACTGAGTGGGATGGTGAAGGCAATATCCGTGCTGGCAAGGCACATAAGCCGTACATGGCGTTTGAAAGTGACAGTTTCGGAGTTGATGAACTCGTTGAATTCCGAACGGCGCGAGACAAATGAGCGTAGAGTCAATAGGGAGTAGCACATGGAGACTACGCCGATTACTAGAGGCCAGACAGTATAAAGGGGATACGCGGGCCAGACGTTGTAAATTGGGGTCGCGGTGCACCCGATGTCTTCGTAAATATCGTAGCGGTGGCCCTGGACAATGTAAGCTGTAGAACATGTCAAGAACAGTGGCGAGTTTCAAGAGGAGAGTATCGCACCAAGTGCCATGACGAGCAACGGGAGACCTAAAGAAATAAACAGGTCCTGGACGATGTACTTCGTTTTCTCCTTCTGGTTGTTGATTACAATTTGGGTGGCCAAATAAAGGCGTCTTTGGATACAAAGACCACACGCTGGAACAGCAATCCCGTATCCCAAGAGAATCCTTCCAGCTAGTGACCGTCCACATGTCAGTCTTTTGATGGTGAACGGAAGCGTGAGGCAGATTAACATACAAATGTCGCACCATACTGGTGCTTTGTCGATCGCATTATTACGCCAGACCAGTGAATTGACGAATAAGATCAGGCAACTCGTGGCCGTCCATATGATGTACATTGATGTACCCGCATTCCTCAAACGCAGATGCAGTTGCAATGGGGCAAGCACGAGGACAAAGCATATAAAGGACGTGATTGGAAACAGCGGGTACGTCGGGTCCATACTTGTGTAGGCGGGTGGGGAAGTCAACTGACACTGAACGACCCGTAGATAACGTCGCTCCACATCTTTGCTGTGGCTAAGCACGTTGCCACGGATACGACGAAGTAGTGAAGATCATGCGAGTTCTGGTCTGGATGGAGAACAAGTGTGGTACGCTGCGACAAAGGCTGCCATGTTGGGTGGTGATGTAAGTGTGGACCTACAGTACTTGTCATCATCCGAAGTTGGGTTCGGGAGGTTCAAGGTTTGCACGTAGTTGCGATGCATCAACCGGAACCACTTCTTTGATGGAGGACAATCCAGTGGTGCGATTTACAATAAAGAACACACAGCGTCGCTGCGACAAAGGTTGCCATTTTTGGGACAGGCCCTGAATCCCAAAATAGCTGGGCCGCAAACCCACCCAAGCATCGTCCACAACTGAACTTGAAGCTCTTCTATGCACGGTAAATATTCAGTTTGGGACATCAAATTTGATATCTATAAACCTGAAATGACTGGTTGTGGAAAGAAGAATAAAGCGAACAGGAAACCCAGCACTCAACATCTAGTAGATCTGTGAACGATGCGTTCGTTGGTGACATCGATAACGCCCCTCCACACCTCGGCCGAGCCATAATGTCGTACGGTGCCGAACGCATCGAACACAACCAATGCATTAAAGGTCACGGTTCGATACCTAAAGGCGATGGTGCGAGTACTAGATACTCAAGATCACGATACGCCTACATTTGGCTTGAAGCTGCGAACTGCAATTTGATCTTCAAAAGGACTGGCAAGCATGATTCAGAGAGAGAAAGGACGGATGTAGCAGCTCACAAGTAAACAGCGACCCGTTACCCACGGCTTAAGAGAGTTTCAATTGGCTATAATAATACCGACCATACACATAACTTACCAGCGAAAGAATAATTACATTGAAACGAAATATCTATCTACATCCTTCATTGATGAGTCATTGCTGTCGACATACATTGCAAAAACCGCGAGTTAGCCATGGCAGCAACCAACTACACGGGATTCATGATATTGGATCGACTCCTTTCCGGTTTAGCAGGTAATGGAGGGGTACATATTTGCGATATTCATCATTGAATTTGTAGCAATGTGAGGTTGCGCTGGGAAGTCGGGAAACACCATGGTGCTCAGGTGATCGAAAAAATGACCCGACGTGGCCATGCGTTCCCGCCCAGCCATCTCGTGCACGACGTCAGCAGGATTGGTCGACATGAAGGTTCCATCTCCAGTCCTGTCAGTGGGAAACATCGGTGGAAGTGTGTCATGTCCGCGTATTCGTGTGGGATATTTGAGCTTATTAAGATGAGACCTAAATGGTGACCGTCAGGGTGAGCAGCGAACTAGATTTTTGGAACATTACCATCCAAGACATTTCAATACGGCACCGAACATCGGACTGTACGTCCTGCATGACTCCCCCGTAAATGTAAAGAATGCGATAAATACGATGGCACAGAGAATGATACCCCACCGAGAAGTCTCAATTAGAAGGCGTAAACTCTCGTCACTCCGCCAAATGATATCTGGAAATGTCCTTGTAATGCTGAAGCCAAAATGTGTGTGCTCCCATGAGATATACGGATTGATTGTGCGAATACTGTCCTGTAAGGACCACGCGCTGAGTGGGATGGTGAAGGCAATCTCCGTACTAGCAAGGCACATGAGTCGAACATGGCGCTTGAAATTGAGAGTGCCGGAGTTGACGAACTCGTTGAGTTCCGTGCGGCGACTGGCAAACGCGCGTAACGTCAATACAGAGTAGCACAGTGACACTGAGCTGGTTGCTAATGGCCACATGTAAAAAATCGGATACGCGGGCCAGACGTTGTATATTGGTATATAGCATCCTAACTCTTCAAAAATATCGTAGCGGTTGCCTTGGACGATGTAAGCTGAAAGTGAGGTTAAGAAAATTAGAGGGTTTAAAGAGAAGATGATCGCACCAAGTGCCAAGACGAGTAAAGGAAGACCTAAAGAAACAAGGAGGTCCTGGATGAAGTACTTCATTTTCTCCTTCTGATTGGCGATTTCAATTCTGGTGGCCAAATACAGGCGTCGTTGGATGCAAAGATCACACGCTGGAATAGCTATTGAGTTTCCCAAAATAACTCGTCCGGCTAGTGGCGGTCCACACAGTCAATCAGGCAAGCAGGAATGTGAGGCAAAATTAACACACCAATGTCGCACCATACTGGCGCTTTGTCGATCGCGTTATTGTGCCAGATGATCGAATTGGCGAACATGATGAAGCCACTTGTGGCCGTCCAAATGATGTACATTGATGTACCCGCATTCCTCAATTGCCAATGCAATGGCAGCGGGACAAGCAGGAGAATAAAACATATAAACGAAATGATTGGATAGAGCGGGTATGTCGGCTCCATGCGTTCACTCCTCGTGTGATAGAAAGGGTGAAGGCGACGACTCGTAGATAACGTTGCTCCACAGCTTGGGTGGATCTAAATATGTAGACGCGAACATACCGAGGTGGTCAATATGATGCAATGTGATGTCCCTGGTCTGAATGGAGAACAAGTGTTTTACGCTGCAACAAAGGCTTCTGCTCTGGGTGGTGATACATGTGGACCCACAGCAGTGACAGTACCAGCCAGCCCGATCTTTGAAGTTGGGTTTCAGAAAATTGCTGGCCTGTTAAACATGTTGATTGTCGGGTGGTTGACTGGTTCCACAAAGGAGAAGCAGCTTTGGCATGTTACGGGTGTGAGTATACGACTGTACGCCGTCCAGGTCCCATTTTGTACAGTCATTTGAAACATGTTACGGTGCATCAGCTGAGAACCATATCATTGATGGAGTAAAATCCAATGGTGCGACTTACAACGTCTGGTCTGAAACGAGAACAAGCTACGTGGTTGGAACAAAGGTTGCCATTTTTGGCTGTTCTACATTTGGACCACATCCCAAAATAGCTGGGCTGCAAACCCATCCAGCAACTTCCACGACTGAAGCTCCTCTATGCACGGTTGACATTCTCGTTGGTGCAGCACCTTCAAGCTCTCGGGTCCCGCAATGACTGGTCATGGAAAGGAGCATAAAGCGAAAAGGAAACCTTCGCCTACCAAGCCTTCAACGTCTGGCAATCCGCGACGCGACGCGTTTGCGGATGACATCGATAACGCGGATGGATGGACGTCAACGGCAGCCCTCCTGTGTAGCATTTTTGAGCTCCCCGGTGCGTTTTCCAATTCATTTTCCCTCTGGTTATGTACTGAATATCCGTCTCTTTAAATTTGTGGCCTCCTTAGACTTGTCCACGCGAAGTGGATTGAAAAAGGTTCACAAGAATTTCCTGGAGATCTATAAACGCCTTGACAATGCTTACACGCGTAATATTGAAAATGATCGTATCGTTGGGGGAATTGTTGGTATTTATGCGAAGATGTGTGCGGATTCACTGTTGAGGGATCGTCTCTTCAAGCAAGGTACGAACTATACCAACTCGTCACATTACATTGATAAAGAAATGTCACCGTAAGATTTTTTATCCAAGATTTTCCCACTGCTGGACAGGCCGTCGTGCTGCTATGTTGTTCTTGAAGCACTTTGCAACGTAACCCACCATGGAGGAGCCGAAGTTCGCCTGGCGATCGCGAAGAAAGCATCACCATTAATCCGTCTGTTGGAGGAGCAACCAAACAATACGGAGACATGCGAACTCGCCATCGTCGTACTTTCGCATGTAGGCCTGGCAGTCGTCAACAATGAGGCACCGCCAGACCCGAAACTGAAGAAAGCTCTGGAGATCCCCGCGTTGTTACGCGTTATGGTCGACCAGCTGAAGAAACCAACGGCAACGCGTCATCTAATCGGTCACGCATTCGCCTTCATCACAGGCGCAGCACAACACTGTAGCGAGGAGATGTTCGCGTGTCCGTTAGTGGTCGACCTTCTCGTGGCCTCCCTCCGCAGTGAAGATATGAGGACGCGATGTGCTGCTTTCGCTGGGATAACGGATCTATGCATCGCACGGTGCGAAGAGGATTGCATGCTGTCCGACCCGCGCGTGCGTCTCGCAGCCCTTCAGCGCGGCTTCCCTCCACACCTCGACCGAGCCCTAATGGCGTACGGTCCTGAGCGCATCGACACCACAATCTGGTTGAATGTCTCAGCTCAATACCAAAAGGCGATGATGCGAGTTGCCCAAGATCGCGATATGTATACTCTTGGCCAGACGCTTGCGCAGCTTATCCCGAAGGTGGAACATTCTATTGGTGCTGGCGCTTATCAGACACAGGATCCACGCACGGGGAAGTTCGAGATAGATGACATGGGGATGCCATTTAAGACATGGGGTGACGCATTGCCTATGTGCGCAGAGTCTATTCGGACGACACATCCAGACGAAGCTGATATGCTCGACTGCAAATACCTCGTCACGCAGGGTCGCCAACCAGACGCTCATATAATCGCGCTGCGGGCTATTAAGCGCAGTCCACTCAATGGCTTCTTCTACTACATATGTTCTCTTACTGGCGATGAAGCTGACGGGCTTCGAATGGCGAAGAAAGGTTTGAAATGTCCACACTTGACGAATTACGTTCGCTTTGGGTTGCTATATCGCGCTGTGGAGCATGCTGGCTTGATGGGGATCAGGACTTTACAAGGCTCTATGGGAGACAGAAATAAGTGGGTTGAGGGATCAGCGTTCGTGAAAAGCGCATGGGAGGACGCGAAGCTCTTCGCCGAGAAAGCACCGCCGGACACTCGGAACATGAAGAATGCGCTGTATTGGTACAATCTGCTCTCCTTTGTTCTTCACGGGTTTGAGATTAGTGCCGATTTGCACGAGCTGGAGGTTTGCTTTTCGCTCTGGATTTTAACGCTTTCGACATGTTGACGATAATTATCACAGTTTGGGATCGGCGCGTTGCAGATCGCGGATGATATTACTGTATTTTTTTCAGAAAAGCAGCCCTCGAAAACGCGGATGCGACTCTCGCACGAACTGGTAATGAAGCGTATGGCGTCTGCAGCGAAAGACTGGGACAAAATTGTAGAACACTGTGCCACGCAGACACTGCCCGGGGATGCTGACGCAACCTCGACGCAGAACACCAAGCTCGAGGATAATCTTGCCGCTTGGTTGGATGAAATGCATCTCGACGGTGATGATGGGGAGGATTCGTCTCATGATCACTGCCTTCACGGGCAAGGCCATGGAAGTGACCAGCAGGAGCGCATAACGAAAGTTGATAACAACGATCTCGAGCTGTATAGATGTTCGTGGTGTCGCAATCCGAGCGCTGCTTTGAAGAAGTGCAGTAGTTGTGGACGTGCGAGGTAAGTACAACCCGCACCGTCTTGTCTGTTCTTCGAAATCTCACCTATGTTTATCACTCAGGTATTGTGACGGCGGTTGCCAGAAGGCGCACTGGAAAAAGCATAAGCGGTTTTGCAAGGCAACGTAAAAGAATATATCACTTGTATCGAATAAATGATTTATTGCAGACATTTGAAATTGTACGTTCATCAGGAGAATTTCGTGGTTTAAGGCTGCGGACACGGTAGATGAACCAAGCCAGATTTACCGATCTTCAGCGCCACGAAAGAGAGGCCGTTTATTCGTCAGTATTGTTGAGCAAGGCCAAGGCATCAAGACGAGGTCCACGTTATTCTCAACTGTTGTTCTGAGTCTTGCCGATCAAAAAAAAATTGTGGCAGTGTCCATCACGTACAACTTGACTGACTTTCCACTCTCACGTACAGTCTCGGTTTGTCCTTGATATTGCCTTCGTTGAACAACCTCATTTGTCGAGAACGCGCAGTTTGGGAAGGGTTGGGAAGTCGGAATGTTTTGCCTGGCATGGCGAACTCCGCTTACGCGAGGCAGTCGAAGGTTGCCAGTGCCACTCTAGGCTATCGAGCACCACCATCGTTCAACGGTCACGCACCAACAGCAATCCACAATGCCGGGTCCTGGAGTAAAGAATAAGTCAAAGACAAAACCGAAGTCAAAGAAAATTGCAGGACCTGGTACATCAACGTCTAGCGACGCGTCTCGACCACGAGATGCGTTCGTAGACGACATCGATAACGCGGATGGATGGGCATCAGCAGTGGCTATCTTGTGCAATATTTTTGAGCTTCCTGGTTCGTTTATTCCATTAACCAACTCTTTCGAATGGATGGATGTTATTAGGCTAATTCTTCCTACGTTTAGATTTGACAACGCGCAGTGGGCTGAAAAAGATACACAAGAACTTCACGGAGATATACAAACGCCTCGACGACGCGTACACCCGTAATATCAACAACGATCGCATTGCTGGTGGGATTGTTGGCATTTATTCCAAAATGTCAGCAGATTCGATCTTGAGAAATCGTCTTTTTAGTGAAGGTACGCAAAACCTGCGACTTATCCTTGACTGGAAGTCACGTAACACGAAATATTGATGAAACAGATTTTCTTTCGAAGATATTTCCGTTACTGGACAGACCGTCGTGCTGCCGCGTTGTCCTTCGAGCGCTGTGTAACGTAACTCACAGCGGAGGGCGTGATGTCCGCATAGCAATCGCAAGGAAGGCCTCTACACTTACACGCCTTTTGGAGGAACAGCCTAACGATCCCATCATTTCCGAACTGTCAATGGTCGTTCTCTCTCATGCTGCCCGTTCCGCAATTACGGATGATCAACCACCAGACGCCAAATTGAGGAGGGTTTTAGATATTCCCAATCTCCTCCGCCTGACCATCACACTGCTGAAGAAGCCGACAGCCTCAACGCTTCTCGCGGATCATGCCTTGTCTTTCCTCTCCGGCGCGACACTACATTTCAGTTCAGAGATGTTCGCCTACCAGCCCTCCGTCGATTTCCTCGTTGCAAATCTACGTAGTTCAGACATTGCAAATCGATGCACCGCTCTCTCCGGTCTTTTGCGTCTTGGCCAGTCGCGTGCGGAGCCAGACCATATGAACCTTGATCCGCAGGCACAGATAGCTGCCATACGGCGCGGTTTTCCTCCCCATCTTAGTGAGGTACTCATGATGCACGGTCCGGAGCGCGTCGACACATATATTATCCTCAGAGGTCAGACGGAATATCAAAAGGCGATGATGCGCGTTGCGCAGGATCACGATCTGGCAAATCTGGGTCTGACCCTTACCCGGCTCATCGTTCGCACAGAATATTCCGTCGCGGAAGGGATGTTCCAATCTCAGAACCCTCGCACGGGGAAAATGGAGACTATCGATGTGGGATTACCTTTCAAGATGTGGATCGACGCGTTACCTATGTGCGCTGACGCTGTTCGTGCTAAATACCCCGACGACGCGGATATCCTTGACTGCAAATACCTTGTCATGAAAGCTCGTCAACCCGAAGCTGGTATCATTGCCGACTGTGCCATTAAGCGCAATCCACATGTCGGATTCTTCTACTACATACTCTCGCTTTGTGCAGATCACACTTTGGGCTTGCGCATGGCGAAGAAAGGCCTGAAGTGTCCGAACCTGACAGGATATGTGAGGTTTGGTTTGATGTATCGCGCTGCGGAGCATGCTGGCTTGATGGGACTCGACGTCTTGCAAGAAGCCGAGGGCGGGAGACATAAGTGGGATGAAGGAATTGCATTCGTGACAAGTGCTTTGGAGGATGCCAAGACTTATATCAACGAAGCCTCACCGGATACACGCAACATGAAAACAGCATTGTACTGGTACAACTTGTTTTCGCTAATTGTCAAAGGTTCCGAGATCAGTGCAGATTTACAGGAATTGGAGGTCCGTATCTCTTTTCCTATTCCTTCTTCGGTTTAGATGAATTGACGACCTCTCGCGCGTCCATAGGATTCGCTCCAGAAATTGAAAACCGCGGATGAACTGACCGTATTCCTAACATCCAAAAAACCAGCCAAAACCGTGTTCCGACTCACACATCAGGTTGTTATCGAGCGTATGGCCGCCGCGGCGAAAGAATGGGACGAGATCGTGGCGAGATGTGCCATAACCGCTCCTCGCCAAGCACTTCCAACCGATCAAGCGGAAGATCACCTTGCGGCGTGGCTAGACGAAATGCATTTAGATGATCATACGGATGATGGACCCGAGTGCACGACACATCCAAAGATCAATACAAACAAGGTAGAACTGTATAAATGCTCGTGGTGCAGCAATCCCAGCGCCATTTTGAAGAAGTGCAGCCTTTGTGGACGTGCGAGGTAGGTTTTCAGCTTGATCTTGCCTTTCGTTCTCCAGCAGGTGCAAACTCATACCTCCGTGTAGATATTGCGACTCCAGTTGCCAGAAGTCCCACTGGAACGAGCATAAACACGCATGTAAGGCGGTATAATTATCCAACTCCCATTCACCATATTTTTGGGAATCTTTAGCGTAGTGATTTTCTAACCTAACCACCTTATCACTATCGAATATCTAGTTGACTGAACGCACAAATAATAACGCTGTAGAGTCTGCGTAGTTCTGTTCCTCTTATTCCTTGTCAGGCGTCGAACTCTTTTGAGTGTGGTCATTTCGCCACCCATGCCTTGTTTGAACGTTCACGGCATGATCCAAGGCGAAATTCCAATTCAGACCGCTTTGTCTTCTCACATATACTCAAGTAGTACCTTTCATCCCAGTTCAGAGATTTTATCTTGCCAGACTGAAAAGCTGTGGAGGCTGAAAATGGATTAAAAAACATGCATCGTATGATTGGGATGTACATGGCATGCTAGCGTGTTTTTGAATAGTGTGGAAGTGGAATACATCATGGGTAAACATCACTCACAAATCCTATTAATGACGTGTCAACACAATCTCAGTAGGGGAAAGCTTAGCAGACCGTCACAAGTTATACATATCATCCTCTTTTGCGCTTCGCGGACTTCGCCTCGTCGAATAGCTCCTCCTTCCTCTGCCCTACCCGATCTAAGAATTCTACCTTCTCAATGAAGCCACCCCCTCGCCTGTTCGCCTCTAATTCGTCCTTTATCCCTGTCTCTGCCTCCGCTTCAACGTGCGCACGCCAGTCCATGGCTGATTTGTCCAAGGTGCTCAATTTCTTAGGCTTCGATGATGAAGGAAGGGCAGCGAGCGAAGTCTTAGGTTTCCTAGGCCCAGGTCGTTTTGGAGGAGGAGCAGGGAGGTTTTGAGGACCTGGCGTATATGTAGATGCAGCCATATTTTGCGGGGTTTGTTCTGAATCTGGAGGTTCCGAAGCCTCGCCGGACGTCGACTGAACGGGGATACGGGTTATACTGTGACCTTCTGCTTGTCTTTCGTGAATTGCCCATTTCCTCGCATCGTCGGAATCCTCGGCGACTTCCACTAATTCCCTGCACGAATTTTGCTCTCGTTCATCAGGATTCTCAACATAAGTAGAGTACGAGAATATTTCTTACACGACATCCTCTCCGGCGAATCGATATCGCTTCTCAATTTTAACCATTTTCGGTGGTGCAAGTTCAGATTTAGGCGGTGGCGGAGTAGAGACAGAAGCTTGAAAGTCTGCCCAGAGTGCAGCTCGAGCTCTATATTCGGTATGCTATAACGCGCCAACCGGGAAGAAATTGGTCAATTTACGCACTGTTTCTGAGCAGCGATCATTTCTTCCGACAGATCTGGAGATTTCGTCCGATTTCGCTTGGATTCGCGTTCATCATCAGACGATTCTGAGTGCGAGTCTGTGGTTACGAATACAGTCAGTTTCTTCACCAATTTCTTGTAAATTTGTTAAGAGATACTACCGGCATCATCTGGCACGAAGTCGGGATCATTTTCAGAATCTGAGTCCGCGACTTCTGGCATCTTGGCCGCCTCCGTCGACTGTTGCTCGGTACCTAGTCTCGTACCCAGACGTTGTAGGACCCTTAGCACTGCCGTTCCCAATAAGGCAGGAGATAAAAAACCTGCACAAAGGACCTCTCTGCAGCGTTCTTACGCGTTTCCTTTTTAGGACAGACGAGGTCCTGAGCGCAGCGAGTCATCAGCGTTTGGGTACGAGACTACTCGGTACCCTTCGGAGATCTTCGGAAATCGTGACTGTAACAAACCACGTGCAGGCCTGTCACACGTCACTACACGCGTCTTTTCTTCCGATATCCTCGATCTTCGTCCGAGCCCAAATGACAATCCCACGTAAGTGAAGTAACATACCTGGATACTTACATAACATACAATTGCTATCTTTCAATGGACAGTATTTTTTCTGGCGCTTCGGCATCAAATCTCACCTTGTGTGCGACTGTAGGTCCCAGTTTCTGATCAAAATAGCCCCTTATTCGCATCCACCCCCATCCATTCCATGCCTGCACCACCTTGAAACCCAAAGATTTACATCCTCTCCGAGCCAGGTCCAAATACCATCAAGTGCCGTACTCTCTATTTAACTGACAATAACATCGTAGTACTCGGAAGAACTGCATTTCATACCCTCAGCGCCTCTCTCATGCACGGTGCACACAATAAGACACTCGTCCCGTCGAACAAAAGAACCTCATTACATTCTACAATATCTTCCGCTCTTCACATGCGCAAGTTGCTTCGTGGTCTTCGTAATGTTCCTCAACGTTTTACTGCACGCTGTCAGCACACACAATAGATGGCACTTGACGTTCCAACACGACATCCCAGTTCACCGCGTTCTCAACCATCATCGAACCTGAAGATGGGTTCCATACCATTTTGGCGCTACTCCCAGCATTGTCTGTGTCCACCATGGGGTTCATTTTTGACGGAAACTGGTCACTCCATTCCTCGCGACCCTCTGGTATACTGGCGTTTGGACACGCATCAAGCTCTCCATACCACTCGCTTGACGATCAATTCGATGCGGAAGAACAGACAGCATTGAATTGCATTCCAATCTCTACTCTGTGCAAACGATCGACATGGACGATCATTTTACACCTCCATTCCTCATTGCCAACTCTCCTGAACATTCTATCGCCGACAAAATCAACGTTACCAGGGGAAATTACTTCCATACCATTCCACTGCCCATTCCACGCAACATCAGTTTGGACAGTGGACAGGTTATCAACTCAAACTCACAACATAGCTCGATACAAATAAATCCCACCAATCAACCGAAAATTAATTCGCGAAAGGTTCGGTTGACCATTCTGATAACTGGGCTATTATATACCGTTTTCAAGAAAGGTTACTAAAGATAAGCTGGTATTCTAACCCTAAGATACTATGGATTTACTTGACCGTCGAAACGCCCGTCAGAAGATGTTCGGCCTGTTCAGTTGTGAGGCAGGAAGTTCAGCCACGTCATTAGGCGATTCTTGTCATTGCAACCACCATGGTCCTCTTACGTTCGGGAGAGACCACGGGGCTTGAATCGCTGCATCACCGATTTACCCTACGAGCATTCGAATCATATTTCCGTCAACGCCTCGAATGAACCTTTTGCAAAGCTCCTTGGGTTTTCGATCTTGCAAACTCTTCAAATGAACCGGTCACCTTACTAATTTTCTCAACATAAAACCAGTTCATCCCGGGTCTTCTGCGATCCAGAACGTCGCCGAAACGTCCTTTGTCCATTAGCAACAGCTCAGCTAACAGCTTATTCACGATTCGCATTTACTGACCAATAATTCGCAATGATCCATGACGAAGGGAAAGCATTAAAGGTCGCCAACTCCATTCTGTCATATCACCTGCATTGGATGGTACTCCTTGTACACTATCTTGCTGTTTTAAAAGATACTCGATTGCGTCGAAACTATCGGCACACCATCTTCTGGCGTTAAAATTCAGAGTCCCACTTTACTATAAGCCGTTGTCTTGGTCATTTTATGGCTATATTTCCACAAAATCGAGCACTGCGGCAATAAATAAGCACACCAAGAATTTTTGAATCATGCGGGACTTCGTTGCTCAGATCTGTTACCCGCGCACTCTGACAACTTTCCTCTTCCCTTTCCCACCAGCTCCCGCTCCTCCCACCTGTCCCGGCGCTGCTGGACCATCCGCCGCACTCATCCCGGCCTTCACAGTGTCTATCAACACGCCAGTTTGCAACGCAGGCGAATACGGCGAGACCCGGCTTGCGAACGTCGGGTGGGGTTCGGGTGGGATGGGCATCTGGCAGCGGGCTGGCGCTTGCGATTTTGCGGCGGAAGATGTCTTTGATTTAGAGGCTTGCTTGCCCTTCCCGGCGGAGGATGATTTGGAGGGCGGAGGGCGGTCGGGTGGGGTTGGGAATGTGAAGGGTTCTTTTGGTATCAGCTCAGGTTTGGTCGATTGGATGTGGAATCCGACAGCTTCTAACAGCTGCTTCTCTAGATTTTTACACATCACGTCAGGTCACTTGCATGGCATAGATGGGACGAAATACGCACTAGTCTTTATTCGCGGGTTGACTAGTCTCCCATCCTTCTTCCACTGCACCCGCACGCGTCCCGGATTTTCCCAGTCACTCGGATGGCATTTTTGTACTTCGTGCAGGGTGCTGAGACCGAGCCTGCTCGTCGCGTCAGCGATGTCCTTGCTGAGCGGCCACCACACAGCCTTGGTCCGCGCGACTCGTCGTGAACCCGTTCCGAAAGAACGCTTGGCGTCGATGTAAATGGGGTAAATGCACGTCCAGCTGAGTCCCTCTAGTAAGTTTAACGATAACAACGGTGGGATGAGAGAGTGCACTTTTTGTACGGCGTGATGTCTGATACGCTGGGCGGGGCATCTCGTGAGCCGGGTTGGTTCAGTGATGGAGATGCAGGTCCCGCTGTTGGTCCGGAGCTGCTGAAAGACGGAAAATTCATTGCATTGTCGTCGTCTGAATCCTCGACTCCGGCGTCGTCATCGTCTTCCACAGCTTCAAGGAGTGCTCCTCTTTCACCCAAGTTAGGTAGTGGTGGGTGGGTAGGGAGTGGTAAATCCGTATCATCGTCAAATTCCTCGATTATCGCCGCTCGTCGAGACATCGTGAACGATCGCAGTTGACTGCAAATAAGGCTTGCTGAGGCTGATGTGGCTGAACTGTCCCACGCCTCTTCAACCACAACCACCATGCAATTACCACCATCATTGTGAGCTCTCCTTTAACTTGGCGCGGATTGAGAAAATGGCTGAGGCTATGTTGTTTGCAACAGGATAATATTGACTGCATTGCTTTTGGACGTTTCGTTCGGTCAACACACAATTCCACACCATGGACATAGGCAGCATCAGAATCAAACCGTCCAGGACGAGGTCACCTGCCATCCATTTGGTATATGCGAACCGTGTCCGGATACCTCAGTTCGTTATCCTGACTATCGTTTACCCAAGCGCAGACCTGACCCGGTCTCACCCGTAGCTCCAAGAACCATTCTGCCAACCCTTTGGCAACCGCCGCCTGCTGCACTGCACACCAACTTCCATGGCGCATAATCCAGATCATTCGGACCGACCATCAAGGATTCCGGAAAAAACAAATGAAATGGGCGGATCGTCCCTGGCATGGGAGTCCTGCGGCCGCATTGTCGCGAAAGAACGCGCGGATTTCTGGGAGTTCGTGCTGAGCAACGTTCTGTTTGCAGGGATCGCGCTGGCGGTCTTTTTTGTCAGGTCGAAGCGCATGGCTGCCATGCAGGCTCGGAACCTGGCAGCGAGGATCGGATTGGTCTCAGGTCGCGGTGATGGCTCATAACGCCTGTGATGAGTCGCTGGTGACCGCAAGGTATCCTCGTCCGACCCCAACCTTTGCGTAATGTCATTGATACTCGGTAAGTTCCCGAGCACTTCGACTAAACATTTTCATGTCATCGTGCATCCGCAGTCTGCGCGTGCCGCAAACGTCCTTTCGAGCCATCCCAAAGTTGCCATGGCAATAACATTACGTTGGGATCATTACGAATTTCACCATAACCACGCTCACGACCAAGTCTAAAGCTTAACACATTGTAGAACCATTCACTTCGTTGAAAGTATGAAAACGATATAAAGACATCAAACCTATTATGACGCGACATTACGTTGGTTGCTTACGGTTGTTCGTCACCACTTGCCGATAGGTGGACATTCAAGCTCCCTCCTGAAGGGTCCACGGGCTTCGTATCGCAGCCCGGAATACATGGGTAACGGATGCATCCCCCATTGGCTCGGAGAGTGTCCTTCGTCCGATGGTTCCTCACCGTCACTCCGTCTGAATTCCTCTTTCACATAAGATATTCCCAGGTCCCCGTACCCTTGCGAGTCGCCCTCCCAGTATGTCTTCCTCCCCCACATATGATATTCCCATGTCCCCCGCACCCTTGCGAGTCTTCCTCCCGGTATGTCTTCCTCAACCACGGAGGCAGTCAGCCAAAGTGCAAATACGCGAACGCCACCCAGACTGGAACGATTACCCAGGCGATTCGCCAGTTATCTTTATCCACCGCTTCGCTTCGCCTTCCCTGAGTTGAAAGGACCGTCACAGTATCTTCGGGCTCGGAGGCAGTTGTATAGCCGTGGTTCTCATCGAGATGCTCCACGCTCGTCCGTATGCAGAATATGGAGGTGGTGGAACTCATAACCGGCTGCACCAGTTTCAGAGTCGACTTTATCCACAGAAGATACCCCCGAATTGACTCAGTGGTCGTCCACGAGGAATTCGTGGTTCAAAATGGCCAACGAGCTACCCGCCACGAGCAGCAACTTTCTCTTTCTGCTGTAAGTCTTCGGGATTAACAATTAATTGGAAATATCGGCATTCAGACGTCTTTACTTAGATATGGTGATAGCTGTCTCTCCTTGGCGTCCTTAGGTACTGTGCCTTCTGATCTGGTGCTTGTAACGGGAAGCACTAACGGCGAACGAAGTCGTATTGTACTTCGACCACCTCATAACGTTTTCTGACGAGGTGGAGTATTTCTGGAATAGAAGGACGAGCTTGACGAGCGTGCTGTTTTTGTGGAACCGCTATTTTGCACTCGCGTCCAGGATTCCGCGGTTTGTACAGTTATTCACAACGTTTAGCGATCAAGTCAGTAAAACTTTTCTGTAAAATATCCTTCGATAACTTATGCTACGTGTAGAGGTCTGATCCATTCGTTCGACATTGGAGGCCGCCTAATCTGATGGTTTCTTGCTGAGAAGCTGTAGACGTTTCTACGTGTATCGATTTTCATTTCTTGTTGTAACACAACTCAATGTTGGAGGTAACTATTTTATTCTATTAAAGCCTCTATTTCTGACAAGAATATCTAGCCCTCATGATCCTTAAAACGTTTCTATTATATCACCGCAGCAAGCGGATCCTATTTTCCCTGATATTTTTGGGAGTTTGCGCACTGGGCCTATCGTTCGTGAGTTCTACTGTCACCGACATTTTGGTCCTCCAACCGACATTCACACTTACTTCTAGTGGGCAGCTACGGGCGAAATCGGCGCTATTGGCCGGCTGCACGACCTGCGTCTTAGTGAAGGATGCAGCGTTACATTTTCGTTGGAGGCGTGCGTGGCTGATTAATGTCATGTTGGCTCCTATACTGATACGCTGGCCAACTATAGTGCCCATCGTTCGTCCGCGTTATCTTATTTTTCACTCGATGCTCAAACGGCGGTGCTATAACAGGGTTCACTGCGCTATTCGTCTTCTTATTTTTTTGTGACTCGGTCATATTCACGCTCACACTGTATAAGACGGTGAAATTGTGGAATGGCCAGGGGACGGCATTGTGTCATGTACTACTGTATGATGGTAAGTCTGTATTCCATAATACTCGATGCGATGCCCGAGGCTCAGGTGTTTTCAGGAATAATGTATTATGCGTGAGTACCATCGAGTTCCTTTGGCGACTACCATTGACTGTGCCAATTCCACAGATCGTTGTCTGCGTTGAATATATGGAATGGCGCTACATTTACTGTTCGTGATCTCACCTTCAGGCAGTGTGGCAATTTTTGCTGACTACTGACGTTTATTTAGATGTCGAGCGTACGTATGTTACGAACCTCAACGCCGCAATGTTCATTTAGTCCACAATCGATAGTCACCACTCCGTGGACAAACCATATCACTCTCACACATGTAAGGGTCGACCTTAACCCCCCGTCATCGTAAACCTTAACGCTGAATAGTTTATCGGTCATTTTGGTTTCGAGACTCGTCATTCATCTACGAAAACCCTTACGAAAGCCAGAGATATATTATGCTGAAGATAGTGGCACACTCTCGGACACGATTCCGATCTCAACGATTGTTGACGTCGGCCCTATTCATATTTCCAAAGTAACCAAGCAGTTTCAGGTCGATGTGCGCAATTTCGTTTAGAGAATGTTGCAATGACGGGCCACTGAAGTAATTCAGTCATGGCAATCTTTCTCCTCGGGGATGGCTCGCAACTTGGCAGTGATGAATGGCTGTCCCATGTCGGGGTGATGGCTAACTTGAGAGCCAAAACGCTGCCAACACATCCTTAAACTCAAACCTGTGCCTGTGCCTTTGATACTCTACTGGCGTCTTGGTAGGGGACTTCTACAACTACGGTTGCGTCGCATCTGAGACTGGCATCCCACGAATTTCCTTTTCCCGCGATTCCCAGACATCGTCAAGGCAATAATACGACCTTCTGGTCATTTGTGTCAAGTACGACAATAAATGCCTATTATCAACTCTAATGCGTAACGATTTGTCAACCACGACCGACGAAACTCGACACAATAGACCCTGTTCAACGTTGTGGGCGGAAAAAATGCATGTGCCGGTTTTAATTAGCGGATATACGCTCGGGGCCCCTCCCTGACGGCCCTGTCCAGGCTCAATTTTCTGCGCTTTGCATCGCGAAATACCACAAGCAGTGTGGAACCTACTGGTGAGGGTGCACCAGCCTTCTGCGCCGGAAATGCTTCATGTCAAGAAAGGTGGGCAAGGCCCGATTTATCCTGCAGACGATGTCATTGCGTCGGCACCATGCTAATAAGCTCCAGAAATAATCTTTTCGTCATGCTATAGACATACTTTGTCTGGTATGAGATGAGTTAACTGCACGATTGATCGCCACCAAGGGTACATGTTACTGATCGAACCTGCATCATTGCTTCTCCCTGGGGTTAAAAATAACTTTTGACATCTTCGGGATGTGGTTCTTCGCCGTGGTCTATCATGGTCGCATTTATACCGGGCGAAGATTGTTTTCGAAGCCAGTGTCTTTCTCTGGAACCAGCCGGCTCCGTTCAAAACCTCTACGCTGAAGTTGAGCCCGTTGTCGTCCACGTGTTATATCTTCTTTGAACGGCCAATATGTCATCTGCCTCATCCTTCATTACTCGTCTGTATGGTATTTCGTCAACGATCGATCAAAAAGCATCGGCGTCTGAACCGTCTCCAATAGGATTCCATATAACTTCCATGCCTTGGCGTGCTTAGGTATGAAAATTCCACTGTCGTGTCTGACTGATAAGCAATGAATGTACACTAGTTGTCTTATATTTCGACCATCTCATAACTTTCCCCGAGGAGGTTGAATATTTCTGGAATGCAAAAAGAAGGTTTACGACTGTGCTCTTTTTGTGGAATCGATACTTTGCTCTTCTGGCGAATATTCCACGTTTTGCACAGTTATTCGCCAGTCTTAGTGACCAGGTCAGGAATATAACTTCTCAAACCGTGCTTCCTTCCCCTGACCTCTGACATACATAGAGGTTAGATTATTTCCGCTTTTTTAAGCCAGCCATCCTGTTGATTATTTGTCGCAAAGTTGCAGATGGTTTTATATGTATCGATTTTCATACCTTTTTGTCACAGGGGTCAACGTCGGAGGTAAATAACTTCTAACTCGTATCTGTACATATGATGATGCCATTTTCGAAGTCCTCATGATCCTTAAAACATATCTGCTGTACCACCGTGACAAATGGATCCTGTCATTCCTCGTATTTTTGGCACTTTGCGCGGTGGGTTTGTCGCTTGTAAGTTCTCTGGTTAACGTCTTCCCGATTCGTTGACATTTACAAATATTTTTAGTGGGCAGTCACGGGTGACATTGGCACCATGGGCCGCCTAACAAGTGTGCGACTTATTATAGGATGCCATGTTGAATTTTCTTCGGATACGTACGGGGTTTTTATTAATATTTGTTTTTCTCTGTCGCTCACAAAATCAAATGGTCGACCAGTGCTCGTCGTGAGTTTGAATAATCTTTCTCACGACATCAATGTTCAGACCGCATAACGGTGTACCAGGGTTCGCAATGCTATGGTGTTTTCTGTTCGGCGGAGACACTGCTATATTCGCGCTCACGCTGTACAAGACAATAAAGTTACGGGAGGGTCATGGAAAGAAATTGTCATATGTATTGCTAAATGATGGTGGGTCTTGATTTATTTATGCATTTTCCGGGGTTGAAGTGCCACACAGGGATTTTGTATTATGGGTATGTTCCACCTTGTGCCATTATGGTGACATTACACCCATTGACCACGCCGTTGCGTAGTTTATTGTCCGTATTGAATATATGGAATGGCGTTACGTTTCTTGTTCGTCATCTCTCCTTCATAAGCAAATTCGTTTGCATCCTCAAGTGACAATGACCACTTGTTTCAGGTCGACGACGTACGTCATAAGCCTACAGCAAAGGGCTTTTCTTAATCCGTACATTCGCTAGCCTCTAGTTCATGGACTAAACACATCACTCGCCCACGTGTAAGAATCTCCATGTGCTACCTTTGTCATTAAATTTATTTTTGACTAGTTTATCGGTCATTTTGATTTCGAGGCTCATGATTCACCTACGAACGTCCGCGGTCGAGGCGTATCAAGATGAAAATAACTACACACTGTCCGAATCCATTCCGATCACAACGATTGTTGATCATGACATGGGTCCCATTCCCATGGCAAGATAGCGAAATTTCAGACCGCCGAATGTATTAACGTTATTTCAAGAATTGCATCCTATACCGTTACTGGCCCATATTGCAATCAGAATGATCCCGTCGTTCATGCTGGTATATATATGCAAATATTTCTGATGTCTCAAATACTGCGGTCCTTTATCACAATGGGAAGTATACTCTTCTTCAACACAAACCGGTCCTCTAATTTCCTCTCCCAATCCTTGGGGTCATACTCATCAATGAGGCGCATCTCGAAACGCTGTACCAACAGGCTAACAATCATACGCATTTCGACCTGCGCAAGATTCTTGCCGACGCAATTGGCTGGACCGACGGAAAATGGTATGAATGCCGAATGGTCCGTGACGAGAGGGACTTTCTCGTGTTTCACATTCGCCTTGGAAGGATCTTCGACAAGCGTTCCGGATGGAAATAACCATCGGTCGGGCCAGAACATGTCCGGAGCTGGCGAGAAGTAACGTTTGTCACGGTGCAGGCTGTATGTTGGTACGATCAACGCTGTTCCTCCTGGAACATAACTACGAGGGTTTGTCAACAGTGGAACTTCTCGCAGAGATTATATTCGACGTACTGCTCCCCAATCATCTTACCGCCACTGCCTCGCGGGGTGGCTCGTTGTGTTCCGTTGACGACCGCAGGTGATAGTCGCAGCGCTTCATTTCTAAAAGGGGATGAACAGGCGGAGGTTTCATCCGCATGGTTTGAATGCCGGTGAAATCTACTCACATGGTAGCGTTTAGGATGGGTATTTCGGCGAGTTTGGCGGCATCGAATGGGTTTCCTTCCCCAGGTGGAAAGATGGTATCCACTTCCTTACGGAGACGAGCGTAGTGGGAGGGATTGGTCAAGACACCATAGAACAAGTTACTCATTACGGTCGCCGTGGTGTCCGAGCCTGCAACAATTGCTAAGATTGCGTCAGAGACGATCTCGGAGAACGGTGGAGGGATAGGTTCGAGACCATCTTCATCGATCTGAAATTGTCGGCCATTTAATGTGGTATCAAATTGTTATAAGAAACGCACGATGTGATGGAACATGTCTTTGACATGCGATCCTTGCTCTTTCCTTGCTGTAACGCGGCGCAGTCCAAATGACCGAAGGGCGATTGTGTCCTTCGTGAAAATGTTCATTTGCATGAGATATCGACAGGCCCACGGGATGTGATGGATCAATGACGCATTCCTGCGAAGTTATCGTGATTAATCCGTTGAGCCAGATTCTGCCTGTTCCACTTACCCTATGCCTTCCTCCATCACTTTCCAGAGACCGTCTTTATCATCCTCTTGCATTAGCTCAAACCCACCACCGAATCTGTTGTGTCATGTCTCAACCTTGAAAGAAGTGCATTATCCGTTATGAATTTAGACGTACGCCATGTCCCCCATGAAATCAAACCTGCCTCAATGTTACTAAATTGTGTCACTGACTTCAATTGGAAAACGTACGTGAAAAAGCTGAGCCATTTGGCGATGTCAACCGTTTCTTTGTTTTTCGCGCGTTTCTCTAACTGCTCAACAAGCTGCAATGCTCGCCTCGAAATAGTTGGTTCATATTCCTTCACACTCGCGGATGTGAAGGCGCGGTTCCACCGATTTCTGCGTCGCTTGTGATCCTGAATGTCGCGTGTGCCTATTAAGGATGGGTTCCAATCAGGATGTCTCCGCCCATCCCACACTGGTTTGAAGCTAGATCAGCAAGGCGAACAGGGTCTCCTGAAATGATCTCACTTGGTCCTTTCGGCAATCCGTCATTTCCCATTATCGGTGCTATGGCGCCAGCATCGAGGAATGACAGTTCGTTCGGCGCTGGAACGGGGATGGTCATGAGCGGTCTTCCCCAAATAAATAAGATATTGTAAGATGGTCTTACAGATTCGAACACATGGGCCGAATTTTTCATGCAAACGCTTAAAATACTCATGCTGTTTGCCGGTTGAAGCAATCCAAACCGACCAGAATTTCGACAACTTGGCAGGTAGAGGGCCGGGATAGCGTGATAGAGGGTGAAACGGCGAGACTCGATAAATTCCAACGGACAACAAAAGCGCAGTGTAGTACGTTGTGTACGCCACGACAAATGGCTGCCACAATGATGCGTAATGTGTGGAGAGTGTAGCAGTTGGAATGAGTGGTAGCAAGCCCAGTAGAACGACGAGAGGTCTCGGTTTATTTGGTTCAAACTTGTTGAACACTAAGTGCGAAAACTTCGTTATAAAGTTAGCTGGCCACCAAGAAAACGGAACGAGATCGCAAAAGCTCACCAACGCGCTAGTAACCGTAAACAACAGGGCATCTCTGAAGGTCAACACTGGCACTAGCGAGGAGGCCATGGTTGTAACTTGAAGACGGGTCAGCCCGTGTTACGCATTTTATGAGCAGAGGCTTCCCAGTTGGGTGACGAGCGGCTGACGTCCATATCCGAGACTGATGGGGGCTGTCCAAAAGCGACTGCCACATGGAGGTTGGCTGCGGCATCTTCCGCAGACTCTGATTCGTCTCTCCCTCAAATTTTGTATTTACAGGGTTTGTGCAGATTATCACATAGCTTGAGCTATACCGTTGTAATACATGTTTGAAAATAAATAAGCAAAATAATGAAAAGATTGATCCAACACCCTCACGCCACACTTTACGGCGATCAATTCAAGGATCGACAGAAGCATGTCAAACGAGACCCTTTCCTGAGAACGAGGGCCCTGTCTACGTTTTCTGCGCCTGAGGGTAATGTGTAGGTGCGCAGTCAGTGGAACGGCCGGGTACGAGTTGGTCAAACTCAGGCGGTTTTGGGCATGCCAACCACCCTCGGGCTTGCGATGCGGAGGAAGTCTGGTGCCTTCTTCCGGGTTACAAACATATCAACACCTGACACGGATCCGTCGAAGAATATCCTTGGAACACCACAAAACCCGTAGGTCGGATTTAGACCTCTGACCTCCCGGTGCTTAAGATAAGCCGAAACGATGAAATTATGCTTGCGTCGAACCTCGATGGCTTTCTGTCAGTCGTCATCAGGCAGAGTAATTCCGCCAACAACGCCTAATGAGATCACACTCATCCCAGCAGGTCCAAAGTTCCAAAAATTATAGCCGGAAGAGGAGCGGGAAGTCACGTAGCCGAGAAAACCCCAGTGGTTGGTCCCCAGAAAGCATTCCTATGGCTGAAGGCGTATTGCACCGTGACCTCACGCACAGGAAGATACTGTTGATATGACGATGATTAACCACGCCAGATGGCCAGACGTTGCCCAAGCGCGGATAAAATATAGAGTAGTTGAAAACATACGCGTCCGTTTCATGAGTTCGGTTACTGTTTCTCAGATGTCGGATAGACACAGCGTATCTGTATTTTGATGAGAGACCTCGTCGAAAACATCCACGTGGAATTACGGTCGCTCGTATAGCGGCTACTTGTATCCAACCTGATGAGCTATTGCATGTCGAACCTCCAGAAAGTTATGGGTTCATGGTGTTAGAAAGGTTACTCGCCATTAGTCGTGATGATCATCTAGCTTCATCTCAGTATCGTAAGAGTGTACAGCAACCAATCTTCATGATGTCACGCCATGAATGGCCTTGACGTATTCCGGGCGTTCCGGCATGGAGCTCGACATCACCCAATCAATGAGCAGCAACAACGCAGTCGCCATCCACCAAAAATGTGGTGGACACCGAAGTCACCCTGATGCGAAGAAGACTTCGCGGGTTCCGTTCGAGTAAGTATTTCAACAGCTGCACCAGATTCCGATGGAAGCAATCGAGAAAGCTCAGACGGAACCCTTTGACAGAATCGAGCGAATCACAAAGCTAACCCTTCAACCTCCCCATCCAGCTCCGAGAACCATTGGTTGGACTCTTCTTCTTGTCATGTCTCGAGGATGTGGCAAGTTTCGCAGCTCATCGACGTATACCCTGACTTGACCAGTTACTTTCATCTTGACGTCGAGCAGCCGTGGTCCTCTAATGTTGCACCAATGTTCCATTCCATTAAAAGTCCATCGGAAAGTACCCAGACATCGCGTTTGGGTATGGAATGATGTCTTTTGGTAATATGGGATGGTGTAACTCAGGTTCGACCTGTTCTTGTGCCTTGGTGGCTGGATTCGTTCCAAGCACCTACCGGAGATTATCCGATACCAGCGATTAGGGATGTTGGAGATGGAAGAGCTACACGTCGAAAAAAACCTCCCCAAGCATATCGTGAGTCATGAGGAAGCTAGGTTTCCATGATGCTGCCCGTCGCGGCAAGTGATCCTGTGATCCTGATTCTACCTGGTAAAAATAAGATCCACGACAGGCGCTCTTGCAGGGATAACAGCTCACCTGGAGCCTTTTACAGCGCGGTAGTGCGGAAAGAAAGATTCCTACCGTAAAAGCGCGGACACTTACTGTAAACCCTATGAATCAAGTTCTCAATCCGATGTTCGAGGAAAAGGAAATAGCATGTCACATGTGACCGTGATACTCATCTTAACCTAGGTGTTGAACTTGCGCCCCAAACTCTAATCCGATTTGGGAGGACCCTGGGACCCCGTTCCCATTTCCAATCGTGGCGGGCGTGGCGTGACAGGAAGCCACTCCCTTCCTCCTCCCACCACGACATGGACACACGACCCACCGACTAAACGCGACGGCGGGCGCCCGCCCGCAACTCGAAACACGCCGGAAGGTGGAAAGAGCCCGAACCCGCGCTCCCGAGAGCCCCCGACCCGGATTCGCAAGAGCAAGCGCGGTCGCGTACAACCTACGACCCCCCACGCGCGGCACAACACACCCCGCACGCGCTCACCATGCCACCGACCGACCGACACCACCAAGAAGAGACGGGCCCCGCCAACGCCCCGCCCCTTGCACCAGCAACCTCACCCACGGTGGGCTCAACCGGGCAAAGTGGGCCACCTCCCGACGCGTCAGGCGACCGCGCACGCGCCACAACGGACCCACAGGGAACAGTGGCCCCCCCGACATCTCGGCGCGGCGCGAAGATTGCCCGCCGAATATTCAGTATGGGCATTGGCGGGGGACGGAGCACGATGTCGGCGGCAGGCACATGCGAGCGCCCCGACTTTCGCGACGCGTTTGCAGTAGATAAATTATTGTAATAATACTTCCTCAATAAATTTGTTTCTCGGATATATTTTTCATGCTGAATGCTGTAGACTCGTGACCAGTCTCTTTACACCTGGAAAGTAATTCGAAAATCTTCGAGGGAGAGGACGTGAGGGGTCACGTGTCGAATAAATTCGAATTACTTTGTAAAGAGACTGGTACCACTCAATCGGAAACGAGTACAGTACCCATTTCAAACTCCGATTAGTGATGTGGCGCGCATTTCCTCTCCCTTTTGCAATGATTCGACTGAACATTGGCAACATATACGCGGCTTTGGTAGCATGTATACCATGTAGAATTATTTTAAAACTGTTCTGCTGTCTCAGGACCTCGGTAGCTCACTCGGTCGACCTTTGGCTGCTCACAAACGTGCTTACACCTTACCATACCATCGACGAGCCGATGTAGATTCCCCGGTCTTACGAGTCGTATCAAACAGGATGAGAATTTTTTTAAATCAATATATTTAAGTAAGAAAGAAGAAAGGCACGACAGAGCAGGTCATGGCGTCCGATACCCAATTTGCCGATTTGCGCACGGTTTGCGTCACCACCTGCTCGCTCCACGTACACGAAAGGCTGATAGAACTAGACTACAAGATAAAGAACTGTTAAATGTGAATCAAACGACCATTCTGAGGCCAAATGGACGCGTTAAGGAGCGGGGGATGATGATACCGACACAAGGACTCAGCGGGTAGGCGGAAACAAATGGGGAATTGGTACGCACCTAATCGCATTCTTGATGGTTCAAACAGCCTCCTAGCATCATTTCAGATCCCATGTGCGTCCTCACTGTCGTCGTTGCCGCAGTGCTCGAGGGAATGGTTGAGCGATCACTTGAACTGCGGGATAACATCGACCTGACGCGACCGCAACAGAGAACACGGTTCCACAGACATCCCAGAACACTAGGTGTACCATCCCGAGAGCGTGATGCTATAAATACGGCCAGTGAAGGCCCTGGAAGTGACTCGGAGCGCTCGTTGACCGAAGGCAACCTTCAGGCGCGAAGACAGTGCTTTGGGGTAATCCAACTTGGCGGGATGGCCTCCAAAGGTCCGCTAAAGTGACTTGGAGTCGTCTGTGGCGATATAATGACCAAAAGCAGGTGATATACTGGCTAGACATGCGACCAGATGAGGGGAGGAGGGGATGTGGCGCACTAATCGGACTTTGAAATGGGTACTGTACTCGTTTCTGATTGAGTGGTACCAGACTCTTTTTCGAGTGGTATCCTTATTTTTATTTATTTCCGGTTTCCGCTTCCGTGTCCCGTGACTCGTTTCCTCCCTCTGATTCGATACCACTCGGAAAAGAGTCTGGTTACGAGACTATGAATGCTGAGACCTGGACCAATAAACTGCAGGCCACAACATCGCAACTCGCGAGACTTAGCAGAATTGTACGACTGGATGTACCGGGGTCCACCTGCCACCTTTCCTTTTGGAGTCAGGCACGTTCCCAAAACAATTAGAGTTTGGGGCGGCAAGTTATCCAACTTCTTAACCTCGAAACCTGCCAGTGTTCCTTCAAGTTTTCATCATAAAAGAAGTGGAGAACCGTTTCAAATGCACACTGTACGGAGCGTCTCGTCACATCTCAAAGACGTCCCGCTGAGTCACATTCTCAGATGAAGAATAATTTGGTTCCTTCCCTCCTCGGGGTCGACGCTCTCAGTGCCCTGATAACCGTGTTAGAGCGCGTAAAAGCCAACGGTGGCAAGTTAAACGATGACGGCATCTGGTTTGACGCGTGAGTCAGAAGGCTGTTTACCTGCGATGCTCTGCATAATTGACTTTAAATTGTCGATTTCCACCCTTGGGTGGTATAAACTAGGCCGCCAATGGACGGACATTACGGACCTCTCGACGAGCTGAAGGCACTGAAGACCCATAAGAAGACGTTGTTGTGCCTGAGAAAAGCTTTGGAAAAGCGGATAATTCCAGTACAAAATCTTTGTGATGAGCTCACCCTGCAAGTAGGGATCCAATCTGTTCCGGTGGAAATACTGCAGCAGATTCTCGTGGCTACACATTTGCCCGCGGAGAAGGGAAATGAACAATCCATAAGTGTCTCACATGTTTGCCGGAGTTTTAGAACCGTAGCACTCAGGACGCCAGAATTGTGGTCCACTGTATCCTCCTTCTCGCCCTTGGCCGAAACTCGAGAATTCCTGAAGAGATCAGCACCGGCACCACTCACCATCGTGTTTCCAACCCCGTTCCCTTCCCCGTCCCATCCGTCGATAAAAAAATTCCTCAAAGTCATAATGTCGCACTCATCTCGATGGTGTGACTTGGACATCCATGTCATGCACGAGATGTTTATTCCAGCAATTCCTCATCCCCTTCAATTGCCGCTCCTCAGGTCACTGACACACGGCATTTATGATGACGATTCTGTTCCCCTATTTGCCCAGTATGGCCGTTCGCAACTACTCTACCCAACGTTGCACTCTTACGTGGCAGTCAATTTCCTAATCAAAATTGACAAACCTTGCAATAATCTGAGGGTATGTTCCTTCACTTGGGAAGGGGCTTCAACCCATAGCGATACTTCGGTCGATATTCCACTGCTGTTAGATGCTTTGAATGCTATGCCCCATCTCACAAATTTGTCGATGAAGTTTGTCGACGTTCCACACTCAAATCCAACCCCCACTGGTGACGCATCGGTATACCCTTCTATCACTACGTTCTCGTTATGTGTCGGCCCGGGATACAGTGTAGATACCATGCTTGATTACCTTCTCGAATCTTTCAGCCTTCCGAACCTCGTTGATTTTAGGTTAGGGTACTTAAACCCAGTGTCCGTCAGCATGGCCATGATTACTCGATTGAAGCACCCCGACGGCCCAATTCCTTTCCAAACGTTACGAAGCATGTCAATTTCAGGCGCTGGTAACTCTTATGGTGAACGTGAAACCTGTCTTGAATTGTGCGGGTGTTTGTTGGAATTATTAATGGAGGGTATTGAAGGGGGTTTATTACGATCGGACAGTGGTCCACTGATGGAGAAACGTCTCCCACTGCAGACGCTAATGCTTCGCCATTGCGACGATGTGACGGCCGATGAAATAGACCTCCTCGTGGAACAGCTTCGAGAAGGACCGAATTGGGAAACGTTCCAAAGACTGGAGATCACGTGCTGCAAAAAACTCACAGAAGATTTCTTCCTTACCATTGAAGATGAAATGGAAGGAAAGCTGGTGTGGACGACGTGTGGCTGACACACGGGTGTCATTCGTCTCTCCCAGTCAGCCCGTTGCATTGACGCGCTAACGTCTGCAGCTTCGGACGTGCCTCTTTCCCATAATTGACCCCCGGTGGTTGACGACTCCACCGATTATCATGTTTCTGCCCATCACATCACGCGACCCCTCCCGTTCAGCATTTATCACTACAGTAGCACTTACTGCAAGCATCGTCCCCTATCCGCATGGTGTCTACTACATGTACAATGGCATATAATTTTCGTACTTATGAATAGTGTTTATGCATATGGTTTGATAAAACATTATTACTCGACGGAAATGGCATATGTATGTAGCACTCAATATAGGACATTTTCTGACTCGACGGAGCTTTCGTGAATGCTATTGTATGGATCAGGCAGATAGTGACTTTGGCTTCCTTATAATAACCTTCGTTGCGGACCTTCGGCTCCAAAACCCCCCACTCCCGCTCAATATCCACCAACATATCCTTCAACTCCTTCCCAACTTCCCCGCCTTCTCCTTTAATACCAATGGTGACATGCAGCTCGGCGAGAGCACACTGTAATGGTTCCTTTGCGAGTGAGGGGCGCGATTCGACTGTTTTGGGGAATGGGTTGCCGAGCAGTGGTGGCCGAAGAAGGAGGGGGAGAAGGACGCTCGTCAACGGCGAGGGGTTTCCCGAGTTCCGCGAGTGCCATGGCCGGTATGTGGCGAACCCACCTTACGATATTGCACAACCCCGACACAGCGACGCCATTGGTGTCGTCCGAGACCTCTTCGTCGGATCGCCTTGGAGAGACGATATGAGGAGACTTTGGCGGAGACGGTGAAGTGCGAGAGTGGGTGTTGGATGCTGTGAATCCGGCGCTGGTGAGAATCGGGGCCGATAGTCGTGGTTGGAGCGAAGACACTTTGCCGTGGACCTCTTTGCCAACTCGTGCAGCGTCCACGACTGGTTCGGCTCGCAGGGGAAGTCGCTGAATAATTTGCGCTAATATTGTACCTGTTATGAAGTAAGGACTTTGAAAATTTGAACCACCATGTATGTCACTTACATGTGCCAAGGTGTTGCTTCGTGACGCTGCGGTGATTTCTGGGGACGATCGATCGCTACGGCACACCTGTAACCAAGGTGTAAAGCAACTTGGCTGGTCACGAGCCTAAATGAAAGAAGCGTGTATCGTTCAGCCGAGAGATCGATCTTTAATAACGAACGAGGATGGATGGACTTCAGGACGGGATGGTAAGGTGAAAGGAGGAGGCATCAAGAAGCAGGAGGGAAGACAGGAATGAATCGGGCTGAACACAGTTGACAAGGTTCAATGAGATTGTCACTACTGTGCTCGATATTGTGGCAACGAATGGCGCATTAAGGCTGAGTAATATGGATAGTGATGCAGCAGGGATGCAGCGGTCCATCATCAAGATAACTTGTCCTTGCGGAATCTGCGTCGCCAGAGTCCGCAACACATCACATCGACAATGGTGAATTCTCGAATATATGCTTGGGATCAAAATGCGACTGGCTGTGCTGGGCCGTAGTATATTAACACCGTGTTCATTGTCGTTGTGGGCTCGATATCGGTCTCACATGAAATCTGCTTGGAAATAATATTGAGCGACGTACGAAACCATGTGATTCCTGATTACCTCAAAGTGCCGTCATCCACTTCAACTTTCCCTCGGCCTTATCCTCAATGGCAAGTAGGAAGTCTTCACCCAGATCCCCGCAGCAATTGACTTCCAACATGCGAAAATGTATCCCAGTTTGGTCCCCGTCGTAATTCGTCAATTAGATATTGTAGGTCATCACGAGAGATGGCGTCACAATCCTTGAGGGTCCATGTCTGCGGAGGCAACTTTTTCATAAATGTGTCATCCGCACGGGGGCGGCGATGGAGCACTTCGCAGAACAACGCCGCGTTGGGAATGCACAATGTCAAATCGACTAAGGATGTGCATTGCAACATAACATCTTCCAATGTATACGGCAATTGTGAGTGGTCGTCCGCAACACGAAGCCGGCGAAGCTTCGCAGGTGGGATGAGACCACTTTCGAATAGATGCACCACAGGCAAACCTTCGCCAGTCGATTGCTTGGCATCCACGGACCATGACGACGATAGGTCGTTAAGTTTCGGTAGATCTAGCTTTGACAGCAGGGTTTCGACGACTTGTTCCACATCGAACCGTCCCTTGACCTCAAAAACCACGGTTTCAACGCGTAGAAGTGTGGCCCTCGGCAAGTCGACGGGCCGAGACCGGAACGGGATATCGTCGAAGGAAAGGCTGAGATGTTGTAAAGCCATAATGCCTTCTCGGGCATGAATGATGGACCGTAGGTCAATGTCGTTGCAGTCATATTCGGGCCAAGTTCGTTCCCATGAAAGACTGCATCGAGTAAGGCCGTCCCATAAGAACACTGCCTTTGGCAGAACATTGACTGCTGTATAACTCCTCAGAGATGGGAGCGACCAAGGCGTATAGAACCACGGTTCCCACTTCCACTCATGGGGATCATCTTGGATATGGGTGTGGCGAATAGACGCCAGATTTGGTAATGAGAGATTAGGGCCATAATATGCAAGGCCATGTTCACGCGTGTCTTTGTCTATGATGTTCATATAGAGCTCTACAACTTCCGACCAGCGGGACGAATGAGGGAAAATATGGGCGAGAAATTCGGGGAATAGTTCCGTTCTTGCTCCAGCCGAACATTCAATGGTGAGTGGCGATGATCCAGACCTGCTTAAAAATTCTTTGGTTTCGGAAAGAGGTCGATGAGTGTCAAGGTGAGTCCACAAGGCAGCGGTCTGTAGGGCAACATTGCGGAACCGCCGGCAGACATGCGATAAATTGATTGCCTGTTGATTTCTCCGATATCTGTCTCACGAGAGAGAAAAATTTCAGAGAGAATTTCAGAGGGAAGGGTTTTGATTCCAACTTGTCGCATAATGGCATTGCATGGTTCTTGCAAAAGCGAGATACGCTTCTCGAGAGACTTTCGCAGCCTCAGCAGGATTTCTTTGTGCGTTTTCAATATTTTTAATTCATCAAGTAGCTTTGAATGGTCGTCCGAATCGGATGGATTCCTGACGTCGTGGCAGCAAGTACATAGATTTTCATGTTGATGTCATAGTGAATTCGAACTCACCGGTCATACCAAATGTTTTGCTGCTCCAATTGCCCTCTACAATTTTTCACGCGCTTCAGGACCGAGATAAGGTTTTCTAAGTGTTTGAGCTCGACATGAGATGGTATCTTGATTGTGGACAACTTGACT